>JAAWXA010000013.1:7477756-7795977 GCA_038090715.1 Florisuga fusca
CTGCTGCTCCATGTTACAGTGTCAGCACCAGCCCCCTGATCCCAGCACAGGAAAACTCCATCTGGGTTGGAGTGCAGGTGGGATAAATATCCCTGTGGGGGTGAGGTGCCTGTTGGGCTCAGCACTTCTCTTTTCAAACAGAATTAAACATTAACTGGCAATGAATAAAAGCTGCACGCAATGCATATGATCTTTGATAAGGCACTTGATGCAGCATTTCTTAAGTGAAAACATAATTCAAAAATTATCTTGGATAAGAGCTCTGCCATTAGGCAATGACAAATAAAGGGTAATGATCAAAAAGTACAGCAGCTAGCAGAGAGCTGCAGGAATGATCGCTTAGTCCAGTCATCCTTAACATCTGTGGAAGAGCAGGAGCAGTGTATTACTGTTTTGGAGTGGATGGTTGGCTGGAAAAGGTTGAAAATATCCATAGAGACAAGGAGAGAGGGCTGAAGTGGATCTGGGAAAAGACAAAAACTGCTGCTTGGAAAATTATCTGAAACAAAGATAATGTGGGGAACAGTGATAATAGACTTCAGAAGAGCAAAAGAGAATAGTTTATTAGATTGGCCTCTGTATGTCAGTGTAATAGACAAAAATCAGTTTGGGGTTATATATGCAGATTTAATGAACCAGGAAAGAAATGATAGTGAGAGAGAATGCAATATGCATACACCCTCCTCCTTTGCCTGATGAGTCTCAGAACTTTTTTTGTAGCTCAACAGGGAGTCACAGAGAAGACATGTATCAGGAGAAGAGCTCTGCTTTGGTCACCTAAGTAGGTATGTGAACTTTTTAAGTTTGACAAAACGTCGTGGTTTATGCCCCAGCAAGGAGTGTCCTGTAGTTCTGTCTCTGGATGCTTTGCATTGAGGTAGGATCCTTCACTATTCACTGGGGGAATAGAATCCAGGAATGTTTGGCAAATTCTGTTTATCTGTGATTTAAATTTCTGAAGAATAGGTGTGAAGTGCTGCTGAGCTGCATCATCTCTGCTAGGTTTTGGGTTTCTAGATTTAAGATGAAGTCAGTGCCATTGTCTGTCCACTTCTTAATGAGATTACTTGTAGTCACACACCAAATGTACATGAATTTGTACAGATCTCCATAACAGCTGCATCCTGCAGTATACATGGGTTGTTTTAACATTACATTTGAAGGAGGGGGAGAATCTTCATAATAAGATGTAACAACACTTCTGTCACACTCATCTGAAGCTTTGTATCATGTAGGTCTATAGGTAATCCAGTTCCTTAGTAGCCCAGTTTGTGTCCATGGGACATGTGAATGTTCCACTTCATAATTTACTGTGTTGGGACAGTAGCAGCAAAATGAGTGACTATTTAACCAGACAGAACTCAAAATGCTCTTTTCTTCTTCCATCACCTTTTTTTTTTTTTCTTTTTTTTAGATCTTCTAACATCTGTAGGGCCAAAGTTTCTTGATAGCTTGCCTGCAGAGTGCCATGTTTAATAAGGAAAACACTCCTTCTAGTTGCAATGATTTGGCATTGGGCATGGAAAAATGCTGGGGCAGGAGCTGCACCTAAAATGAATACCCTCAGAGGACAACCCCAAAGGATTCTGAGGTGCACTTAAGCAATGGAGGGCAATTGCTGAATGGCATGCAGACTTCTGCTTAATAGTAAAAAATGTCATGGATTTAGAGAAAAGATAATTTTTGCTGAGAAGCAAAGGAAAAGTTTTACCTGCTTAAAAGCCTCAAGAGGATACTTTACGTTCACTTTGCAAAAGATTGATATGTTTAAAAACATTCACGTTATTAAGTCCTACAATTAAGTAAGCAAACTATGTGCATTTCAACTACAATTCTGCCATCAAATATTGCTGCATTGGCTCATTTATGAAAATTGAGGGCCCTAAGATCACAGATAAATATTGCTAAAATGAATGAAAAAAGCAAATCTTATTGCAATCAATGAATTCATAAACAGCTGAAGAAAAAGCCCCACAAAATTAAAAAGTTTTCTCACAGAACATCCTAAATGAATCTATATGAAACTGTATATAAGAGTTTGTAATGCAATTTAGTGACTGATGAAACTACCTTTTTTACAGGCAGCTGTTCCACATGCATTTCCATTAAAAAGAACAAAGTGTTCAGGATTAAGATGAGAGTACTCTGTAGTAGCCTCAATAGCTGGCTCATTCAACTCTTCAAACTGCCAATATGCCAGATATTTCTGTGTAGTGTTCCCATTAAACATTTTAATCAAGAAAAACTACTGTAATAGCACCAAATTGGGCATATAATTAAAACAGCAAAATTTCTTATTTTCTCTTTCATGCAACTGTACTAATTCTCTAATAAATTTCATAAAGTTGACTCATAATTCTGCTTTGGCATTCTGACAAAAGAACAGAATTCTTTGCAAGTGTTTGCTTAATTTCCATTTTTCAAACCTAATTTCAATTTTTATTGCTTCATTTTGAATATACTGATTAAAGTAATATTAAGTCTTGCGAAGCTTTGCCAAAGAAAATGAAAGAATTATGTATATTTAATTAGCTACAGTTCTTATTTAGGACCAACTTATTCTTTCTCTTTTAAAGCTGATTTTTTATCAAATAAAATCTAAATCACTCATAACTCATTAGTCAACCCTGTGAGAAACATGAGGGGAGCAAGGGAGGTGAAACAACTTTCATATTTAAAATCTGTTAATTTAAACAATTTGATATATATCATATAAAGAAAATTCAGAAAGCTGTTTTATGAAATAGAAGCCATCTGTTCTCCTCAAATCTCCACAAGATCTGTATTTCAATCTTGTACCACTCCAGCACTGGCTTCAACACTGCTACTTCCAGGGAAAAGGTTTCTGGAAAAACAAAGAGTAAAACATGGCATCACATGAAAAAAAGTTTATAAAACAAAATAAATTAGTAGGGTTTATCTCCTGAAATTTCCTTAAAGTTGAAACTTTTAGGTCCCTTCTACTACAGCTTTCCCTTAACTCTGTAAAGAAGAATACAAAATTTAAACTGTCTTCTTTTCTCCAGATGTGGGAAACTTGTTCCAGTGAGCACTCAAGAAAAGCCAATACTCCAATACTTTCCCATTCACAAGCAACCTTTATATAACAAAAAATCACAGGTATAATGAAAACACACTCATAGAATCACTTGGCAAAACTGGATAATCTGCCGAAGCTGAGAATAAGAATGCTGCAGAACTGTTTCTTCTGCTACAGCTGCAGTGTATCTGGTGAAGTAGTCATTCCCTTCATCTCCTGGATAAACTCTTACATTTTTTGTGCAAACCCCTCCCCTCCATCCCCCAAATCTCACTTAAATCTCAGCCACACAACCACTAATGATGTATTTGGGGTTATATAGATAAATCCCCCAAATAATAAGGGTTAAAGGGATCTCAGAAGAATCCAACCACTAGAAAGACCAATCTTTTGCAGTTATGTGTCATTTCCTCTTGCTACAGGCTCTTCTGCCTTTTTCATCTTTTTAGCTAAAAACAAACCAATCCCTAAGTAAAGGTTTCTCTTCTCTTTTCCCCTGTTTTTTCCTTTTTCCTCTGTCTCCTCTTCCTCCTTTATAGCTCTTTCATTTCACTGCTGGGAGGCTGCAATCAAGATGACATACACAACAATCCTCTTGGGCATCATGTCTAACTACTGCAATATGAAGAGTAGTGTCATATTCATCCTAATACCAGAGTTCAGCAACTTCACATTGCAAATGTATTGACAAAACTGATGTGTAGTACACAAGTGTGTTAGAAATGGCCCATGCTGCCAGTTTCTTGGTGCCAAAACATACCAGAAAAAATGTGTTTCTCTATTGGGACCCAACACACCCAAGGAACTCTTGGGTGCTCTTATGACTTCCTTCAGGTGTCAAAAAAAAACAACAAACCCTATCTTTTAAGATTTGGCCACAGGTTTTTACATATAACAACGAAAGTTCTGTACTATACATGTAGTGCTTTACAGCTTCCCTGGTTATATCCATAATTTGTTAAGCTCTTTTAGTTTAAAAAGAATAGTAACCACAGGAACACAGAGGAATAGCTTCTGGGTACAAATGGCTGCTATAAAATTCTGTGGTTTTCCCAGTGAATTAGATTTTGAAGTACAACTGAGAGAATAGCCTGTTTTCTGTATGCTGCTGTTGGAAATGTTTCTCATTATATATGCCATATAAAGCATATATTGCCTTGTAACATGATTTTAATTTATTTAGTACATGTTTCATAAGAGTGTCTTAACCCACTAATTAGAACAAATAACCCAGAGGTCCGTTATAAATTGCTAAAAGGACAGATATAATATCCTTGGGAAAGAAATATGACTGCCTTTATTTATTATGAATCCTTGCTCTAGTTAACCAATTAACAAATCACTTTGTCCTTTCAGGCTTATCAGGATATGCCTATTTCTACCTTAATTATTATCACTGAGTTATTAATGCTATAGAATAAAAGAATTAAACATTTTTTGTTACTTTGCTCAAAGCAAACAATGATCCTTAAGGCTTGGAACCTGCAGCCCCTTAAATATTTCATTTAAATGGTAAAACAATTAATTTTCTAAATTATATAATCTTCTTTGCACTGGAAGCCCATTTTTCTAGGTAAATGGGTAAATATGCTGCACTTAGGCTTCTGCCTCAGTCTTCAAACAAAAGACTATCACGTCCCCTGCTTGCATGTCTCAGTATGTTGGTCTCAGAGTAGACTGAGTGGACTGGCTGAGATAGAAAGCCAGTGGTGGCACTGCTCTACGGTTATTCCTTCTTCTTGCCAGAGTCCCAGTGTCAATTCTTAGCTTTGTGTGAAGAGATTTAACAAAACAGTTCATGCATTTCTCTAAAATAACTGCTCTGCTGTCTAGGGAAGTAGGATGTGTCCTATTTTGCTCACTTTGTGTCACTCTCTTGAGAGCAAATATTTTAGTTCCTGTTTCCCTGATTACTGTGTCAAGGTTTTCAGTGGAGCAAGAACTGGATTCTTGGCTCTTTGTCTTAAGGGGGGTACTCAGAGCCCTTAGCTAAGGAGTTGTTCTCAAGTTTAGTCTTTTTTTGGTGCTGAATATTTAATTAGTTATTGCAAAGTGGAACAGATTTCAGGCTCAAATGGGAAGGGGAAAATATTTTCCTCCCTCATGAATATCTTATGGGATGTACTGGAAGGTAAGAATTCAGATGTGCTCAAGCAGAGAAGAGCGTGAACCCAGGTCTCTTACACTCAAGCTCAGGGCACACACTTGGAATTAAATTAACTAGAAAGCTGCCTACTTCTAAATGGGTCAGCCTGTGAATGAGTAAAAATAGTCCAGGTAAGTTAAGTCACCTTTCTTTTGCTGCAATTGGCAGTTACCCTGTGAATTCTAACTAGTGAGAGGGGTCTGCCTCTGACAATATCCATGTGAGGCAGTTCTACACCACCCTAATTTCTAATTATTCCTTTAAGCGTGTGCTCTGAATTTTGTTGAGTCCTACTGTAATGTCTGTTAGAGGTTGAATTCTTCTCCTGCAATGTGTAAGAGACCTCCAAGCAAAGGAAGGAAGACTTGCCTAGGTAGCCACACAGCAGAACACAGTTGTTTTGCTTAGGTCTGTGTAAACCCTTCCTGCAGCAAACACCCACAGGTATCATGGCCCTCAAGTAAAGGAAAGGGAGGAGTAGCCTGGATGCCTGGCTTTCTCAGTAGTATCCTATCCTGATAAACATTGTTGAAAAGCAAGTTTAAAGGGTGAATGAATTCTCTTAAATAATAGCACTATGAGAACCCAAAGATTATAAACATTATACTTGGTATCAGGTTTAGCTTCAATACTAGGGTTTTTTTGTTTGTTTGCTTGCTTTTTTTTTTCTTTTGTATGGACTATCTGTATTTTATTCAGAATGGATTAGCAACTAAGCTAAGAAAATGAAACTTTAAAAATGCTTATCTGAAATGCTTTTTCTTCCAAGATTCATGCAAAACAGAAATCACGAAGTGTTTCTCACTTTCTTCTAACCTAGATATTCTTCTAACCTCTTTCTTCTAACCTAGATATTACCTTCTACTTCTGAAAATCATCAGAATCAGACCTTGATAGATAGTTTGGGTGTTCCATCACTTTTCTCTATTAAATATTTTAACACTTGGCAGGTTTCCTCTTTTCATGTTCAAGTGAAAGATAAAATAGAAATGACAAATTTTTTTCTAAATTAAAATTATGTCAGTTTGAGGTTAATTCTCCCATTGTGACTATGTTCCTTTTAAACATACGTTTATCATTCAGTCAGCAAACACATTTTGGCATCCCATTTACAATAAGATATCTGAATGGAAGATTTAACTGGGAAAACATTCCAGCAGCTCCAAATTACAAGTTATTAATGATGTAAATAAAAACAAATCCTTTTTTTTAAAAATAAATTGATGCTGAATGCTTTCTTCATGATAACTGAGAATTCCCTCTCACTAAAACTGCTCTTCCATCTGAATAACCTGTACAGTTTGCAGTTTTTGTTGTTTTACAACCTAAACTTAAGCCATGACACAAAGCTTGTGCTGACAAAGTCATTTGCATTGTAAAGGGCATCAGTAGATTCCCTGATTTATGACATAGTAGAAAATATGGAGGGGATGAGGTTGATTTCACTTCTTGTATTTACTGGATACAACCTGCCAAATATTATTTTGGAGTGTGCAGGTACAACAGATATTAAAAGTGCTAGGATTTTTTTTTAGAAAGGAAACTGAAGATCATAATTCAGTGGGAAAACTTCATTCTTAACTGATAGATAATTGAGGTTTCATGGCTGACTGTACATTCCGAGAGCAACATAGAAGACACTGTTACTAATAATGGGGTAATTTCATCTGAAGAGAAACATGTTGAGGAATGTTGACTTCATAGATGCTTTCTCCCCGAAAGGTGAGAAACATCTCAAGCCAAGTATTGATGCTACATTCCTAGGACAAAGCACTTTAGTATTAAAAACACTGGAAGAGTTTGTGAAGTCACCCACTCTAGCCTGCTGTCAAAAAAGTAGGATCAGCCATACCTGTCTCTGTGTGGAGAGATGTTTGTCTAATCTGTTCATTCAGCCCACTTGTGATTGATAGAAATTCCACAGCCTCCTTGAGTAATTCACCCCAAACTTTAAGCTATTTGAAGTACAGAAAATACTTGTCTGGGTATCCAGTACTAGGTAAATAGCTATTAACAATTTTTTTATACATCCAAAATTTTAATTTTAAAAAGTCCTTAAAATTTATATTAAATATATTTTATTAGTCTCTTTTTTAAATGTTCAAAGAGATAAATCAATATAACTGAGGTTAACACTCCAAGTCCATAGAGAAAAAAACTGGTTTGAGTGATCCATTTTAAGCTTATTTCAAGGTAGTTTAAGGCAAAAGTTTTCTCCAGACTCCTCTCACTTTTTCAGTCATATAAAATTCTAACAGCACAAAGATAAGCTATCTTTCTACACTCTTCATGTAATCAATCTGTGTTGTTAATAGCTCGCCAGTGAGATGATATGTCTGAGTCACCAACCCTTTTGATGGATAGCTTTTTATCAGTAAGTTGCAGAAGCTATATACTAAGAAATTCCAAACTGACTTTTTTAGAACAAAAATCTATTTTACAGCCCCAGTCAGAGCTGTGTACCAAAAAATTTAGAGGTATATACATTTCATTAGAACAAAGACCACTGCAACTGAAAAGTTTGCCAAAATTTCATTGTTATTTTTTTTCCTGTTGATACAAATGGATTTCTTTTTTTTTACTTCCTAGAGGGTTTTATCTCTCTCTCCTCCTCTCTCCCCCATCAGCATCCCCAGGAATCTGAATGAAAACTTTAAGGGCTGTTGAGTGCAGTAGGATGGTCTTCTCAGCAGTGTAATGAATCAATGGATTTACTAAATCTCACTTACTAAAGCCAGATTTCCTAAATCTGGCCTAGAGAAACAGAAGAGAGTATCTTAGAGAATCTGAAGGTAACGAGAAAAAAACAACAACCTCTTGTTTTCTATCTTGTTCATTTTTACATAAAACAATTCTGAACAGATCATCAGCTAATGGCATGGCCTATAGCTGGGAATAGTGCTATGAGAGCTCCTCCCCTTGGCAGTGAACCTTATTCTTCAGCATAATAAAAAAAAACCTTCTTTATCAAGCCAAAACTTGGAATTACTGCAAAATTTTCTGTTTGCAGGACTGATCAGAAATCTTAGCTAAGGCAGATTATGAAGTTACAAAGATCCCAATTCTGTTATCTATCTGGCAGCTTCATCTGTACCCTCTCTAAACATCTACTGAAAATATGTATTTTTTAAAAAAAACATTTATGTATGTATGTTTTTGTAAAATTTATGAATTTTGCTGGCAAGTGAGAATGGAGGGAATTAAGCCAGTGGTCTTTGTACTGATTCTGTGTCTTATTATCTGAAAGATAACAGAGAAGAGAACGAGGTTGGGCAGAGACTGATCCTCACTGAGACTGTGGAGGGGAGACACAAATGTCTCAGGTAGGATATCTGGTCAGCATGAACAAAGGACAGGTGTAGGGACTAACAGCTCTTTTCTGAACTGACTGTAACCTCTAAAATAGTTCGTTTTGGTTTGCATGAATCGTAGTTCTGGTTTCTCCATACTTTTTATTTTGAGCTTAGGTACCCATGCTTTTGCTGATTTTCATCAAGTAGCCTGTAGGACATACATCACCCTCCTACCTGTTGCGTCTATGCCTGACACTTTTTCACCTCTCCCTTACCTCTAGATGCTTCAAATCGTGCATCAGAGGGTAAGGAGGTCTCTGGAAGCACCATGAAGTTAAGACATTCAGAGTTCTTGTTCCTTTCCCAGCTTCAGCAGCTGGCTGGGAGCAGAGTAGCTGCCTGGGTGGAGGAGGGAAATGGAGCAGCAAAGTGAAATTACCAAACGCTGAAGCACTGGAGCCTGGGTTGGTGTCACTGCTGATCTGAGCAGCCTGACAGTGAGATGAGAGCAGGACCTGGGGAGTCTCTGTGCACGCCCAAGGTCTTGGCCAGCACCAATCCCAACCAGACACCTCCACCTCCAAAGAGGGGACAAAGCTCAAGTGGGGCTCTTGCTCCACACTTCGTATTCAGTACCACCCTCCCTGCCCCTTCCCCAAGGTATCTGAAGAAAGTGTTGATAAGAGATGTACAACACTCTTCATTTACATTGATTTTTTTTTTTTTCCTTAGCCAATAAAATTAAGAATAATGAAGTCTTTTTGTAGAATTACCCCAGAAGTGCTAAAACCTTTTTGGAATACAGACTGTCTTTGGCTCTAGGTATTATGTAGTAATTAGTTACTTGCAAGTACTTAGAAGATATTACAATTAAAAGAACGTTATTTACCAGAAGTTAAATAAAAGTCAGAGATTTATTGAGTAATTTCATGAACAGTTTGGTAGACTTTGTTTCACTGTGGACTTAATTATTGTATCTGCCATTTAAAGTCAACACTTAGTCATACCCACTTACACACTGCTTATCTAGAAGGGGATAAATACAATATAACATCACAATAAACCACATAAACTGTGTAAGAAACTTCAGATTTGCAGAATGCACATTGCTTACATGGCATCCAAGTGGTCTGCTACAGTAAAGATGGTTTTAAGGTTTTTAGCCCTGGTTGTGTTTTTATAACAAAGATTAAAACCTAAAACCCAAACCCAAATCTGCAATGCAAGTGCACAGGTTCCTGCAGTATTGGCTTTTAAGGACTAAGTGTGATTTGCTGTGTCTTCCCTTTCATTGAAGTCTGAAGAGGTGGGGAGGTTTTCTCATTGCTCGTTATCAGATATGTGTTGAAAGAGATCCCTTCATGTGCTGTAAGCTTTTCTGTAACATTTTGTAGGTGCTTCAAGTATTTCAATTAAACTAAGTACTGCAGTGCAAATGTAAGGTGAACTTTGCCATATTACTTGAGATGGTCCTTTGGTCACAGCAGGGTTGTAGAAGTTTCAAAAGAGACCATAGAAACTTAGAAAAACAATAATTCTTCAGTGCTCATTACTTAATTGATGTGATTATAAGAAGGGGAGAAATTATAAATTATAAGAAAGGTATTGAAGTTGAGCTGTGCCATTAAGATGAGAAGCAGCAGTAATTATTACTAAATTATTTCCTCTGGTCAGATAACAGCTGAGCTTTTTAATGAATGGCAGCAGCTCAGTTCTTTCAAGGAAGAAGGAATGGAAAATACTTTTATTTTTTGCCACTAGTGACTGTATCTGCCTAGGGAAAAGAGAGAGTATATTGTGTAGGGGTGACTGAGTACTGAAATTTAGTGTACCTTTATTTGCTGTTTCCTTAACATGAAATAAGAAAAACAGTATTGCTTTTAATATTAAGAACTATACAGCCAGAGGTTTCCAGCTTTCTGTGGAATTCTGCCTCTTTAGTGGCAATATAATGATAAAATAAATCTCTGGCTTTTACTGAAATTGTTACTGGGTTTTATGTACTCTGTTATATGCTGTATCAGAAATATCTCATGCTGAATGTTAGTCTTAATTTCCCAAAGGCTTTTTTTCTATGTCATGTTTAATAATAAAAGTTTTGATTGAGTTTACTGTACTTTCTTTTCAGAATTACTTTCAAATGCACTGCTTGTCTGCTGGCTGAAGTGAAAATGTAAGTGGGTACTAGTAACGAGCATATTTTGCTTTTTTGCAGATATCAAACACTTTCTAAGGTTATATGGGTATTGCTGGCCAAGCATCAGTAGTTTATTCGCTGCTTGATTACAAGTGGAATTGTAAATTGAATAAAATAAGATGGATATGGAGGATTACCAACTGCTGTTGGCATACAGCTGCATGCTTAAAGATGTCTTCATTCATTAACAGACTATTTTAGCCTGCCAAGGCTGGAAATGAAATGCAAGTCACAGCTTGTACATTTATCACTGTAAGGAAAGCATCCTGCCAGTACTGGTTAGGCAAAGTGTACTTGCAGCCATTAGCAGTCCAGTCTGATTACCAGGCTCAATCTGTTTCTAATGGCAACCTTTGCAGTGACAGCATTGTTTCCATCTGTGCTCACATGAGAGATTTTACATCTTAGCCTTTAAAGTCCTGAAATAACCCTATAGAAACAATTATTTACTTTCTTAGGGATTGTTCCAGCTCGTGTACTGCAACCTGATGTACCTGCAACAACCTTCTGCTCAGTAAGCCACAGAATAGTTAGCTAGTATTGCCTCTAATTACAACAGGTACTATGACTTAGTAGCTTGGGTTTGCTCTCTTTAATTACCTGCAGTAGTAGGAGTAGTAATTCTCTTATCCTGCAGTAGAGTGAATGGTGGCACTGCTTCCCAGAGAGAGCTGGTAAGTGCTTGTGAACAAATCTGAAATGAAAGTTAATTGAGGGAGTTAACACTTATGTCAGGGGAAAAGAGATGGGGGGAAGTGGAGGGAGCGGTAGGAAAAAGCAGGAAGATGGGGGGAAGAATATTGGGAGTGTGCTGGGTAGTCTTGGAAAAAATAAGGGACAGCATAAATGAAAAAAATGAGTAACATATAGCCTGATGTTTTTACAGAGTTGCTGCTATGTTGTCTTGTACCATGAGTTTTGATCACATGTGTCATGCCACACATGATTTCAGCTTTCCTGAACACAAATGTTTAAACTTTTTCTTTGTAGTACATGTAAATATTTATCCTTTATTGAATAACTGTTTTAAGTCTGAAAATAATATTAGAAAGTGGGTGTGTCTATGTATTTTTAAATGTACATGTCTGATGTACTACAGCTATTGTTTTCTTAAGAGCCTGGTTATTACTTCAGAGGTCAGGAATAACAGGTTTACCTAAATTCTTCCAGGATTTGGCATTTATGACTGTGCATGTTGCACTTCTGTAATAGTAATTTAGCTTAAGTCTCTTCTCTTAAACAAAAAATCATCTTCCTTAACTGGAATTGAGAGAAAAAAGGGCAAATGAAAGTGATCATATCTTCTAGGATAGAGTAGGAGAAACTCACATAAAATAAGCACTCATTCTCTGTAGCTGAGGGTAAGGTATTAAATTATTAATATCATTCAAGATATTAAAGGTCAGTGGGACGTTTTGAGCAAATAAACATAATTTAATTCTTAATGAATTATAAAAACAAACAAACAAACAAAAAAAACCCAAGCCTCCCAAATGACTAGAAGCAAAAATTGAGTTACTAAATTTAATATACCTTAGTTCTGTTGCAAGCAATCTTAGTATTGAAAAGTGAACTGAAACAGTGTTAACTGTCTGGTTAGTAAGAGGTACAATAATTAAGCTGGAATAAACAGGAAACTAGGTCAAAAAGCTTAGATATATTACAACAGGCCAAGGTTTAGAGTATCTAAAATTAATGTTATAGGGGAAATAACATTTGCTGTTTAATTGCTGTGCAGACCTACAACAACTGAGACAGCAGCAACATTTGGAGAAGTTAAAAGAGAAAAGGGAAGAGACTGAATCCTGAGTTGTGTATACAACAGTTGATCATCCAAAATGCATTTCTCAAAATAAAACAAATGCTGAGGTAAGGACACTTTACAGATTCTTTCTTCTTCTGTCCCAAAGTCAGTTCCACATACTGTAGTTTTAATGAAAGTACATTAGAGAGAAAGAACATGGAGGTGAGTTTCTGTTTTAATTATGGTTAGTCAGAGTTTAAAACTAAGACATGAAATCATCAACGTCTGGGAGAAAAAAAGGCACAGGCACAATGAGAAGCATTACAACTAAGGAAAGAAGTGGAGGGGATGGAGGTGGCCACTCACCAAGGTTGTATGTCCCCAGGAAGCTGTCTGCTGACCTGGGGGGAGCATATTAAACTATCCTGGTAGTACACTTACCCCAGCCCACTGCAGCATGTTTTAGCAGTAGATAAATGAGTCTGCACCCATGCTGAGGGCAGTCCTGCTTTCAAGTCTCCTCATTCCAGAAAAGGGATCAGCCAAATCAGAGTGCTCCTAAGAAACAGTGGCAAAAATTGTGTCATGAGGATGAATTAATCTCACCTAAGCTTAGCTGCCTGCACTGGAGACATCACAGCTGAACTTGTCATTCTCAAATCTATTTATAGTCAAGACACAGGGGGCAGATGTGCTGCATCTTGTCTTAAATATGCTCTTTTTTTTGTTGTTGTTAATGTACTCCTGTGGTGAGTTTAGCAGACTAGCTGAAATGAAGTAACACACCTGGCAATTCTCTTTGGTCAACTGAATGTATTTGTCTGTGCCTTTATTATGTGTTGGTATGAAAATTGTTATAGAAGATGAAATTGGATTTTCTTCAGAAAGATTTGCAGGTGGTGTGAAGATTGGAAGAGTGTTGTCAACTATCTGTTGACCCGAGGCACTCGTACTAGGAGTTCATTCTCTCAGTAATGCACTGCATCATGTTCACATCAGAAAGTAGATATAAACATCTATGACTCCCTTCAACAATACTCAGAATTCAGTCAATAGAATAATTACTTCAAATTTGTATCAGGCTTGTTTGTTTAATTTTCCCTCCTTCTATAACAAAAGCTGGTTAAAATTTTCCATCATATCAAAATAAACCAGAGAAAAAAATAGTCTTCTCAATTAGCACACTTATTGATAGATGCAGAAATCAAACAATAGAACAATAAGGAAAAACAAACACAAACCCATGCTCATGTCTCTTTATTATACTTGTACCAGCATCACCAATGTGCTCAAAAAATAAATAGAAAGAAAGCTAACAAAGAAATATAAACTCAGTTATATTCTAATCAATGTGAAAGCATGAAAAAATCACTGTTGAAAATTAGCTATTACAAAAATTCAATTAAGATTTGTGACTCACTTCACTTTTGATTTTATCCCTTCTGCTCTAGAAAATTACAAAATGCGTACCAAGTGCCCAGTGGGGTTTGGGAGGCAATGACAAACATCCACTTCAAGACATTTCCTTTGGATTCAGACAGTACAGACTATGAGAAAAGGGATTAAGGTACCTCACTAAATACTGCGGTTGATTATTTGTCTTACATGTAGAATGTTTTGATGGTTGTGATTTGTTTTACAATGTTTTGAGAAGGAAATGCTATTGATTACTTTTCAGGAACTAAATGGTTTTTGGATTTTACCTTCTTGGCAGATTTTCAGTAAATTATCTATTTTTAAACCAGCAGCAGCATGTTTTTAACCATCCCATTTTACTGGGTTTTCCAGTGTTAGCTATAGTAGAAAATCCAGAACTGTTCAACATTACCAGTGGGAAATATGCAGCTCTGTCTATGCCTGTCATATTAGCTGTTTTGGTATTGGCATCCACTCTAATAATCTCATGAGCTCATGACAAACTAAGGAAAAACCATAAAAGTATTGGTTGGAAGAAGCCCCAGCCTGATGCTTGGACCAGCCTATGGAAAACAGCTATTAAATACGTTTTCTCAAAAAAAGATTTGTTTTTATTCTACCCAGTTTTACCTATGTAAGGAAAATCAGGGACAAATAATACAAGAATATTACTTGTAATTGGTGCCACTTATTGCTGATATTGCTGCTTTGCTCCTGAACACAGACCTGAGGCAAAGGAAAAGGAAGGCAGCATATTGTAATTCACTAGCAATCCCTTAATTTTTCCACTTTTGCTCACTAATCTCACAATTTTTTAAGAACACTGTGTATTATCACTTTCTCCACCAAAAGGAAAATTCATCATAACGTCAAGTTTTCTAAAATTTATAAACAGATGCTATTGCTTGTATGCAATTTGTACCTCACACCAAATACTTTTGGGCAAAAAACTAAAGCAAGTGATTTTTTTTCCTTATAACATTAACTTTGTTTTGAACATGTAGTAGATTTTTTTTAACTTTGCTAACATGAATTTCAAATCACAAAATCCAGAATAATTTTTATGGCTGGAGAAGATCTCTCAGATCACTGTGTCCAACCACCAACATCCACCCCAATAAAATAAATTAATAGATATGTATCACCATGCCCTGTTCTGAAGTGCCTCATCTACATGTTTTTTAGACACTTCCAGGGATGGTGACTCCACAACCTCCCTGGGCAGCCTGTTCCAGAACCTGACTACTCTCTCAGTAAAGAAATTGTTCCTAATACCTGGTCTAAACTTCCCCTGGTGCAACTTCAGGCCATTTCCTCTGGTCCTGTCATTGCTCGCTTGCAACCTCCTTTCCTCAACCTCACCTACAACCTCGTTTCAGGAAGCTGTAGAGAGCAATAAGGTTTCCTTTCAGCCTCCTCTTCTCCACACAGTAAGCTCAATAATACCGTATAAACTCAAATATCAACAGTTGTCCAGAGACACTGCCTTTACAATTAATAAATAATAAATATATAAATAAGAAATGGTAGATTCTCAATTTGACTTTTTTTTTTCTTTAAAAATCAAGTAGAACTGCAATCTGCTTTTGTCTGCAGCACAGAGGAGGCAGTTAACCTGGTACTCATCTTGTGTCTGTTAGCATTATGCCAGTGTCAATGAAGATACAAAGATACTGCTCTGTTACTGTGGAACCAGTGAAGAAAATTAGGCCAATTTCTGCACACAGACAGCAACAAAGGAACCATTTGGGAATACCTCCTCTAAATTTAATACATCTATGCCTCGTATGGCTCTGCGGCTCAGACTGATCTAATCTAAGATGTATGTCTAAATGACATCAGAATCTGACCTACTAAGGCTAGGGTTGGGGAAAAAAGAAAAGTCACTTCAAGCTTGTGAGGGCAAACCCTAAACAACAAGCATTTGAGCTAGTTTCACTATTGTAGTATTTCCAAATCATCTCCATCTCCCCAAGCATTGTAGGAACATAATTTTTCTTTACAGGACCTGTATGCTTATACCTGAGATCTGTATCTGTTTGTGGAAGGAAAGGAAACAGAAACAAGGTATAAAGGGAACTAGAACTTTACTATTTCATACAGCCTTAGGATCTTGAGTAAAACTAACTTTGACAGGTGTGAGAGACCATAACACCATATTAGATGCTAGAGGACCTTCTTTTATATAATGATTTGTGAGGTCCAAGTCACCTTGGAGTTAACTTGTACACGAGATGATCTAACCCAGATGAGTTATTTAGGCTCCATTAGAGTCATCAGAGGAAGATGTTCATTTGGAGAAGGCAGTTTCATCTTGCCCACATTACAGCACAGAAAAATGTGGTCACAGCAGCAGTGAAGCAGGGGAAGAGGATACAATCCTAATAGGGAAGTGAGATGACCAAGCACAGGAAGAATCCACACAAAATAGTTTCTTTATGATAATGGTGTTCTATTGATTTCACAGCATCCCGCAAAGGAATCTTAGCAAGACTTTGAGGAGAAGGTTGTCATTTGTGTTCCCCACCTCCAACATCAATTTTATCACCAGGTTTGAAAGGTAACTTCACATGAAGTAGTAAACATTGTCATTGTGTAATTATGAGTATAATGGAAATACAAAACATGCTGCAAAATTAATGTAGATGTAATGAAAGCACTGAAGGAACTCTCTCATGATTTATCAGGACAACTTCAGATGTGTCAGTTGTCTTCTATAGGCTAGGCACAATTTAGCCTGACTACTTCAGTTTATCAATATTAATGTATAAAGAACACTGTTGTGGGGATTAGTGGTTATCTAATTTCACCCCATGTTCTGAATAACAAAATGGTTATGCATTTTGCCTGCAATGTATTTGTCATTGAAATTCTATATAATTTATTTATTAGGATGTGACAATATTTATGTAAGAGTATCCTCCCAATCACTCAACTGCTTCTAAATGCTAAGGCCCAGTTAGATGATTTTTGCCTATAAGTTCTGGTAATCACTTCTTGACAGGTATTAAATGATTCATCTAAACACATTCCACTGGTTTCTCCAAGAAAGAAATTTTTTTTATTTTTTTTTTTTTTTTAAGTCAATGTAGTGATTAATTAAAGCTCAAGAAGTTTACAGCACCCAGCATTTGGATTGCACTAGACTTCACTTCAAAACTACGAGCACTTAATTTATAGTGTACTTTTAAAATTAATTGCAAGCCCTGGCATCAGCATAGTGTTATTCTCCTTCAGGAGATGATTCTTGTTATCCAACTGCTTTGTGCACCTCTGTACTCACCACCAAGCACTTTCACAAGAGAAAAGACCTTATGGCAAATGTCCTTTATTGATAACTGGTGCTATCCAGTGTAGCATCTCTGTAAAAATCTTGTTAAGATGCTCTTTCCTCTGTGGCCAGCAGCACTGCATTCCTACCACAGGAGAAAGATGAAGAAAAGAGGGTGGTGGCCTATGCCACCCCTTCCAGTGCCAGTGCCACCACTGTCTAATGTGGCTGTTAGAAACTGGTGGATGAAATGTGAACATGGGACACAGGAGAACAAAGTTCATCTCTGCAAGGCCTGATCTATGGTCCTGCCTCTGAATTCCACACAGGGAATTCAGCACCACTCAGGAATGCCAGGAGCTGTTCCAAAGGTATTTCCTTCCAGTCTACCTATTGGCTTGCTAGTCTGTAAAATTGAACTGAAGCTGCTGGATTCCTATTGCATTTCCATAAAAGGAGCAATGCAAACAAAACCTCAGCTAATGACAAGTTTATGAATTGTAGAGATATGACCTGAAAGTATGATATCCAGTTAGGTTTGAAACTGAGTTGGAAATATGTAGATAAAAATTAGTTGCTTTGAAGTCTGTATTTACTACACGCTCATGAGCTGTCATGGTTGCTTCTTCATGGGCTTGTATTATATATAACCCAGCACAGGAATTTATAGTTTTACTGCTAAGCCAGTGCAGAGGTACCTTGTCAGATTACCTGGCTATCCCAGAGACTCTACAGTTTTTTTTCTATTCTGAGAACAGAACATCAATGTCATGAAATCTCCAACAAAATGAACCAGTCCATGTAGTGCCAGGTGCTGAGTTTGGGGCTGCCATTGCCTTGGTCTGACAGTGGGGTCTGGTGCCTCCCCAGCCCTACCCCCAGCTTGGCAGCTCTGCCTTTGCCATGTGCTGCCTTTCCACTGCCTGCCACAAGGTCACTCCTTGATTCGGAGTGGAAAAAAGGACAAACCACTGAATATCTGCAAGTCTTGGATTTGTTGTCTGATCAGGTGCACATAACAAAAGGCATCTGATTGTTAATTGCCTAGAAAGCCCAATGTGGCATTTAATAAGCCTGGGAAAGAACCTTCCTTTGCAAAGTGATGCATTGTTGAGAGTGTTCTCTCCTTTTCATACAGTCAGAAGCTATTAAAATGTATTAACAAGGCAATATAAATATTATAGTATAATATAAAATATATTAACATGGCAATAGAAGAGAGAATTATTAGTAGTTGTAAAAAATGCTACTCTAATTGTTTCAAGTTTGGAGTTTGTGTTTTTTTCTTCCACACTGCTACTACTTCAATAATCAAGCAACAATACTGCATAGTTTAAAAGATCCAAGAAATTACATTGCTTTGTAATCTTGCTATCAATTTTTTACTAGCTACCTATTTTTCAACCAATAGATTTACTATATACGTATATATCAATTATATGGATGTATATCTGTGCCTATTGTCCTAGCTCAAATCAAGTTTTCTATTTGCTATATATTGTTATTCTCTTCCTTCCAGAAGCAACGTGGTAATCATCAAAAGGAAATGTACAATATTCTTGCCTTGTGGGATTCTTTTTTCCCCTCTTTAGTTTTAATTTTCTACATTCACCTTTCAAACATGTACATTTATTGTGGTCAGGTGTTTTTCAATTCTTGCTGTATGTACCAGAACCTGTCCTTCCCTGTCATAACTTGGTCACTGCTTTATCTTGATGTAAAACTAACTGGGAAGAGTCTTCCTAGTTTCTTTGCTTGTTTATTTAAAAAAAAACAAAAAACCAAACAAAAACAAAAACAAAAACAAAAAAAAGGGGGGGGGGGAAAAAGCTCTTTCTTGTAATATAACCACATCATATTTTGTTTTCACTTTGCATCAACACCCATGGAAAAACTGAAGGTGAATTTAAGTCTTCACCAGCTTTTTGTATATTTTCTCTGCCACATTTAACTTTCTGTGTTTAGCCACAGCTATTTGAGATGCCTCCCACATTCACCGTGGCAGGCACACTGTTAACTAACTTCTTGTTTAAATGAAGGGCTACGCTGACAATTAAATGTAGGATCATGCATGCTTCAGTGCCGAACCTTATTATAATCAACGTGAGTAGAAGCAGAGTGCTGAAATTATGGGTTTTAGTCTGCATCTGCATGGCATTATTATGCTTATCAAGGTGAAAATGTCAACGCTGAAGAATGTAATTGTGTACCTTAAGCTGCAGCGATAGCTAAACTGAGCTCCTGCCTCCACTATTAATGCACCAGAGTGCTACTCTTAAGAGGCACTGTAACTCTTTATGTAGGCAAAGCTTTCAGGTCATGAATTTATTTCCTTCCTTTTTTTTTTACTTTCAGAGATAATGTTTTTCTGTATGGGTATTAATTCAGTATAGATTTTCTGATGCATTTTTTCCTTTTTTTTTCCTCCTGGTCAGGGACCAGAAAGAATATTGTACGTTTGTATACAGCTCCACTGCCCTCTGGGAGGTCAAGTGTGAAATGAGTTGAGAGACACATTGACAGTCCATGCGTGAGCTGAAACAACTCAAGCTGGTTATCAGTAATCTGGATCTGTGGCTGAAGTCTGGGTTCTTATTACATAAAATCAGATAAGGCAACAAAATAATTCAGTGAATTATCTATGTTTAGTAGATTATAATTTTTAATCTGAACATTAGGTCTCACACAAATTACGCATATGTTATTTGTTGATTTTAATGTTTAGTCATCTTGAACACTTTGATTTGTTAGTCATTTATATTGCAAAACAAAAGCATTTTTTAAAAATACAATGCATTACTTTGTTGGGTTTCATATACGTGCAGTGCTTGTAAATCAGTGCTTGTAAGTTACCTGTGTGGGTGGCTGTACCACTTTACACACAGAGAGTGGGAATGGTTTCCCCTCAGAGTCACAGTGATTAACTTGAGATACTAAGATGGTGCTGAACCCATAGGACGGCGTTAACCCATCTGCCAAAATCCATCCCCATACCTGCACACTGCTATTTGATTTCTCAAATAATTACACTACAAATTCTCCAGTTCCCTTCCCCTCCCCTTTCTCTTCCCTTTCTTCATCCCTCCCCCCCTTCCCCTCTCCCCTCCAATTTCCCTATAAAATAGATTTTGGCAAGAAGACTGTATGCTAAGGCAATATAATAAACAATTTATTTTGACATTATTTCAATTTACTGGAGAAAATATCCACTAGTACAAGTCATAATTTTAACTGATTTAGTTCTAAAATGCTCCTCTCAATCTGATTTTTGCAGTGAAAAGAGATAGAAAGGCCACCCAAGTGTCTAAGGAATGTGAATACATGATGAAAGTTTGCTTTTGTATGCTTTTATGTAAAAGGAAGAAAGTAGTTAGAAATTAATTGTCCTGAAGAAGCTTCAGTATTTATGAATCATTTGATTATTTCCTTGCAGATAGAACTAATCTTAGCTACAAAGAGGGAACATTTGCTTTTGTTTGAACATTTGGTAACCTCATAGAAAGAGCAGACCACTGGTACTTCCCAGAACCTTTAATGAAGTAAGTGTGGCAGTGAGTGAAGGAGGAGCAGAGCCACACATCACACAGCAGGCAGAGCTCAGGAAAATTAACGCTTCTGGATTTATTCCACTAGAATTTATGGAAGTGAAGAAGTTTCTTATACCACTCGAAATAATTAAGAAAAATTCTTATGCCTTTGAAGCACTGAACCTTGGCATGATTTCTAGTAGCCAAGAGCCAAGTTCTGCTCATCCATATACAAACAGAGCACAGCAAAGGAATTACTGCACTATCTGTACCTATCTCATGGGGATCTGTCTGTTTTATGTCCCAGTGATCACTGAAGGACTCCGTGTGAGAAAGCAGCTCAAGTCCATCGATGGCTAAAGGCAGCTCAATGACTCCTTCCTAGAGGACTGCTGGGATCTGGACTTGGACAAATTCCAGGTCATGGCATGTTCCCTCTGCAGGACAACTTAAAGGGCTAAGCAAGAGGTTCAGATTTCTTTTAACGCTACAGCATTAAAAGCCATAAAAATATATTTATTGCCATTTAGCAGAAAAGGTGTATTATGGGACTGCTAGTTGAAACAGTAGTGGATCATCCTGAGAATCACAGTTTTCTTAATAATAAAAGTTGCAGATGTCAAGTTTGTTTCCAATCGTGTTTGCTTTCATGTAAATCTAGAATAGCTCTTGGGAGACTGATGAAGTAAAACTAATCTGAATCAGTATTTTAAAATGAGACAGCCACTTTTTACATGTTACTGTCAGAGCTGCGTTATCTCCACTGATTTTATTAGTTATGTATCAAGAAGAGACTTTTGACTCATGGTAAAATCAAACCTCCCATTGCAATGACAGGGAAGTCCTTTCTGTTACATACATAAAAATCTTTGTGAGAGGCCATTATTGATCCTGCAGCTGTGTAGAGCCTGCATGTTTGATTATTTTTTCTTTTTCTCTCCTTTATGCTCTCTATGTAAACCAATATTTCTGCACACCAATATTTTCTTCATTTAACTGATTTCCAGGAGCAGTAAGCCCTTTGAGACAGAACCACAGACTGGTTGAAGTTTGAAGAAACCTTTGAAGACCACCTAGATGCTCACTGTGTCCAGATGGCTTTTGAACATCTCCCAGGACAGACACTCCACCACCTCTCCACACAGTCCCCCCCCTTGGGGCAGCACAGATTGAGGCAGCTCAGTGGCACCATGCTGGAGGTATGTGCTGTGCATGAAGTTTGTGCTGTGCATGCCTGTAAGTCTGGTGGAAAGAGGAGAGCCAGGGGAACAGGCTGTGGCATGATGTTGCTTTGAAGCCCCTAGCAAGTGCAAATAAGGCTCATACTTAATGAGAAGTCCCTGCTAGGGAACTGTCAATTTTTATTCGTGGTGTTTTGCTCGCAACCAAAAATCTGTTTTGGTTCAATTCTTGCAGCATTCAGACAAGCATCAAAATGACAATTTACTTCTGGTTCAATGAAAAAAAGTAAAAATGGTTTGTGTGATGATCAGTGCAGCTTCATGTCTGGTTTTCATGACAGAAAGCCATGATTTTAAAATATTGAGCTTATCTCTGTAAAGGATCAGACCTAAACCTTTTTTTTTTTTAATCTAAACCCAACATTTTCCTGGTGTATGTAACCCCTCTCTGCCCTTCCTCTTTCTCTTTAGATAAAAAACTGCTGACAAGGCATGTTGGATAGTCTTGCAAAGGCAGTAAGATCAAATACATACAGGGTATTAACAAAAAAAAAGAAAGAATGTCCTTAGGAGGGAAAAAATGTTGCAGGACATGAATTCAGTTGTACTGCAGCAAAGAGCTGTCAGTCTTTGTGAAAAAGCAAAGAAACCAGTTCAGAGGCTGCCTGCCACGGGGAGGGAGTAGGACCCCCAGCATCAACATGGGGCTGTCTGGGGAGGAGCTGGCTCAGCCTTGAGCTGGGCTGAGGGAGGGCAGGGGCAAGGAGGATGCAGCTTCCAGCAGTGCCATGGTGACTCCTCTGCCTCTCTTGCCCACAAGCAAAAAAAATCCTGTTGATTCTACTTATTTATTTATTTAATCATACCCATGGGGAACAAACCAAGATGAACTGTTAGCCCTCTGGAACTAGGCCACTTGGCAGAGAGCTGGGAAAGCAGGTAGGGGACTTTGCTTACAAGCAGTCTGGCATCAGCAGGGATTCCCACAGACTCTTTTAATGATTGTGTGGTGACACCAAAAATAGGACCTGAGTCTTGGCCACTTGCTGTGGCCAGTGCTGTATCTTAACAGCCTTTCACATGTTGAAACATTATACAAAAGCCCAATTTTTTTCAAGTTTAAGACCCCAGCTGAGAGGGCTGTGAGAAATAATCCAACAGCTTTTTTTACTCAATCTTTGACGAGTATATTAAGTAACAAAAGCACTGAGCATCACACTGAAGAATTAAGCCATAATTTAAAACAGATTTGGCCAATACTGAATAATTACTAACTCAGGATACAATTTTTCCTAGAAATTTTGCTTCAAAAGCAAATCCACTTTATGGATTCTATAAACATGTTTGCATTTACTGTTCTACAAAAGTACACATAGAAAAATACTCCAAACAATTGTCTGTCTCTAGCTGAGCCTTCACAGGTATTTGTGATTTTTGGTATTGCTCCTTAGTCTTGCCCATGCCAGTTTATCTTAGAAAAATATTAATTAAGCCTCAGAGCAGGTTCTCCTCTACCTTCATAGTCCATCCAGAACTCAGATGTAGCACTGGACAGGAAAAACAAAGCAAATCAAAGTAATAATAGAAAGAATCCAAATGCAAGTTTTCTTGAGAGAAAAGAACAAGGAAAAGAAGTCATTAGTCATGAATTATTCACAGAGGGTCAGAAAAATTCATTTACACAGTATGTAAGTGGTCTGTTAATTTTGATAAAGCAGCTGCATTATATCTGTATCAAGTTAATTATTCAGAAAGCTTATGAAGAACACTGTAGCCTCAGAGACACAATATTTATCTTGAACATGGAAGAAACCTTTAGAAGTTGATATTAATGCCTTTGTGCCTGCACTAGTACCTTGGGTGAGAACTTTCTTGTTCCCATCATGACTTTTAATACATGTAGATTTAAAAAAATGCATGTGTGCACACACACACACATTGAACCTTCATGTTTCCAAGCTGATTATTGCAACAATTTGTTTTAGTATGAATGGAACTGTGACTCATGCTTGACCTAAGCTTAGTTTGAAACAAAAGTTCTCTGGCATAGTGAGAGGACTGCACTTTCCAGCTGTCATGACCCAATCAGGTACAGCTTTGTTCCTCCAAGGTTAGCTGTTCCTCGTTTTGTATGCAGGATTGCAAAACCACCCTTTGAAGATGAGGAGCTGTCATGCTCTTGCTAGATCTTAAGCTTCCTTTAAAATGTGATGAAGTTTAGGTAAAAGAGTTCTTATCACCAAAGAAATCCTTTAAAGCATTGACATTTTCAGCTGTTAGATCACCTTGTAAAGGCAGGAGTGGAGAATTAAAACTCTTGTCCAGTTGGGTCTAACACTTTGGCAAAGTGGACAGGTCTCCAATAAAAGGGATCAAATACTGGGACTGTACCTGTTCTTGTGTCAGTCAGTGTACTAAACCTCTGGTGCCAATTTACTTCAGCTTACAACCTCATCCATTGCTGATAGAACAAAGTTACAAAACATTTTATTACGCCTAAGTTTCTTTATAGGATAGAATAATCCAGCCAGAAATGTTTAGAGCCAGTAAGCATTTGCAAGTTTGGCTACTATCTTTCCCACTGTAACTGGCAGAATTGATCTTGCTGAGTATTCACTTGACAGGACAAGATTTTCCCTTCTTGCAAGCTAGTTAATTATAATGTATTAGAAGAGGAGGTGAGGTTTTATCTGAAACACACTCACACCTCCCCATGTTACTTTTCAAACCTTATATGATTTATTTGCCACATAGCCTCAATGAATAGGATAATAGCATTAGATTAGATTAAATTAATAGTATCTTAACAGATACTGTTTTTACAACCCTTTAATAAACAGAACCCCATTTTTTTTTTAGTATACTTGGTATCTGATCGAAGAGGAATTTTGAAATCATCACAAGATGTGAATCTAAGTTTCTGTTATTCCCCAGCCCATTCAAGTTTGCTTTAACTTGCACTTCAGTGAAGTAAACATTGAAGCCAGAGCTCAGCATCTGCCCTGTACTGCAGTTCACACAGACACAAGTGTCAGATCTCTCAGTCTGGATGGATCTTTCATGCTTGTTGCTCAAGACAATGGCAGGGGAGTATGAGTGTTGATAAAATGGAGGCTGTGGGTTTATTGCATTTAGCAAGGGCTGTTTCAGATGTGCTCCCATGACTCAAGTTTGTTGCATTATCAGATTTCAGTTGAATAAACCAAGATTATGCTCCATGGACCAGTAAAGTCAAAACTTAGGAATCAATAATGACTTCAATTTAAACTATAGCACCACTGATGGTTCAGCATTTCCGAATTCTATTCATTTGGAAAATTATTCTTCCTTAATTTAGCTGACATCCCCAGAGAGCTGGCATTAGAGCAGGAGGACCTGCATATGTGGTTTAGCAAAAAGCAGCCTAGTAATCTTCCTTCTTGATGACTGTGTAAAGCATGAACGTGGATGTTGTTAAAAGACACAATTATTCCATATCCAAAGCCAGGCAGCTATGGAGTACATCATCTATTTTACTGATGGAGTGCAAAGTCACTTGCTAACCACAGAAGTCAAATAAGGTCATCTGTTCCAGCTGATTTTTAATGAAGTAAGTACTGCACTGAATGCCATATGAAGAGAAGCCCTTTTTTCCATTTAAGAGAAAACTTTACAAATATTTTTTGCAATGCTTGTATGATAAAATACTTTTCACTATTTTTTTGAGGAACTTCTAAACAATGTAGTGACTCAGCTTGATAGTAAAAATTGATTATATCCCATAGCAAACTTCACAAACTTACCCTTCAGTCCTAGCTTCCACTGATCTGTTTAACCACACAGTGAAATAAGGCAAGAACATTTCCTACGTTACAGGGGATGGGTTACTCCTTCCCAGCCCACCTGCACAATGAGAATCCTGCCCCAGGTGCTCAGTTTTCACTTTTCACATGTTAAGAAGACAAATTAAGGATACAAACTGTACCATTGTGACACTGCATTTTAATAGTTTCTTGACATGTCATCATTCCTAATGTTGAGGTTTTCTGATCATATGATACTGATACAATGGTGGGGACCTGCTTAGAGCCTTGCCTGCTCCTCTCCCCTGCTCCAAGGTACATGTGCCCATCCCTATGCTTTGCTAGCACCAGTAGCCATGGTTCTTCACCTTAAGGTCAATCAGGAACCATTCAGACTGAAAATAGATATTTTTTTTTCCCCACACATGCAGATCAGGCCTGTGGTCCACCTCCCCACCTAATTCCCAGAGTACAGAGAAGGATGATAACCAAGTGGCAACATAAGAAATAGACTGCTTTGGGAAAACTACTCATTAGTTCCTCATCATTTATAACAATATATTGGGGCCAATATTATAATTTTGTTGTCTTGCTTTTCTAACATTTTACAGCCCCCAGAAACTGCAAAAAGTAGTAGGTAAGAACATACTTGCATTAAAACTGTGAAATTATAATTCAATCTGAAATTTAAAAGCGATCTTGTTTACTTTTAGATTTTTATGATTCTGACATGATTTTACTCTATAATAGCATAACATAATATACAATAAAATCTGTAATTGCTGCATGCTCTAATGTAAATGCTGTATTTATAGAACTGATTATTATAGAACTCTCAGGAGGAGAGGGGATCTGCAGACACAAGGTAAAGGGGTATTTCTTTACCACAACCCATGAGAGGTGAGGTGTAGGTTTAGCTGACAGTAGAGTACAAGCAGTACACAGCACTAATGCTTACTCAGGAGGGGTTACTGCATGCCTAAAAGTTCAGGTAGGGACTTGCTATGGAATAACTAACATGTTGCACTTCCTCACTACCTTCATTGTCACTTCAGAGATAAGCCCTAAGGCTAAGCAGATAAATGTATTTTCGCTGTAGCTGATTTTCCTACTGAAGGGAAAGTGTCACAGAATTACACGTTAAACATGAACAAATGATTTACTGTAAAGGAATGGGCCAGAACAAGAGACTTCAGGGGGGTTAAGCGTTTTGCTGAAACAGGAGCTTTAATAGAAAAGACAGATAAAAATCTGATTGATTCATGAACCCAAGTGCACTGACAGCCTCAGGGTGTGTTTCACCTGACCCATGTAGAAGATGGATGGAGGCTGTCCATACAGCCTCCTCTTCCAAAGAAAAGCACTTCCCACTGTGGACTCCTTGGCAGTCAGAATATCCAGAGTCGAAGGACGCTGGATCTGGCATATGTCTTTTTATTGCTTTTTTATAGACAGAATGGATTGCACCCTGCCTTGCCAAACTTGTGTCACATCTCTGTATCATTCCTTACAACCAGTTAAAACCAGTAACACTGCTAACATACTGTCGGTTGTTTGGGAACATGATCCCATTGTTCCAACTATCATCCATCCCCTTTGTCTCATAAGGAATTTCTGCTCTGGTCTCAACCACAATATTAAGGGATGATACCAGTGCTGTATAATTAACAAACACAGGGATCCATTGCTGAGCTATCGAATAGGGCATCTGATACCGATTCCATACAACTAGAGGTTAAATGAGATATGCAAAGGTGATAGCCCAGTTTCATTCTAATAAAAATCCATCTGGAATGAATGTGTGTTACATTAAAGGGGATAGAAAAAAAAAAGTGATTCTGGGCTTGCCTGCATGTATGTATTGAGAGTGGTGTAAGGACAGGAAGCAGCACCCAGCTAGTGGGAGCCCAGACTGGGTGCGCATCCCTCTCCCGTATCTTTTTTTCCTTCCCCAGTGTGTCCCTTAGAGTCCCAAGAACATCTGTAATGTTAATTGCTCTGCTCAGAGGGATCCTTAAAATTTGTTCTTTAGAAGTTACCACTGTATGAAAGCAAGTTATATCTGCTGCTCATGTTCACTGGAGCATACAACAGCTGAAAAAGTTCTTTGGCTTCACGCACCAGTGCATGGCTGGGCTGGGGCTGCCCCAAAGGCACCGATTCACCAAGCAGAAAACTCAGAGGAAAACTTTCACAGGTGACCTGAGGGAAGGTGTTTGGATTTTGCAAAGTGCTCAGCACCATTATATTTGGAGCAGTATAAAAGTGACATCAGACACTCAGAGCTACTTTTCAAAGTGTATCAGAAAATGCCAGTTGAGCAGTGATAATGGTTTTAAGTGGATTTGCAGTTTTCTGTATCAATATTGGCTATGTTAAATGGAAAACCTACCTTTAAAATCTAAGATAGTTGTTTATTGTTCTTGCCAAATAACACAAAATGGTTGTTTTGAAAGGGCAATTTAGCCTTAGCTATTCTGTAGACTTCTCGGGTTTGTTAGCTACACATTTTGGATCCCTTACTGTGCCTGATGAGCACTTTCTCCAAGGGAATGAAAAATAAATAATTTTAATTTGCAAAAAGCATTTTTAACTTTCAAAATCAATGTTAGATGTACTTATTTTCTTATTTAAGAGGCTCAGAGATAAACCTTTCTTTTGGACACTGTAACATACAACATTTGATGTAACATACAATGTTTGATGTCTGTACAATAATTTTTGCAGTCAAAAACTATAACTTCTTGTTTGAAAAACATGAGAAAAAAATGTGTTAATGAATTACATTTCAGAAACCCCATATATTTTAAGACCTTTGTCTGGACTCTGGACAAATTTGAGGAGTACTGTGGATGTACCCTAAGAGTTTCATCTGTAGAGGTGAGTAAAGGCTCTTGTGTAAAGCTCAGTGTCCTTGAGGACACTCTGTAAAAAGAAAGGTAAGGACAGAAACAGAAAATTTGGAAAACTTAAACATCTTCTGTGGTACCTAATCTTTGAACTGAAATTCTGCAGGAATTTAAGCAATAGGCATTAATCAAAAGTATAACATAGCTGAATGACTGGAAATTACTGCAACAAAAGGGAGTTACATTTTACACACTAGTGCTTCATAACAGTTAAAGAACAATTCAGTTTTGGGAAGGTGATGTGGCTGAATTAATCACAGATGCTTTGCTGAGAATATGAAATAAAAGTTTCCTTTAGACTATTTTTTCATACTACTTAGTCTTGCTTTGTATTTGAGAGCTTAAACTTCTCCAAGTAAAAACTCTGTTGCTCGCTTGTCTTTTGGGTTGCCTTTAATGTTATTATCTATTGTAGAATAAGAAATCCAACAGCTATGGGAGACCTTTCAAAGTCAGTACAGTATCTGCTTGTCTGTTCATGCAAACAGCAGTAGCTACCTGGGGAAAATAATCATGGCAAAAGGTCATGTTTGCCTTTTATGTGAAATACCTGTAGACTATCAAGTGGTTTAGCAGTCACTCAATCAATACCAGAAGTCAAGGAAAACAGTTTGGTTTATCAACATTAATATATTTTGAGTTTTCTAAGATGGAAAGGTATTTCCCTCTGCAGTTTAACTGATGTTTCATAAAACTATTGTTCTAGTGTAGCTGGCTGTAGTAGTATTCTAAGTTGCACTGTATCACACAAGAGATCTCAAAACCTGCAAAACCAACGAGGAGCCTTCCCCTCTTTATCCTTTATCCTTCTAACTTCAAAAGACAAATCAGCAGGAAAGCTGAGACTACAAACCCCCCCACATACATGTAAAATAATAAGAGAGTACTGAGGGATATACATTTAATCCGTATGTACCATGGATCAGTTTTGATTTTCTTGCTCCGTGTTCCTTTGACATAAAAGGGACCTCTGGGTGCACAGTGCAAGACAAGAGTAAGTCCTCCAAGTGCATCCAGATTTGCTAAACACTACAAACGGTTTCCTGTAAAAACTGAGATAGCTAAAAGAAAGAAGCATGCCTGAGGTTATGGGATAGTTGTTTTCAGAGTATTTTACTGTAGAGTTCCTGTGAATTATTTTAATTTGAAGGCATTAGTTTAAAGAATGTAAAGTCTGCAACTTATTGTCCAGCAAAAGTCCACAATTGCTTTCAAGTAAGCAATTAAGATAAAAATTCTCCTCTAAAAGAAAATTAGAAATCTACTTTGCATTAAGAAAAAAAAAAAAAAAAGACATAAGAAAAATAACATTTTTAAAGGTATTTTTAGGGATCATACTTACAAGACTGTATGAACATGGACAAGTAATGAAGTATTAAAATGGTACTGCTTTTAGTAAATTCCACATAGCTGTTTAATCCGACAAATAATGAAATGTAACAGTAATATGCTTGCCCAGCGTTACCTGGGCTACCAGAGTTTGTGAATCATGAGGGATCATCTGAGTGGATCAGGAGACCAAGCTGCAGGATGGGAGTTACCATGGAGAGATGGGATAAAAGAGGATGGAGAGTCAGGTCCACATCTCTCCTGTGGCTGCACCTGCCCTTCTCTTGGGTGCTGCACTTTAGCTGATACTGGATTTCTGGATATATGGTGCTGTACACTGAGTTTTGATGCCCCTTAAAAATCAGCCACTTCTTTAACTACTCCAGGAGCCCTAATCCTTATTTAAACCTGGCTCTTCCACTATAGCTTGCCCATTCTTTTATTAAAAAAGAAAATAAAAAAAGAAAAATATCTGTAATGCTATGCTAAGAAGTACATGTATTAAAACAATAAAAATCTTGGTTAGACAAAAAAAATGTAAAAGCTTAGCCTGAGCAAGCATTTTCTTAAACAGTCATTATTTTAAAATTAGTATGAAGGCTGAAAAACTTAAAATAGCTTCTTAATGGACTGAGAATCCTTAAACTTTTTCATAATGGGAGTCAGGTGTGTAGAATCTTTTGAAAAACCTCACTAAGTACCTATCTGCATCTTTAGGCACTTAAATGCCTTTAAAAAGTTGTTCCCTATTGTATTATTGTCAATTAATTTCAATTAGGGTGCTAGTATTAGAAAATATTCCAATGTCTTCACAGATATCAGAACAGCAGTCATAAAATAAGACTGTTTCAAAGGCACTTACAGGTACACAGGAATTTAACTCATAGTGGGTAAATTTCGTGAGAGAACCTATATATTGCAGGCTGTGAAGCTTGCATTTCACATCAATGTTGTTTTTCAAGTGAGAGGATCCCAGTTTCACAGACAGGAAGCTTTAGGATATGCCTGTTGTTATGTTTTTTTAGAAGCAGATGATTGGGATATGGAGCAAAGGAGAGAAGGGAAGCAGGGAGCCTGGTGGTGCCTTATACCCAATATCTATTAGTCAGGTAGGTGGGAAAAAATGCTGTGGAGGTGGACAGCAAAAGATTGTTTCTCCTCCCCTTCCCAATGGCACAGCTCTATCCACGTATCAGGATGGGAAATAATTTTCCTACCTGGGCTCAGAGCAGCTTTTGGAGCTCAGTGGGTCCTAATACCTGAGCAATAGCTTCATTCCAATAATGCTGCAAAAGTTACTGGCAGGAACAGACTCCTTTTTTTGTACTTTGTAGGAAAATTCACTGTATCTCCACTTTTTTCTTTTCCTCGTTTGGAATCTTTCCTGAAGAAAAAAAAAGAAAAATCACCATTCTTAACTCCTATCTAACACTTCATACTTAAGCATTTCATACTTGTAAACAAAACGACTGAAAGCTGTCAGTTGGAAATGTCATGTCTGCTGTGATGGTTCATGAATAATTGACACTGAGATTACCTAGGGAAAGCTGCAATTATCCTGACTCATTAACATATGAACTAAGCCTGGTTTTGTTCTGTGCTTGTAGAATTTTCATTTAACTCCTTGATGTAGGAGGTAAAAAAAAATCCCAGCAGGATGTTGCTATAAAAAGAATAAATCTGAATGAATAAACAAAACCTCAGAACTATGAATACGTATCAGAATCTCAGGTGCTTCACCGAATCTCCTATGGACTCTCTTCCTACACTATTATTTCACAGGGAATGTCACTGTGATGATAAACTTGTTTGCTAGCCTAGGCCTTGGAGGATAGCTCTTCTTTGGAAACATGTATGCACATGAAATAGAGCTATCAATGGGCAAAAATTCTTCAGTGAATGGTGGTAAGGCACTGGCACAGGTTGGCCTGGTTGGATGGGGCTGTGGGCAGCCTGGTCAAGGGGGAGGTGTCCCTGCCCATGCAGGGGAGGTGGAACTACATGATTGCTAAGGGCCCTTCCAATCCAAACTGTTCTATTTTTCTGTGTTTCTATGATCTTCTTAACCCTATTGGTATTTTCATACATAACACAGCTGTAGGTATCTACTCAGGAAGCAGAAATAGGGGGTGAACAATCAGAGCTCAAATAGAAAAAAAATTAAAGCAAGCCAGGTACCCTGGATGAAGACAGCAACAGCAGAAGGAAAGATATTTTTAACAGGAATTATTTTATCTATTTATTTAAGACTACAGGTTAGCAACTTAACTTTTGCTGCTGAAAGACACAAGCAAGGAAAATAGTCAGAAAATCTACAAGTCAGGAAAACCATGGAAAGAAACAAAGACACAGTATTATTTACAAAATTAATGTCAATTGCTATCTATCTGCTGCTTGGGAGGTAATATCTGTATCAATCTGTGTGATACAACGGACTCAAAAACTTTTAGCTGCGTAGCTCGAGGTCCAGGTTGCAGACTGAGTTACAATTTCTTTTCTATTGAAAAAGCCCTTTGACTTGCAAGCTGAAACCAGGAAGCCATTTCCCACAAGTAATTACCATCCTGCATGCCCCTGACTGCTGCTCCCATTGCCTTTAGAAGCAGACCATGAGTTGGAGGCCATCACACCAATCTGTAGTGCTGAATTATAACTTCTTTGGGATAATGAGCTCTCTCTTTGAGAGCCACACACTGTCAAAATCATTGCTCAGAAAGGATGGCCAAGCTACTGCCTCTCAAGTGTAATCATTCCCTTCCTTAACATGCAGGTCATTGCTTTAGACACACCTTCACTCAACTCCAACCCCACATAAATCTTGAAACGTTTCGTCTCTTGATCACAGCTCTAAAATTCTTATATTGGGGCCTTTGGTAACTTTCCTCATGACCCCAAAATACACAGAAATTTCCTACTTCAGTCTTTTCTTTCTCTGTCTCTCTCTTTTTTAAATGCAAGAGAGAATGACAAACAAACAGTTTTGAAGATATTGCGTGTTTGGCCCCTGTAGCCTGTCAAAGCATTATTCAGATACTGGGTCTATTGAAGACTTCCTGACATCCACCCAATTTTTTCCATCCTTCACTTTCCTATCTTTGTTCTGGGTGATTGTACCTTGGAAACAGAAGCATTTCGTTCTTGTTTTCAACCGTAATTTCTTTTATGCAGCCTTTATATAGCCATAATTGCTTCTTAAGTGTTTTAAACATAACACTATCCATCCCAATGCAAACACAGAAAATAAAATGAAGCAAAACATCCCTGTGTGTAAATTAAATAGGAGAATATGGAACTTCTGAGGCCACTTTCTGAAGGTTTCCCCTCCATCATTATCAGCAGTGCCTAATAAGCACCAAAGAAATACCAATGACAATGACAAATACCTATTTCTCCAGAAGTTCTTACTAAGCTTCTCCAATAATTTCACATTTTTACCCTCCTTTGTCTTTGAGTATTGATGTGTTGGTTGGTTGTTTTTTTTTACTTCTTGTTCTGCACAGTTCCTCCAGTATTGCATATAATGGCCTATTATTTGCTGTTTCTTAAACAATACAGTGTGAATCTGGTACCAGATGACTGATGCTCAGATTTTCTTCTTAGAGTGGGTTCAGCATTAAGCAATGTAATCCATAAGTGTGTTCAATATGTATACATTGCATTCAGTACCCACAGTTCTCAAGGAGCAAGGCAAACGTATTTTAAAAAAACCTTAATATTTAAATTTACACCTATTGCCACATCATAATTCCTCAATGATCTCTAGAAAGTGTCAATTATTAATCATGTTATAGACAAAATAAATATATAATACAATCACAGAATCACTACAGTGAGAAAAATCTTCAAGTAGATCAGGTGCTGCTCAACCTGATCTTTAATGTTTCCAGGGATGGGGCATCTGAATCTACCTTTAATTGTGCTTATAACTTACATACAGAATTTCATATGCAGCAACATAGGGATGGGGGGGTGCTATGTGTCTGCTTGCATCATACATCTATACATATGCACTCTGTACAACGTTTCTATATGTACAAGTCCAGTCTCTGTATGCACATTTCAGCACAGTTGCTGTTTTAAGCAACCTGAGGGTGACTTTCTGGTCTCTGGAATGTAAATGCCTCTCTCTATGGAGACTCAGAGACAAGACAAGAACTCTACCTGAAGATTAAAGTGGAGCACAAGCCCTGCACACAGAAACATCACTTATTCATGAGCACTTACACACGTAATGCTGTAAGTCAGCAGGGTCTGTTCCACCACACTAGCCCTAAGTAGCTCTTTGTTTCTCTTACTTCCTAAGAGTCAGACACTAAATCCCACTCTTTAAAGACGTAATTCAGATATATTCCAGTTGTCCCTTTTAACTAGCAAAACATTTTATGTGGTGATGTTTCTTATTTTAACAGGATTTTTTAAATGCTGAGGCAGCGATTTACACGAACAAGTCATCAGCTGTTATTTAATAAAGACCACATCATTAAAGAAAAAGGAACAGAAAAGAGAACATCAAGTTTCCACTTCAGTGCTGTAGTCAAGTAGAAGACTAATCAGTACATAAGAGATTCAAGATTGCCAGCAATTAATTTGAACAGCAAACCAAGCATATTACGGGGTCTCGGTCAAATCCTAAGAGTCTTACAAAAATTTAACTTAATGTTTGCCTTCCACTGAGAGCTTTCCAGAGTCTAGAACATCATCGTATGGGGGAATATAAAATCCTCTTGCACTGTTTTCTATAACTGACAAAGTATGTACTAAACACCTATGGAATAAAAGAAGAAAAAAAAAAACCCTATCCATCCTTCACATTTTCTTTCTTTACGGAAGGAGCACCTACTCTCAATGTCATTCCATTTCTTTCAGCTGGTTTAGCTCTCTTTTTTTTTACTAGTAATTCTCTTAGATATTGGTAACCTCAAGATGTCAACCACCACTTTAATTTTGTCATGCTAGCACCTTTTCAGCTGTGTTCCTGTCACTTCTTAATTCTAGCTTTCAATCAGAAACACTTATGGTTACTTTCCAGCAGTGTAATTTTGCAATTTTTACAACTGGCAATACACAGCATTTCTCAGATAAAATAATTTACACCTGGCATCAGTGGCAAACTCAGAAACTTAAACACCTTGTGTTGTTCAAGAGGATTATCTTATTAAGAAAAATAAATTTGAGTGCTGGCTCACGATTATTTTAGTTGTTTTAACTTGAGCAACTCCACCAGCCCCCTTCCTACCATGCACTGAAATGAGAAGAGACAGGGACTTTTAGTGGCCATGAGACAGCTAGAAATAATTTCAGACCTTTAGCTTAAAAGAATGTAATAATGTCCTTAAGACTGCATGAACATCTACAAAGGAAAAAAAAAAAAAAGAAAGCAATGGTCCACTATGAACTCACAGATGCTGCTGCCTTATCTGCTGCTCCTTACCCTGCCTGTTCTCCAACGCCATCTTCAGTTTGTTTCTGCACAGGATGTCTAAGGGGCTCTCTGTCAGGAGTATTTATGACCATCAGACATTGCTCCTTCAATCACTTGACTTTCCTTTACAAGAAAGTCATCCCTTGCTCCTCAAAATCCAAAGAGACCTTTAACATAATTTACCACCTCACACTAAAATAAATGAGAAGGAGCTTTGTTGATGATCAATACAGTGTACGTTGTGTTCCAAGTAACAGTACAATGCCTTATTTTAGGGCACACATGGAATGATTTGATGAGAAATTAACAAATTATTAAGAAACAAGGAGGCATGTCAAAGCTTGAAGAAATTACAGACTCTGCCAATGAGAGGCCCTGTTAGCTTGAAAGCACTGAACTTTTATTTTCTGTAATTTCTTTCTTTGCAATTACAGGCTTAAGACCCTTCTCCATGTAATCTATAATAACTGTGCTACCTACAATCTTTTCTTAAATGGGATCTAAAAATTAAATAATCATCTTTCATTGTCACTGCTTCCTGATAATTTTCTCAAGTAGTGGACCAACATTTTCTTTCATTTTCTTCTAATAACGATACACAATGTTTGCTCTTCATCCTGGAATCTCTTGTGACTTGTGGTTCACATATGTTGTTTTTCTTATTTCAGCTTAGATTACAAACTGTATTTTTTGTGTGCACATTCATCTAAATGTAAGCCATAAACCAAAATGTATTTATTTTTTCCATATAGTTACTATTTTCCTGATCCGTGGTTATTTACATCTGCAGAACTGTAGGTGAAATGATTTATCAAGTACACAAATAGTGAAAAAATCTGACAAAAGTTTGATCTATATTAAAAAAAAAAAACAATTTCCTTCTCTCTTGCACTTGAACTGACTGCAAAATGAAATATAAATTAATGTGTTAAAATCAAATTCATTTTTTCTTTAACTTACAATCAGGTTCCAGCATTAGTTTTTCATAAGATGGATTTGAAAAAGAGAATTATTCACAACTCCAATTTCCCTTTATCTTGTTATACTGATAGTGGAGAGATGGAGCTTCTGAAGCATTACAGTAATTTTATGTTATTTTGTTGATGTTATTCTGTTTTATTATTAAATGATCTTCTTCTTTTGAGTTTTCTTAAACATGATGACTCATATCCTTAATACATTAAAAGGTAGCTTAATAGAAATAAGTGACCAGAGCCATAAAACTGAATTATCTGTGAACAGATGAAGACACAAGTACACAGAAGAGATTCAATCTGCAGCATAAGTGTACAGAAAACTAGGAAAAAAATAGTCTTAAGTATATTAGAAACCTGAGCTTCTCCTAAGCTATAGTTAGACTGGGTCAAAGTACAACTGCAAAATAAAAAAAGCTTGTTGTTATACTTAGCTTGAAAGAGCAATAATTGAGAAATATCTAAAACCAGAAATGATAGATGGGTTTGCAATACCAGTAAAAGACGAGCAAAATGTAAATGAGAAAACTTTAGTCTGTTGCAGGGTTGCAAAACAAACATTTGTCCAAACAGGTTTTTTTATTCTGTCCTTATTGTTAGTTAAAGGAACTTTTACTATTTGAAACCAGCAAGCCACTTCTCATAGGACTGCAATGCATCAGAGGGCTGTGCTCTTAGCCCTGTAACAGCAACAACAGCATCAAAGATGGAGAGCTTTTTTAGTGGTGTTACTAAAGAGAGGACTGGGACAAGACAGTGAAGTGGGCATAACCAGCAATTGTGGAAAATAAAAAGGTTATTACCTGCCACTGAAATGCAAACAGGCAGAAGCACTTAGAGAAGGGAAGAACCAAACACAACCCTTAAGCCTTGCAGTTCTTCCCTTTAAGTAGTGAAAGTATGTATCAAGAGTGTGGAAAAGAAACTGATGAGCACCAGCATTCTGTGCAAAGTTGTTTTGTTTTTTAAAGTATACATGGACATTCTAAGCTCCTTACCAGAAGATATTGCAATACTAAGTAGGAATTTAACTCTTTGAAGGTAAATAATTATCTTTACATCAGAACATTTTTTTTCAAGTTAATCTCTCTGAGCATGCCTTATGCAGGTCAGAATGGAACACACTTTGAACTCTATAGTGGTTGCTCAGATGAGACAGTGAATTATTATTACAGTTCAAGACAGATCAGTTTCCTTAAGGGCTCTCTTCATGTGCCCATTGTAACAAAAAGAATGTACAAAAATAAAAGGAATGGGTATCTTACGGTTTTCAGCAGTAGACCCATACTCCTAAAAACTTCATTGTTTCTGAAAACCTGGAGCTGATAATAAGCCAATTTTGTATCTGAAATCAACAGGGTAAATAAATGATGTGCATAGAAAACCATGTGAAAGTCTGACACTGCAAACATCTAATCACAGCATTTCTGCAGGAGGCCAGGAATGTAACCAGGAGCTAAGAATCCCTCCTGAATCTGGAGCATGGTTAACTTCATGGACTTGAGTAATATTTAAATTAATGGAAATTCAATGTAACATTAAGTAATCTCATGTTTAAGGGAATAAAGCTGACATTATTCTTCTTGATTATGTGCAGTTACTTACACATTACTTTATATCTTTTTATTTTCATATAATTTAAATTCACAGTTCAGTTTTTCTTCTGGTTTGCTGAACTGAATAAATGTTTGGTTTATAGATATTTTATGAATAATGAAGTCCACTGGAACATTCTCATCACTCACAAAATATCAGCAAGCTCCATGTTTATTCAGCATAATAAAATGCATTTGAATTCCGAGTTCTTAAATTAAATAAATTTGATCCTATTGGTATCTATAAGTGATGAGATCACTCAGCAGTATCATTCACCTGTAATAAGTAAAAGTATTCCAATTCAACACCTCAAACTATTGCTTTTATAGTAGTAGAAATGCATCTTATTTTACCAATTCACTTGAAATGGTACGGTCATAATATATAGAAATACTTCCCATATTTAAATACAGATTTTGACTAAAAATTTTTGGTCGGTCATATGTTTTTACTGAATAAAAAATTACTACTGTATTTGACAATTTTATATGCATGTCACTTTCGTTAATGGTAGTCATATATAACTGATACCAAAACAGTTCTTCCTGTTAGGAGAAATTTAAGAAAGCCCTGCTCCATTTCATCCTAGTCAGCCTAAAAAAGGGTGTTCAGGGTGTTCCCCATTGTCAATCCTGAACAGGAATTCAAGGTTTCAGATGAACTCAAGATTCAAAGCCTTAAGTTGTCTTCCCCTAGGCAAATATGATCTCCCTGTGATATTGAAGAGTCCTGCAGACAGGCACTGGTATCCAGAGAGCACCTCTTCAAACCAGCATTAAAAATGGAAAAAGTCTGATCTCTGTGTAAATGTTGTTTTTCCCAAGTACTACAATACAGATGGGTATGTGGTTTTACCCCAACTTTCCTGTGCAAAACTTTGACATGTGACAAGCCAGGATGTTTCACAAACACAGCATCTCTCAGGAAATTAAAAAAAATGGACAATCAAGATTACACAGTTGTAGCGTGACATTAAATTATCTTTTATCTTACAGCTTTCAATTTTACACTTGAAAAAAAAAAAAAGCATACATAAGGGTGACGATGACTTAACCAATTATATTCCAGACATGAATTTTTTTGCAGCAGCAATTAATCATCCCTACAACTTCTACAAGATTTAGTTTGGATAAACTGTTGTCAAAAGTTGCCCTTTTTTCTGCCAAAATCATCCCTTCAGTCAACCAAAAAATAACAGTGTTTTCTCAGTCACTTCAAAGGTTTTAAAACCATATACTGAAACTCACAGTACAGAAACCTATCAAGTAACACTGGAAGTGCCATACTGCTTTTTTCCAAGGAAAAAAATACACTTAAAATGGAAGGTCTAGACTACATTTACCTTTATAATGTCATCACACATAAATGAGAAATTACACTTTAGGCTATTTCTAAACGTTCATGATTTAACGCAGCATAAGGGTATTACTGAGGATGGAGGTGTCCTGGGTATGGAGTGTAACAACTGCAACAGCTATGTCACTATAATAGTAAAAACATCTGCATTTGCACTACAGCATGAAGCATGGAATAACTTCTCTAACAGTTAATTAAGAAATCTTTATGACTTACTCACCTTTGCTATATCTGATAGCGTGGAGTGAAAAGAAGAATGTTATTGAGTCTCTAGGACGCCTGTACCAGAGGCTTCTTTTTACAGCCTTTAGATAGACAATAATAATAGAATTATAAGGTTTTGTTATTGATTTTATTATCAGTTGAAGAGATACTACCCATGGCAGATCTGCAGTGTTAAAAGTCTCAGAGAGGTTGCAGCAATGTTTTTTTTATTTATTGCGATAGAGCTGTTTCTTTGTATGTCTGAAGCAGTTCCAGAACAGCTTTAATTGTACACACAAAGCGTTCAGAAACAGCCATGCTTACAGATGGTATCACATTGCATCACCCATCTATAACCCAGAAGTCATATCTATTCAAGGTCAAAAAAGATACTGTCACCCACATCATTGACTTTACTTTGACTTTTAAAAAAACAATTTAAAGCAGACTGAGAAAGAAGCTATTATTTTTACCCATAGGCATTTCCAAGTATTAACAAAACTGCTTAACTGTATTAAGCAAGCTTGACTATATGAAGTTGCTGGCCATCAAAGCTAAGTTGTGTGGGAAAGAACAGAAGTCAGCCCACAAACCTGCTACAAACTCCTGCCTGAAACTTTGTAAGCATTAAAACCAGTAAATGTCATTGTACAAACACTAACAGAGAAGGTAAGCAAAAAGAATCTCTAAAGAAAAATCCCACGATAGGTAGATTTTTGCAAAATGTGTTTAAGTTTTGGAAACTGCCATTTCTAATTCTCAAATTCAAATGCACAGAAAAAGAAAACATAGATGAAAGAAAACTTATCATTTCACATCAATCTAATACACAAGCTTAGGTACCAAATAAAACAATAAACTACAAAAACAGTTATCAAAAATATTGGAATTTCATAACTGTGAATCACATGCCCAGAATGTTATTTTTCACCTGTTGTTATTTTTTAATTAGAATTAAATTTAATCTTAAAGTTTTGTGGGGTTTTTTTTTTTTTCATTTCTTGATTACGGATATTGCATTTTTGAAGCAAGGAAGAGCTACATGATACGGAATCTTGCCAACTTCAGATTAACAATAAAAATGTTAAAGAGTACTGGACTGTAATATAATGATAAGATTAAACTGTGAAACAGGTTTGATTATAAAAGACCTGGTCTGGAAAAAAAAAGTAATTTTTATGTAAAATGTTATATATTATGGCTGAGGAGGAATAATAAACTAACTTATGCACATACTAAAAGTTAAATATGCAATTATATTTTAGAAGTCATTCTTATCAGTGAAACACACTTGCTCTACCAAAATAAAAGTTCCATAATTGGAAATGAAAAAGTTACATCCTGTGTCCTTCAACTTTTTCCAAGGTGCCTGTTGACTTTTCTCTGGAAGAACACTTGAGATTATTTTATTTTGGGGGAGGGGGGAAATCAAACCCAACTTCCATTTTCTTCAGTTATTTTCCTCTTAAGTGAGCTTTACTCTTCCTGTAAACTTCTCCAGTGCACATCATATTTAAGGGTAAGTATTCAACTAGTAAAGCATAGAAGACTTAGATGAACATTTACTTACTCATTTTGTATTTGGGAAAAAAACGGGGCACACAGCTTTTCTGTACACACACTCATGCAACACTTTCTGTTTGATTATTCAGTCAGTTTGAGTACGTGAACTTTAAGCTTCTGACAACTAGTGCTTCTAGTATGGTGGTTCTTATTCAGGCTCTTACAGACATTGCTACCTCCTAATTCAGCTTCCAATACAAATGTAACACCAGCTTCTACAGAATGATCTAACAGAGCAGCTGTTTGAGTAAGATAAAATCAAACCATTAAACTTGCTGAACGGTACAAATATTTGACTGACAATTCATTTGCCTGTCACTGATTAAGAACAGGTTTTGTAAAAGCCTTCTCAAACCTAGAACAAACTCTAGGACTTAATCCCACTAATCCCCCAAAGATGAAAAACCTAAAAAATATTATTTTGCAGCATGTCCTATTGCCCATGCAAATCAGCAGATTCAGGTGCCAGAAAACAAACTGTTAGGTTAACGGGTCAAGCTGAGAGATGAAATTCATTTTTTGGGTCCCAGAATCAAACCAAGTAACATTATGGCTCATACATCCAAATTTAGAGGCATGGATCTAAATATTTTCTTTCCATCATCAGGATTTGAACAGTGTGAAGTCTGCAAAACTTGTGAAGGGACCAAGCCCTTCACGGGCTTCCAAACAGCCAAGTATCCCTGTGTCTCAGAGGAGTCATGGGTGAGTGCACGGGGAGCTCCTTCATGTGACTTGTTTTACCTGGTATTGTGTTAACAAATCCTTCCCACCAGAACTCTCTAAAAAAAACCTCCACTTAAATTAAGGACATTTTCCTAGTTTTCACCTCAAGTTCTTATTTGTCAGGCATGAAAGAACATTTACCTTTCAGTTCAGCATCAGTAGGCTTATTTACAACATTGACAAGGCACAGGCTTCTGCAAAAAGTTCACTGAAGGAAATGTAAAGATAGGTGCTGGGAGATGAAAGGTAAATGCAAAGCAAGGAGGAAGGGGGTATAAAAAGCATGAAAATAAAGCAAGACTGAATTAGCCATAACTAGCCAAAAAACGGTCTGAACAAGGTAACAGTTTATGCTAAATATCCAATGCACTACTAATTTTATTGTTTTTCCCTATTAAGAAGAGATGAATGATAGATGTAGCCTAGGCTACAGCTCCACATCTGCTCACCTGTGACGCTTCAGGGGTTACAAATCCACATCTGCCCCATCCTGCTCCTCCACGGGCTGCAGGGACACAGCTGCCATCTCACCATGGGCTGTGGGGAAATCTGCTTGGGCACCTTTCCCCCTCCTTCCTTCCTGACCTTGGTGTCATTGCTCTGGCATCACTCTTGCTTGCTTCTCTGCTCTGAGGTTTGTTTTTTGTCTTTGTGGGGTTTTCTTTGTTTTTACTTCTCCACTTTCATTTTCCCTTTCTTGCACATGTTACTTGCAGAGGCTCATCCAGCTTCCCATATCTGCTTGCCTTTGGCCAGAAATGGATCCAGGGGAGCCACTCCTCTCACTTCCAAACCACCACTGTACTAACCCAAGACAGTTAGACACTGAGCAAACCAACTGGTCCTGCTTGGGAAGGCCGAAGGTAACATGCCAGTTTTTATGGTGAGCACCATGGAAGAACACTGTGATGGGTCCATTTGGGTCACCTGACCCAACCTTTCCTCCCCATGATGCCCATGATCACTGCCACATCAACAGCCTGGCAGTCACTTGGGGGTGTCTCAGGTGGGGTTTTTCTACCCTGGTCTTCTCAAACCAGGACACACAAAGATAAAGGAATATGGACAGTTACTATTTGTTAAAAAAAAACAAAACAGGGAAGACCACTAAAGGTCCAGCAGCCCTTCATTTTTGCAAAGAAGCTTTTCATAAACAGTCACCCCTTTACGTCACAATTAACTGAAAATAGTCTACTACAGCCTCTTTACAGGCTATTGTTATATGGCTTGCAAAAGCCTAAACCTATCCCAAATGTACCTGTAAATGCTCAGAATACCTTCAGGCTATGAAAAAGACCCACTGAGTCTGGGCTCATTTCGTTACATTTCATTTCAAGACTTCACTCAAAGCAACTAAAAATATGAATTTAACTTTCACATGTAAAAAACAACTTTATATTATCAACTGCCAGCCGAATTTTGTATAACTTTTCAATTAAGTTCCCTTTTAAAATGCTGTAATCTACTCCTTTTATTTGCCATAGCATTTCTGCATTTTAGTGAAACCAGTCAGCTGTGCATCATCTTTCCAGCCAAAGTGCTGTGATAGACATTTGCTGTACCATAACTAATTATCTCCTTGCTTCAACTCAACCTCAATATTTTGTTGCACCCATTTTGTTAATGTGCTTCTTAGCAGCATCTCAGCATCATGGTTTTGCTCCAGATCCTTGAAGAAGAGCCTTCTGTAAAACAGAAGTTTTGATGCATATGAATGCTAATAGAGTTATTTCCACCATGTGTATATGCTGGAAATAAGACTCAATCATCTGGCCACAGCATTTTAAATTTGGCAATCTTTCTGCTCAATTGAGATCAGCAGATTGTTGAACATTCATGGGTCAGGACTTTTTATTAGAAGACTTTGGTCTTACGTTCTCGCTTAAAACAATTCATCATTGCCCTTTCCATCTGAAGAAGTTTCACGTTTTGAGAGTTAATTTACTGCACAAAGTCTGATTTGATAGGCCCTGAACCTTCTCCTGACAAGTTAGTTAACATTACATTTTTTCTACTTTGTCTTTTTAAGCTTCAAAATCATGGTTGATTTCCTTGTAATGAATAATTAATAAAGTAAACTGTTCTGCTGGGTGAATTAGAAAGGAAACAGAATAACAAAATAGTCTCCTTTATAGCTGGGGTAGAAAAGTGTGATTGTGCAAGAGAAAGTATGAATATATGCATAGATGTTCAGCCACTGGTGGTTTTCGAAGGAGTTATCTGGAGACATCCACACTAATTTAGCCACAGGGCACAATGTCTCACATTCCACAGAATTATTNCCTTAAGTTGTCTTCCCCTAGGCACATATGATCTCCCTGTGATATTGAAGAGTCCTACAGACAGGCACTGGTATCCAGAGAGCACCTCCTCAAACCAGCATTAAAAATGGAAAAAGTCTGTGTAAATGTTGTTTTTCCCATGTACTACAATACAGATGGGTATGTGGTTTTACCCCAACTTTCCTGTGCAAAACTTTGACATGTGACAAGCCAGGATGTTTCACAAACACAGCATCTCTCAGGAAATTAAAAAAAATGGACAATCAAGATTACACAGTTGTAGCGTGACATTAAATTATCTTTTATCTTACAGCTTTCAATTTTACACTTGAAAAAAAAAAAAAGCATACATAAGGGTGACGATGACTTAACCAATTATATTCCAGACATGAATTTTTTTGCAGCAGCAATTAATCATCCCTACAACTTCCACAAGATTTAGTTTGGATAAACTGTTGTCAAAAGTTGCCCTTTTTTCTGCCAAAATCATCCCTTCAGTCAACCAAAAAATAACAGTGTTTTCTCAGTCACTTCGAAGGTTTTAAAACCATATACTGAAACTCACAGTACAGAAACCTATCAAGTAACACTGGAAGTGCCATACTGCTTTTCGAAGGAAGAAAATACACTTAAAATGGAAGGTCTAGACTACATTTACCTTTATAATGTCATCACAGATAAATGAGAAATTACACTTTAGACTATTTCTAAACGTTCATGATTTAACGCAGCATAAGGGTATTACTGAGGATGGAGGTGTCCTGGGTATGGAGTGTAACATCTGCAACAGCTATGTCACTATAATAGTAAAAACATCTGCATTTGCACTACAGATTGAAGCATGGGATGACTTCTCTAACAGTTAATTAAGAAAGTATCTTTATGACTTACTCACCTTTGCTATATCTGATAGTGTGGAGTTAAAAGAAGAATGTTATTGAGTCTCTAATTAACAAGCCTGTACCAGAGGCTTCTTTTTACAGCCTTTAGATAGGCAATAACAATAGAATTATAAGGTTTTGTTATTGATTTTATTATCAGTTGAAGACATACTACCCATGGCAGATCTGCAGTGTTAAAAGTCTCAGAGAGGTTGCAGCAATGTTTTTTTTATTTATTGCGATAGAGCTCTTTCTTTGTATGTCTGAAGCAGTTCCAGAACAGCTTTAATTGTGATCTGACAGTTTTAATTGTACACACAAAGCGTTCAGAAACAGCCATGCTTACAGATGGTATCACATTGCATCACCCATCTATAACCCAGAAGTCATATCTATTCAAGGTCAAAAAAGATACTGTCACCCACATCATTGATTTTACTTTGACTTTTAAAAAACAATTTAAAGCAGACTGAGAAAAAAGCCATTATTTTTACCCATAGGCATTTCCAAGTATTAACAAAACTGCTTAACTCTATTAAGCAAGCTTGACTATATGAAGTTGCTGGCCATCAAAGCTAAGTTGTGTGGGAAAGAACAGAAGTCAGCCCACAAACCTGCTACAAACTCCTGCCTGAAACTTTGTAAGCATTAAAACCAGTGAATGTCATTGTACAAACACTAACAGAGAAGGTAAGCAAAAAGACTCTCTAAAGAAAAATCCCACGATAGGTAGATTTTTGCAAAATGTGTTTAAGTTTTGGAAACTGCCATTTCTAATTCTCAAATTCAAATGCACAGAAAAAGAAAACATAGATGAAAGAAAACTTATCATTTCACATCAATCTAATACACAAGCTTAGGTACCAAATAAAACAATAAACTACAAAAACAGTTATCAAAAATATTGGAATTTCATAACTGTGAATCACATGCCCAGAATGTTATTTTTCCCCTGTTGTTATTTTTTAATTAGAATTAAATTTAATCTTAAAGTTTTGTGGGGTTTTTTTTTTTTNGACCTCTGAGATCATCCAGTCCAGCCCATGACCTCACACCACCACATGGGCTAAACCACGGCACTCAGTGCCACATCCACCTTTCCTCTGACACCTCCAGGGATGGCGACTCCGCCACTTCCCCGGACACCCCATCCCAATGCCCCATCACCCTCTCCGTGAGGAAGCGCTTCCTGATATCCAACCTAAACCTCCCCTGGAGCAGCTTCAGGCCATGCCCTCTCCTCCTGTCCCCCCTTGCCTGGCAGAAGAGCCTGACCCCCCCCTGACCGCTCCTCCCTTCAGGTGGCTGTGGAGGGTGAGGTGTCCCCTGAGTCTCCTCCTCTCGAGGCGAACCCAGCCCAGCTCCGGACTCCCTGGAGTTCGCAGCTCCTCATGGAATTCCTCGCGGAATTCCCGGTTCCCGCCGGGATTCGGGCTGTGAGTGGGGGTGGGAACCCCGGGACAGAACCCTCCCCTGGGGCTCCCCTCGGTCTCACCTCAGGAGCCGCCGCCGCTGTGACTGCACCGCCTCGCGCAGTGACCGTTGGCCCTCACGCGTTTGAATCTCCCCCTCCGCTCCTGATTGGCTGCCGCGGGACCCCTGCCGAGGCTCGCGCGGTGCCCTCGGGCCGACACCCCCGGTACCGGTACCGGTACAGCGAGACCCAACCCTCGCCTCGGCCTTACCGCAGTCACCGCCGCCGCTGCTGCTGCCGCCTCGCAGAATATTCCGACTCTTTGGTGGAAGTTTCGCACAGCGGAGCCGCTGCTGCGTTCAGACGAGCTGTGTGTAAACAAAAGGTTTACAGAAGAAAACATATTTACAGAAGAATAACATATTTTTATATTCAAAAATTGTATATAATTTTTTTGGGGTATAGATTTCAGTTCAATTAAAAAAAAAAAAAAAAAAAAAAAAAAAAAAAAAAAAAAAAAAAAAAAAAAGTAGCAATGGCAAATTTTACATGAGGAAGATGGAAGACACTTGAAACACTGTTACCAACTTTATTCCAGAACCCCAAGAATTCTTATGAAGACATATATACGCAGAATACAGCACATTTCCCAGCTTTAGGGAATCCCCTTACTCTTCAGAATTCCACAAGAGATATTTTTTTCCTGTTTCTCTGGACTATGAATCAGAATTTCTCAGCAGAATAAAACGTATACCTCTTCATTCTAAGCTAATAACAGTTCCTAAATAAATCTCTGCCATAATTTAAGAAACCTAAGGGTGTAATTACACAAATGAACTACTGAGAGGTAGATTTACTGTATTTTGGCCATTTTGTTAACAGCCTACATATATACATGCATATTTACATCACATTGCCAGGACCTGGATTTTCTTGGCTTTATACCTCATTTAGAAAAAAAATAAAGTATTTTACAACAAATAATGAGGCCCAACTTGTGATATTATTAAATGAGTTCTTTCTTATATTAGAAAAGAAAAAAGTGCAGACTATTAATTTCAAAATGTGTAGGAGAAAACTTGTCACTAGGGAAAAACAATCCCGTTAAAAAGCTCTCTCTTCACTAACATCACACTACCAAAAATTAAAAGCTATAATTTAAAAGTTTCTTTTTACTATTTGCCTCTGAGTTCTGAGCCTTGCAGAGCTTTTCATGATCACCTTTCATAGACAGGAAAGACAAGAGATTTTCACTATATGAATTCTGAAGTAAGTATAACTCCAATTTAATTGCAACTGTAGTGATACTTCTGATGAAAAGTCACATGCCTTGCAGGGCAAAAAAAATGTGTTTCAGTGCATGCAAGGAACACCTTCAAGAAGAAATCTTAGTGACCCAGGAGTACGTTTTTCACTGAATATGATCCTCTTAGTCCAGTGTTTCTTCAGTTTTTCCCACATTATGAAATATCTAAAACATTCTAAGTAGAATTCTTTTTTTTTGGTTTTTTTTTTTTTTGTTTTTTAAAGTTGTTGCTGTGATAGATAGCAACAGGAAAGTGTATTTGGAAAAATCAATAGTAAGATCAAAGGTGTGAAACAGCTTGTCCTTTGTCACTGCTGTTTGGTCACGGAGATGAACAAAAAACTTAAAGAATAATGATTTACCAAAAGCTGATCAGAAAATGAAAGGCTAGCCACTTCAAGAAATATTTTTTCTACAAAGTCATGAGTTTTCTGGGCAATAAAGAAAAAGCAAGAACAAGAGCAATTCCTTTTGACCTTTGGGTAAAAAATAAAATTTTATGGTCTTCAATGAATAGAGTGCTACATCATCTAGGTGCAATCAGAATTCCAAGTACTTCCACCCCCTCCTGTGTGCCACAGTTCACTGTCAGATTTTAAGTGGTGCTCTCATGGTTTCCCTTTGTAGATCATGACAGCTTTGTGCAAATGATGCATGACAGTTCAAGCCTCAAGACAGAGCCTCATGGCCAACAGAGGGTACCAATTACCAAATTATTTCATTTACTTCAACCTGAATGTTTGCTGATCCTCACGTCCACTTCCCAAATACTTCTATTTTCTTCCCAAACATCAGCCATTAAAGATCTCATATTGCCTGGAATACTTCAGGTGGCTGAGACAAATATATTTAGCTTTGTATTGTAAATAGTGCAATATTTTTTGTCCATCTTTACATGTAATAACATTTAAAAAGCAATATTCCTTCCCCCCACTTTCCGGTCACCTGTAATGTGATTTTCTATCAAAATAACAAAACCAACAAACCTTCCAATATCAGTATTACAGTAAGGGAAGCATTTACAATTTTCAGTTCATGTTATCTACTTAATTTCAATCTTCAAAACGCAAACTAAAAAAAAAAAAGTCAAAAATGTGACTTGTTTCACTATGATTTGAGTGATTTGATTCTGGTGTCTTTTTTGTTAAAAATTATTCCTTACATAAAAGACATACGCCATTCATTTAAATTTATTATATGGAGGGAGCAGTTTATTGTCATTACTGTTGTAAACTTTGGGATTTCTTGACTTTGTGAAAGTTCTAGTGCAATGTATTACCTTTCCTAAAACTGAGTTTTATTAGAACCCATAAACACACAACCCCCCCTAAAAGTCTGTATGTACAGAAGTGCTGGCTACACATACTGTATGAAATGTGTTCAGGACACCAAAGTCTGAAACCAAGTGGCTAAATTCTGATTTTGAGACCTTACTCTGCCTGTTATATAGGATAGCTTTTCCCCAGGAATGGAGTGCCAGCCTGAAACCAGCAGCTCAGGAATGTAAGGAACGTTGTTTAATTCACCGAACAAGCCACTGCACACTCACCAAGGTGCCACCAATCCATTCAGAAAGTAACACAACTGGATAAAATGGAAAGGGAAAAGGAGTTCAATGAATTAATGTACACAAGGCTCATCACACAAGTGAGCTATGGAAAGCTGATTCCATGCTGGCCTTTAACCAGCATGCTGAGCAGAGGCAAGCCAATGACTTTTCCCCCCTCACACCTCAATTTTTTTTTATATGAACAGTCATTGCAAAAGCTCCCAGGAGTATAAACACTTGTATATGCACCCCAGGACTAGCACTGTCATGACTCTGGCTGGGCAGATAAACCAATTTTACCTCTTGGTGGCATCCAAGGTTTCATGGTCTCTCCTTGCTCCCAGCTAAGATGGGATGGATTGGCCTCTGCCCCTAAATCCTGCTAAGTCCCACAGTGATGGTGAATCAGAGCTCTTAGCCATGGCAGTTCATAGATCAATATATTAGCACAGACTAAAATCAATGATGGTTTGCATTAATACACTAAATTCTGAATTGCAGCACCTTATGACCAGACCCATTGCTCTTCAGCCAGTTTTGGGACTTCCAAGTGCCCCTCAATGGATGTGATGGACAGCTGGAGGTGATAACCTCTTAAATTGTCCTAGCTTGGATCAGTAAAGCTTATCAAACAGAACTCATTACAAACTCCTTTTCTCCTAATGCAAGAGAAGTACCCAGACTTTCCTTACTTCTTAGTCTAGCTTTGTATCCTTCTGCTGCTAGAAGAGTATCTTTTATTCACACTTTGTGTCTGAAAAATTTTCCGTTCCATCATCTCTGTTTTCTCCATATTTTCCTCATTTAAGCTCAGAAAAAAAGCTAATATATTTTCCTTTGTCTGTTGTTCAAGCCTTGCCATTCTGTTTAGCTAACGATCTTATCAGTACCTCCTGTCTTTTGTACTGAATTAATTCTCCTTGATTTTACATAATCTGAACAACATAGAAATGTATACCCTGAAAAACCTACTCTTCAGCTCAGCAACATTTAATACAGGAAAGTCATACTATTATTGGTCACAACAACACTGAGTTAATTTTTCTCTGAGAAGCATATACTGTAACTTGGAAAAGGAGACATGAGTTGGTAAAAAAGAGCTAAAATACCTATTTTGCATAAGTACCTGTTAAATTCTTCCCCCTACAAAAATACTACAGAGCATCTCTTATTTCAATGCACAGAATTTCGATTAATGCAAGGCTACAGGGCACATAAACAGGTTACCTTTCCCTTGTTTACTGTAAAACACAGACTCACAGAATCATTTTGATTTGAAAAGACCTTTAAGGTCATCAGGCCCAACTGTTGACTGAGGACTGCCAAGTCCACCATGTCACTAAGAACCACATCTCCACATCTTTTTTAAACAGCTCCAGCAATGGTGACTCCATCACTTCCCTGGGCAGCCTATTCCAATGTCTGACAATGCTTTCAGTCAATAATGTTTTTCCTTAATATCCAATCTAAATTCCCCCCTACGATTTTTCTATATTTTTTGTTTGTTTGTTGTTTTCTTTTGTTTCTATTTAAATACAGTTGTGGAGAACATGAAGTGTGAAGCATAACTGAGTAAGTCCAAGATAGTTCATGCATTCAGGTTTTACAAGCTTGGGGCTACAGAAGAATTTTCTCCCAGGCTGAACTGAGGGAATTAAAAAATATTTTTGTTTTCTCTCATAGCTAGAAGAGTTTGTTGATCACTTTACTGGTTCTCCTGACAGTTTGGTCTGACAAATTCCTTCTTCTTTCTAGTACATCAGTGATCCCCTTCATCTTTTCCACTGCCACTCCACAGCTTTTGGAGGTTTTTTGCACTGAAGACTGAAGTTTGCTATAGAGTTTCTGTGCCTGTACAGCAGTGGGAGAACGCAGGGGTAAGCAGCAAACAAAGTGTCAGCTCCTGCGGGCTTCAACTTCAAGTACAAGGCAGACAGTTACAGACACAAACAATCTTCCCATTCACAACAGCCTTTGGTTTCTGTGCTGTATAGAGTCCCCAGCAGCAAACTGCATAAGCTGTTTAAGTACTGGAAGGTCTCAAGGGTACTCACACCACTTTCCAAATTGTGTTTTGGCCGAGACTGCCAACAGTGCTGTGTAAATCCCCAAAGACAGTCTATTCATGCAATTCCTCCTGCAGAAAAGTCAGTTGCATAAATGTAAAAGCAGCTGTGAACACAACGCAGCGTGCTTAATGGGAAGAAATCCAGATGTTTGACTCCTGTCTCACCCATAAATAATTTTCTGCTAAAGAAAATTAAACTGCAACTGTGTCCTCGTACATACCTTCCCACACTGAAGAGGTCTGGTGGTCCATCTGACAATTTTTACAGCACCTCATCCTATTAGACTAAGCCATTCCCATATTCTCAACAGCCTGCTGGGTATTATCCCTTGTTTGTATGTCTGGTTTCCTTTTCTCTGCAACAATCTACAACACCCCTTCACTGTATTACCTGAAGTGAACTCCTTCTCCATTGCCTGTTGCACTGCTTCCAAAACACAGATGCAGCTCAGACATTCTTAGTTTATACAGAGAAAATAATAAAAACAAAACCCAAAAATAAACCTAAAAAGAAAAAATGTCTACAAATTTTGTAAGAAAAGACACAGAAAAGGACACAGTGACTATGGCACCACCTGAGCTGGGCCAAAATGCAAGTGGCTGTGAAGCTGTACTCGGGAAAAAGGAATTTGAAGCAGGAGTACAAGAAGGACTGTACTTTTAAGACAGAAAAAACATGTCTAACCAAACCACAAAGAGCTGTATAGGATGCCAGAATACAACTTAATTTCAAGTCAACATGGGCAACAGTCATAAAAATATCAATACTAGGGCTAATGATTCTTTTTGAAGAATGGAGCTACCATCAGAAACTCTTTAGTTTGCTGGAAATCTCGTTGGGTAATATATAAATCATTCAGACACCTTCAGCCCTCTTCCATCTCCACCTAGAGAGCAGGAAGTTTCCCAGCACCACAAGGGCAGAGAATGTTAAATAACTGCTACCTTGCTGTCATGGTACCCAGTCAAACCACACACATGCAGGTGAAGACCTGCTCTGCCTGTTTTTGTAAGAAGGGGAATATGAAGCAGACCCTGTTGTGACTTGTGTTCCCCACACCTCTGCTCTCACCAGCAGCCACACACACTTGGCATGACCACTGCGGGACCCTCGCCACAGTGACTGTTCATAGAGACAAGTCAGGTTGTTCTTGCTACCCTCAACACCACCTTCACTATGGGCCTTGCCACATCCCCTGCTCCTCACAAGCAGCACAGACACACACAGACTAAAGGCAGAAAACACTACACAGAATGTGGCTTTTAAGTGCTCGGAAGTATGATAAAAAAGAGACAAGCGAAACTAGAATAAGGTAGAGAATTAAAGAAGAAAAAAAATCAGTGAACATTTATGGCATTGTTAAAACAGCTTCACTTTTATAATGGTAAAAACTGAAATTCTTCTGTAAAAAAATCCTACAGAATTGTCTGAGGTTCTGTTTTGTGGTGGTTTGTGGTTTTTCCTGTGTACTGTAGTTTTCAGTTTGTTTTGTTTTTTTTTTTTCCGGTTGTTTGTTTAGGACCAATACATATATTTAAAAAAGCTTTTTTAATGTACACATATCTTTTAAGGTTTTTTTACTTTTCCCTTTCTCCAGTAAAGATCTTATTGACACAGCTTCTCATTTAGACCAAGCTCTACAACAGCAATTTCCAAAGCATAAACAGGCAACAAGCTGCAAACACAAATCACCAGGGCACCAACACCCCTTCTTCCCCTAAACATCTGAAATCTGTGCAACACAATGCAACACAACAAATTGCTGGCAACCTGAAGTGCAATTTCAGAGACAGAAAGTGTACAAGCTATAATATCACATGAAAGGACTAGTATTTTGCTGTTTCCTGAGTAGGCAGGTATGGTTTTCTAAGCAAATAAGAAAAAAAGGCACTTTTTTTAGTGACCATCATGAATAAGTACCATTACAAGATTGCTTGCATTTCTCCTCTAGGTAATATGGCATTTGCTCCTGTGGATTAGTGCAAGGCTGCCTGAAGAACATTAGATATAAACACCAATCTGACCTCATCAGAAACTCTACTCCCTTTCTCCCTCAACTTGTGCCCTTCTAATGTCATTAATTAGATACCTGGCCTCATGCAGCCTCCTTAATGATAAATGTAATGCAGTGCAGCAGCAAATCAGCATAAAGACCATGTCATTCAGCTCTGTGGGCAAAAAGGATAAGAAGTGAAAACAAGATTTTCTGTCTTCAGGGATGGCACTCTAAAACCAAGAAATACACAACCTGTGTCATGGAAAGAAACAAACAAACAAAAAGCACTCCAAAAACACAGCAACAAACTCCCCTCATGCACTCACACACACTCAAAACAGGAACAAAGTAAAGAAACCCTCTTATTTATTATCATTGATACTAAACACAACAGGACTATAGCATCGGAGCTTTTTCACACCCTTACCAGAACACGAATCTATGAGGTGTACATGTTATCTCTGCCTGAGAGGTAAAGCCAGGCTTCTGAGGAGGCACCCCAGGGAGAGCAGGTAGTTTTCACCAGGATGTCTCTGGTGTAAAAATGGAAGTTCAGAATCATCCCAGAGGAGGGTTTTTCAAGGCATGCACCAAATACTGAAGGGCAAAAGAGAGTTTCTGATGAGAAGGGAAGGCAGGCATGTACAAACAGCATGCAGACAGAGGAGGGAATAAACTCATGTATGTCATTGTCCTGAGGAAGGCAGGGATTTGGTGCAGAGAATGGTGTGAGTGGGGCTTACAGCAGCTGAGAAAGAGACAAAGGGAATCCTACACTGCTACAGGTTGCTGACATTACTTAACCTATGCCAAAGATGCTGCTTGCTTTATATATCCAGTATATGGACGTTTTATTTTCATCTTTTACTTTTCCCACTGATTCCTCTTTGTAAGAACAAACTCCTAACAGCTCCTAGGGAAGCATTATATTTTCAAGGCAGCCCCACAGATCAATGCAATAAACACAGAGCCTAAGATTTTCACTACTCAGACATCAAAGCCCACTTGATCTTGAGCACAGGATGCCAAGGAATTAATTCCAGGGTCCTAATAGAGTAATGAACACACACTGAAAGATGTGTCCATGAACAGGAAACAGACATCAGCACATCTTGGTCAAGAGCAGTGCATCCTCCTACAACTTCAAACATTGCCTTGGGTCATCAGGTCTTAGTTAGTCTAACACTAACATATTTGAGGATAAACAAGATTTTATTTTAAAAATGTCTCTCATCAGCAGAGGCACACAGTGCTCTATTCCATTTAAATCTGAAGCTGGTTTACAGTGTCTGTAATATAAATTATGTGCCTGTTGTCAGAAGATACTTTTTCTTTTTTTTCCATTAAATACTGAGGGTCAGTAAATTTTCCATTTCTAAAGGTACTTCTACTGAGAAAAATGATAGTGTTCACAACAAATACATACCTCTTTTAAATTTTAGCATATGTACAGAATTTTAAATTATCTCATTACATCTAATGATTTCAACAGGAACATTGCTAACACTTTACTTAAGCATAAGCACTCATTGTAGCATAAGGCCCCTGAACAATATCTATGCTAGTAATGATGTGCCTTGCAATAATCAAATTTTGAAATGTAAATGCTACACAGAAAAAGCAATATCCTCTTTATTAAATCACATCAAGAAAACTGACTAATTTTAGCCCTAATTTAAAGCACTCTTTTAAGTATGCCCCTCAGGCAATGAAAGAATTTGCAACGAGTTTTGGTGAAAAATTAAGAAAATCTCACTTTTAATGTTTTGAAATCTCGCTCATTTTTTTTTTAACTTCACAGCATTTTTAACTCACAGAAGGAAGCAGATCAAATTAAAACACTTGCTGCTTTCTCCCTACCTTGATATATGCTAAATGCAATACACCAAACAGGACATGATAATGGCTTAAAGGTAAAGAACAGGAGAAAACGGAGAGTTGTGCAGCTGCCTCAAACTATTCAGAGTATTGTGTGAACTGAAGAATGACATTTGCTTCTACTCCATAAATGTTATAGTTGTAATTCAGTGCTCTGCTGACATGAGGTGCAGCATGCTTTTAACCTTCTAACACAAAATTATGACTTCTCCAGGTAATCCCAGTACAGTCATATTTATCTTAGGTTCACAGATAAGGCATTTATATATAGCAGAAAAGAGTTATGTGACCAATTATGGTAAATGGATGAATGACATCATCATACTAATTTCAACATTGGAAAAGCTTCAATAAAGACTATTAAACATTTACATCATGTCTATAATAATTTGTAAATGCAAATTCATATTTTAATGGTACATCATTTAGAGATACAGGACTTTTCTATGTCATTTTGGAACTTAAAGGAACATAATTATTCTTTGCCCTGGGTCACTCTTAGTTTCCTGCTCACAGATCTCTGTAAAACTGAAATATGATTTTGAGAATTGGCAAATATCAGAGAGACCTTTTCCTGAGATTTCTGAGAATTTCTGAGAATCAGAGATTCAGTTTTCTTCCTTTTGAGTTGTTTAAACAAGACAAACACATTACCAAAATATTCTCATAAAAGATGAAGGGCCCCTTTGTGATGAGAATTTTTTTTCCTTTTTTCATACACAGTATAAAGTCAGAAAATAATTTCATTCCTGTTAAAAGCATAAATCCATCACATATTGTATTTCTGAAATTTCACTGTAAGAGCTGGTACTCAGAAAAGCAAAGAGGTGAAAAAAAATTTATGTGCATTCTGGAAACTGCACTGCACAGGATGTATACAGCTATTAAATTGCAATGGGTTCCAAGTTGCTTTAATATGCTTAAGCTGGACAGACAATTCAAGAAAGCCAGTATTTAATTATAAGATAAAGTAATGTGGAAAAAAAAAAGGTGTATATATTTTTGAGTATGTTTAGCTTCACAATTTTAGACAGTATATGAAACAGAAGTCTGTGGTCACATAGAGTGAGTCCCTAAATTCTAAGTCTTCTTCATTTTAACTATAATTTTCTTTAAAATTGCCAGTTTTATAAGGGAAATTAACTTGATTCTCCAGTTCTTCATGTGAGATATAATAGCCCTTTCCAACTGTCTTTTTTGCTTATTTGTTTCTCTGTGTTAAGCAGAGATGGAAGAAATCTGTAACAAATACAGTGTTACAGAAACGCCAAAAATTTCTTCTTTCTGCTATTGAGCAGGGAGTTTTATTTCATCATGGAAACTGGCTTTGCCTCATGGAACTGAGGCTTTACCTTATTTCTTCTGATGCTTATCAATACAAAATTCCTGGTATTCTTTCATTGTTTGGATTCATCAGCTCTAATCATCTTTAGCTCTCAAACCCAGAGAGTTCAGGATAACATGAGTTAAGTGAGTTGCTTTGGGAAAAATCCATCTAGGAGTAAGCCTAGTTGTCAATATTGAAAAGATAATCTAATATTCTATTATCCCACAGAGATTCATTTTTTAATTTAACTTGGCTAATTAGACCCACAACTCTAAGGATCTGCAAATACCCTTTAATGCTATTGATGGTAGAAATCTGACTGAAAGTAAAACTGTGACATTAGTTTGTTGAAGATGTAGATCATCTCTGTCTTCCAAATATTTAATGCAAAAAGCAAGTCCTTTGAGAAAGCGTCATCTTCTAGCTCTCCCAAAAGAAGGTCAGAATAGATCTCTCATTAAATCCCTTAGAGAAGAGCCTGATACCACTGTAAAGATAAAGCTTAATTTACAAATTTGTTCAAAGACCACAAGCTGACATAAGAAATTCATCCATGGAATATTAAAAACATTTAAAAGCTGGTAGTATTTCGTAAGTGGCCTTCCAAGTTCCTCTTAAATACACATTCCAGGCAAAGAGGAAGGACAGTTTACACTCACTTCCTTTTGATAATAGGAGTTTTGAGCTTTTTTAGCCATCTTTCTTTCAAACCTGTCAAATAAGCAACTTATTGTATTAGTGTTTTTCATTTTCACTGTTGAATAGAATAGAACAGAACACTTCAGTTGGAAGGGACCTACAGTGACCTTCTAGGCCAACTGCCCAACTACTTCAGGGTTGAAGGGCAAAAAATAAAGCATTTTGTTAAGAGCATTGTCCAACTGTCTCTTAAAGACTGACAGGCTTGGGGCATCAACAGCCCTTTTGAAGAAGCCTGTTCCAGTGTTTGATCACCCTCTCAATAAAGAAATGGACCTTCCTTGGTGCAGCTTTGAAGCATTCCCATGCGTCCTATCACTGGACCCCAGCACCTTCCTTTCCACTTGCCCTCCTCAGGAAGCTGTAGAGACCAAAGAGGTCATTCCTCTGCCTCCATTTCTCCAAAACAGACAATCCCAAAACCCACCTGCATGGGACACTCCTTCAAGCTCTTTCACCAGCACTGTCTTTTGAGAACCTTTCGCTACTGACTGGTGGCCCCAAGAAGTTCAATCAGGAGACCTGCACTGTAAGAGCTGGGAGAACAAAATACAGGCCAAGAGCACCTGCTTTGACAAACTACTTATAGCTCAAAAAAAGAAAAAAAAGGAGAAAAAAAAAAGAAAAAAACAAAGGTGTGTTCCTTTCTCTCCTTGTGACTGAAACTGCAATGCTCTCTGCAACCTGTAACACCACTGTCAATATACCCAAGTTCATTCCCTTGAATGCAAACCTGGTGAATCAAGAAGACAGTTTCAGAATAACTGCCTGCTTTCTTGTGTTTTAAATTTTAAAAGCCACCAAGGATTAGTTGCCAGACTGTATCTGTGCAGAGTTAGTGTGGGGTTTGCAGCATGTGTGGGTGTTAGGAACATACCCATGAGTATGGGTGTGGGTGTTAGGAACAGGGAAATGACAAAACTTCACAACTGATTTTTCACTAATGTTTCTTTCAGAAGCAATGGCAATGCTACAGTTCCTCAGCAATAGATAAGTGAGATGTCAATCCTGTTTTCAAGTCAGAATCTTAAACTGTGCTTGAAAAGGAAGCAGTGGTCAGTATTTCCCATATAACGTAAGTGCAACATTATTTGCTATATAAAACTCCATACTTTAGGAAATATATACACATATATATGATAAATTATTACTAAATGGGTATTTTTGGTAAATATACAACATAATGAAATTTCATTCTGCCATTTAACAATATTAGAATTATTATTAATCTTCTGATTTATTGTCCCATCCGAGTCACATATTTTTAACTTCATGCAGATACGAAATCCCCTTGATTATTTCTTCTCTGATATGTCTTTTTTGAAATCATTGTTTACTTTCAGTAACCAGCATCAGAAAGAGGAGATAATATTCACAAGATACATACTGAATTTGAACAGAGAACTCATCAGGTACATCTTCTATTCTATGCTCATGAATAGTGCACATGGCCTCTGTTTACAGCAATGTTATCCGTGCCCCAAGGCAGGTAAGTTAGGTGTGAAATGCAGAAAGTTTAAATGTCTTCTGATTACAGTGGCTCAGTGAAAGCCAGACACAAGAAATCTGCTCATTCCTTTATCTTGCACAGCTGGTGTATGCATTATCCATTACTGAAATCACTTAAAAATACACTAAAGGAAGACCACAACAGCCACAATATATTTTAAAGTTACACGAAAAGTTTTTGTAAAGAATCTAAGCCTATGCTTAGGCAGCCATCTCAGTAGCTACACATTGTGTAGTTAAGAGTTAAACAAGTGGTTACATGCTATGAATAACTGGTGTTCAGGAGCATTCAGTTCAAAATCATTAAAAATGATTTGTCAGATGAGCTGACATATGAGACACATCATTGAAATAATGATCAGTGTCCACTGCAGGCTGCACAAAAGGCCTGGTATATCATATTGACTAGGCTGCCTATAAATAAATGTAAGTTCCTTCTTTCAGGTCATCTGTACTACCCTCAGGCTTTTACTGACACCCATCTTTAGGTAGGCAGCAGTGCTAATGAAATTTAAGGTTAAATACAGGAGGTAGATGTGTGAGTAAGGCGGGCTGACAAATCCAAGCAGGCTGCTGCTGCACCATGGAGACTTCCAGCTTTGGACTCTAAGTCCACTTCAAAATCTATGAATTTCATGACCTTGGACATGACTCTGTATTCTTAACACAACATTGATTTCAGGCACAAGCTGACTTAAGCACAGCCCTTTTGAATGCACTTCTGGCCAATGTTTCCAGTTCAAGGATTGACTCGTTCTCTTCCAGGTCAGTAGGACCTGCAATGCTCACCTCCTCCCCAGTTTTCTTCCCTTCCCAGAGGTAGATACAACTTAATGTTTCATGCACAACAAGGCCGACAAGTCACCCTGCTGACTCCCTCCTGTAATACATAGAAATCCTCATCTGAGCATGCCATACTCAATTCGAAGCTTTTTAAAAACTGGATGCTGGAAGAAATTCATTACCTCTTTCAGATTCAGCAAAGGAAAAGAGAAATGAATAATGGTGAAAATAGAGTATGATGAGTACGAACGAATGGTCTCAAACAATCATTAATGTACTGGCTGCAAACTGTAAGTAAATGAGTTGTCTAATGCCTACTGATTGAAGCAGAAAAATATCAGTCTAAAAGCAATGCAAGGCTTTCAGGTGTAATGAAAATGTGGAAAAATCATCACATTTCATTTAAGAAGTCTCTTATTATGATTAATTATTAATGCATTTCAGGTCTTTCTGAATTGCTTTTGAAGTCCTAATTTTACTAGGTTCCCCTTTATCATGGAATTACTCTAAAAGCACATTTGCTCTCCATTTCTCAGTGTAGGTGTGAGTGACTGCACTGTGACTCGCATGTATAACTTATTTATTATAACCCTGATTAAATATTTAATGCTATGGATAGGTTACGGAAATTGTTATGAATTGCTGACAGTGGTAGGTGTTAACAGTCACTTGTCATTTAGGACAGATGTAAAGAACCACTAAGCTCCTCTATGCAATTAGGCAGCTGAAGCAATAACTACTGGAAAACTCTGACACAAGATACTGTCCTTCCTGTCCCCCAGCAACATATTTTGGGAGCTAGGCTAGGCTCAAGGATACGGACAAGTTCAACTACTGTATGGAGATACTTAGTAAATTACTTTTGAGGACAAAGGAGAAATATGAAGCATAGTAAGCAAACACAGAACTGCTTCAACATGTATAGCTGTGTGTCACCAAAAAAGTGCTGAAGGAAAGTTCTCACCCCTAGGCTGAGCGATGGTCATAGGAGGCCATAAACAAGTCAGAAATACAGAATATGGGAGGTTTCTTACACATAAGTTGTAAGAATTTCATCAGTCAGTGATACCCAATTCTACAATTTTTGCTGTTAATACTGAACCCTGGAAAATGCTTCAGGTAGTGAAAATAACTAAGTTACACTATTTCTTTATTCCATTAGCCATTGTCTTCTTTGGGGAATAGTCACCCTATTTTCCACTGAATAACTGGTTCTCTAAAATGCTACACAGAGTAAAAAAAAAAAAAAATGGGCATGGTGTTGTTACGTACCATGTTTCTGAAAGAAATAATGCCTCACAGACATGGAGTGAACCAGATGGTATGACAAAGGAAACTGGGAGTCATTAAATTGCAGAGAGGGAAAAAAACGCTGTAGAAGAAAATTAAAGAGCTAAAAGGCACATATGCCAGGGAAAATACTTTTATAACTCCCTGTGAACTATTAAAGGCAGAAAAAGTGAAAAATGTTTTGAGATTTCTTTTTTTATTTTGTTTTGGGGATTTTTTTTGCTTTGTTTTATGAAGGACATTTTTGCTAAGAGTTTTATTAGAGTCAGTATCGGTTCACATAAAAGTGTCTTAAAGACTATTCCTGTGAGCCATTTTCTTGTTTCATTATTTTACTCTCAAAGAAGGAGTTGTCTATTTTCTCCTCCTTTGAAGAGGAAAAAGACTATCAACGACCAGATTTAAAAAATAAAAAGAAAGCCTTTGAACTAAAATTAACTACGGTATTTCAAGCTATTATTATTAAGTTGCAATCCTCTGTACCTTCAAAGACATGAGTGAATAGAAACCCAGTATCACTTGTTAGTTCTTAAGATTAGCTGTAAATGTAAAGCTGGTATAGATCAGTATAGGGTACCAGCTGCTGCAAAGCTGTATTGATACACTCATCCTGCTTTCACCACCAGATGTTGAATATATGCAATATAGGACTACATTAACTTTTCTAGTATTTCTGAAATTTCAAGAGCCACTTTATCTGTTGAACAGAGTATACACTTCAGCTAACATTAGATTAGACATCTTTTTCTTATACTGTATTACACAAAACTCTAATAGCACCATCAAATGTAGCCATGCTTTAAGCAGACAGTAAAGTGATAGAACAGGTGCTAATCATTATGGTTTCATGCTTATGTCACTAATGTAATCACTAAAATGCAATTTATGTCAATGTATAAAGGACTCCCAATGTTGAATATAGATCACATGTAGTGTCTTTGGGTCAAAACCCAAAGAGCAATACACAACTGCAGTGCCCAGGCAGAAGCACTGGGAAGCACCACATGGTAATGTATCTGCTCTGAGGAGAAGGCAGAGTCCCTTGGAACATTCACTATGTAACATTCATTAAAGACTTCTTGGGTTGGCAGGCTGAGCATATGAAGGATGAAGAAGAATTAATAGATTTCACTTGTTCTCCCTGGTGAGCACATGGTGTTCTTTACCATGTTCAGATGTCAAAAGGAGCAGACAACTCCACAGTAATACACCAGTCATAAAAAAAATTCTGATTTTTTATACTAATCTTTGTATATATACTAACATAAAAGAATCTTTAGATCATCTTTAAACATCCAGATTTATACTGTTTGTACTTATTTCTGAGGAGAAAGCTGGAGGAATTACTGACTTGCCTTTTTCAGTGTATTTGCTCCTGTCACAAACAAGATTTTTGGGTGAAGGAGGGGAGGTGGTGGGGAGAGTTGCTTGGATGGTTTTTTGTTTGTTCATTTATTTGTTTCCAGCAACAGAATATTTGCTTGAGACATATTACATTGTTGGAATGTGCTGTGTTTATCAGGAACACACAGCTCAGTCAAATGAGTTTTCAGTCTGAAGAATGCTGGTGTGAAAATTCAGAGAAGCACAGACACTTATCAAGGCTGCTCTCATGTTCCTGGAGAATGTTAACAACAGTGGTTCAGAGTTTACTGATAAACTGCCACAGCACACTGAGTTCCAGGACAGCATTGTGCACTTAACAAAACAGCACAGGTTAGGAAAAGACTATTTTTTGTACTCTACAAGACTACCTCACATTTTTTAAATGTTAGCAAAAATGTCACAAATGCAGGTCATTTCCAAATCCTATGATATTTAATCTTAAAACTTAACTAAAAAAATGCTTTAGCAATAAAAAGAAATATCTTGAGTCCCCAGAAAAGTTAGAGGAGAGCACAAACATAGCACTTGCCTGGCTCTAGGTGGGCTCTGGGAACAGGAACAGCTACATGGGAAATGCTGAACAGGGGCTACATAAGCATCCCCCCTGTTTTGCTCTGTTGAGGTGCTTGCTCAGCTAAGGTTATGGTGACAAGACTGAATAACAGCAAATAATTTTCTACCATACAATAAAGATAACTAATTGGATGCATAAATTAAGAAACCACAGGATACACATATTTACTATATAAATTTTTCCTGCATATATATATATATACACACACATATACTGTATACATTTTTATTATATATTTTTCCCTTTTCCATGGTTGCCATTTCTTGCCTTTTGTTTCTTCAAGAGTGATTATTCTTGGGAAGCTCATACTCAAGTGAAAATACATTTTAACAACTTTGACACATTCGAATCCATTTGCAATCAAGGAGTTAATCTGAAAGGAGCAATATTTAAACAATGACAGGACACACAGAAAGGGGCTATTTGGCTTTAGTAGTTGAAAATTAATTTGTTCCTATGAATAATTCTTTCTTTATCAATGAGGCACTGTCACATTTCTTGTAGCAGTCTTAATTAAAGTGTAAATGTTACAACATAAAAAGACAGTAAGAATCATACCTGTGAAGAAGTTCCACAGGACAGGAAACAAATGGCTTATATAAATACATAATGGCATATACACATGTAAAGCTACAACTCCAAAAGAACAAATGACAGCTGACAGAATTACAACAACATCAAGAGAGGAGAGAACTGTAACTAGCTCTCACAGTTACCACAAAATGCATGATTATTGCTGTGGGATTTTTGTACCTTTCTATTCCCTCCAGATGCCAAAGATGTCATGGCTGAGGAGTGGATGCTGGAGTCACATTCCTGCTCTCCTGGTTCACCACATTGGCCACCATACCTGGCTATGCACACAAGGAGTCATGAAGGGAGACCAAGGAAAGCCTGCACCATCTACCTGGAGCAGCTCCAAAAGGCATCTGCCCTGGGAAGCCAAGAGCTGCTACCAAAGTCCTCTGTCACAGAATTTCCCCTTAATCAATCAGGTAACCTTTTATAGCCCTGAGAGAGTAAGTTGCAATGTAAAGCTCATTTCAGCTTTTGCTTCAGTAATAGATGGGGTACAGATACACTGATGCAAACTGTTTGGAGAACAAGGGGAAAATGTGTGTCTCCTGGGAAAAATTATGAGAAAATGAGAGTTATCTTACACATGTAGCTTGTGTCCATGTGGCACTGACTGTTGTGTCCTTGAAAGATTAAAGACAGAATATTGAAATAAAAAGTGAAACCAATAGATTGATTTTACATATATTTCTATAGTCCTCCCAGGTCTGTAGATCTAGTAAGAGATATATAGGCTTCTACATTGTGAAAATATCTGACAGACAATCTATGGCAAAAGGGGACACACATTAATAATAGGAGAATAAGAGACAGGTTTCAGCTCCTGTCAACCAGCCTCCTTCATTAATAATTTGAATTCATTCTACTAAAAAGCCTGGATAATAAAATTGACTAAACTCAAGAGTACGCTTCTGCTAGTTATCACACTGAAAGGGTTAAGAAGCTGAGGCAATTAGCTTCATTGTACATAATTTTCCTGTTCCTTCTTCCTACTGAAAACTCTTTTGCTGAACAAGTTTTAAAAGAGTGAATAGCATGATTGCTCATTTCTGTGTAAATCACGTTTAGAGATCTCTAAGTGTGACCCTTAGAAGCATAATCAAAAATATGGTTTGCAAGCAATTCGTGCATCTTAAAGAATAAACACCTCAATTTTGCCCCATCAGCAGTCTCTGTGTTCAGAACTGTCTTGAGATTAAAACATTAAGCAAAGGTAATGGCTGATACAAGTTTTAGAGTGCACCAGTAAATGCTTCAATATTTTGATTCGGCATGATTAGCCTATATAAATAATGCATCAAGAATAGTTTAAGTATTTTGCACAAAAGACACCTTTCCCATCATTTATTGTTCTTTGAGATGCAGAACAGAAGTGGTATGCTTGAGGACAGCAGTGGAGAGAAAGTTCCTGTCAATATATTTAAATTGCTCAGAATAACTCAGAGTGAAAGCAACCTACCACTCAAACATTCTGGCAAGGTATATATTGGTCTTCACAGTAAATGAACCTTGCAAAGAACCTCAATTATTTATTAATAGACTTTCCAACATATGTCAGTCAAACTAAAGGACAACTGAAGAGTACTAACTCCCAGAGTTTTGGCAAGCAATATCTTTAACTCCATAATCTTTTGATATGAAGGAATGCAGTATAACTACAAAATCCAAGACCTGCTTCCTACCTATTAACACTTGCTACCAAATGCTTTTATCTAAGAACTGAGAAGTGACATTTTCACCCAATAAAAAAAAGATGTTTAAGCTCTAATTCAGATACTCAGTTCAAAGTGAAGGGTTTGAGCAAGTTCTGAGTATTAACAAGAACTTACGCTGTTGTGGAAGCTTAAAAACTTCATAGTTCAAAAATTTCAACATGTAAGATAATCAAATGACTGATGTACTGAGGTAGGGAAAGCTTAGAAAATGTCTTGTGGGAAACATAATCTTTACTCCTCCCTGTGGATATAATCTTGCCATTTTTTGAGTAACTTTTAAGCACATCCAGCAGTCATTGACTTCTTTGACTCCTGAGACCACAGTATAATGGAGTATTAAGACAGAAGCCAGTAATCTTTAGAAAAAAATAATAAAATTCAGTGACAGTTAAAGTGAAAAAGAAAAAAAAATCAATCATCTGCCAAAATTGGGTAAGAGGTGGTCAATGAAACTATTTCAGATCTGTTCTCCAGTTAGCTGGTTTCCCATCCTGAAAGTAGCAGTGCTCATTTTTATCAGCAGAAACCGGCGCTCAGTTTTGTGTCTCTTCTGAAATTATATTATAGACAGTTGTGGCAGAAGATGGAATAAAGTGCACATGAAAAGTCAGAGGTATCAGGGATGCCAGTATTCTCTGTTCTAGTTACCTATGTATTTCTTTATTCCAGAGGTAAATGCTAAAGGCTTATAAGCCAAGTTTCATTCCGGGACAACCACAGCATGCCCACCCACCCAGGCAGCTCCTCATCAGCTCACCACAGCCTGCTCACAGGTTTCTAGGAATCTGTAGAACCCTACTATTTTCTTATGTATTTCTCAGCTGTTAAGTTCATATCTGAACTTAACAAAGCTTCTAAACATGAAATTACTCTGAAAATGAAAGACGATCCAAATTTTCATTGTATGGACCCCATAGTAAGAGAGGTAATGTGCTCACAATTAAATAAAAGGCTTATTCTTCTACTTACTCTATCATGACCCTCTAAATGGATGTAATACCTGTAATATAAAACACCTTATCTGGATAAATAGAATTAAATTTTTAGATAAATGCAATTCAAAAGCCAGAAATTACAATCAGAATTGAAAATAGAATCAAATCAGTTTATAAAGAACAACATCCAGAGACTGGGCCCTGGTTTAGATCACCTTCTCCACTACATCCTCTGGTTTTTGCCACTAATCTCAAAAGATGTAATAATTTCCACACTACCAGTGAATTATCAATTTAAAAATCTGTTTCCATTAGGAATCTCTGAACTAAGTAAAACAGTACTTCACTCTGAGAGTTTTGCAGTATTAAAGTATCAAGTCAGAATGTAATATTATTATTTTTGTTATAGGTAGGAGAGTGTCTCAAAAAGACAATGTGTTTTATTAGATAAACTCACATAGTCTCTCAGCAATACACATTCTTCTCCTGGTCTGAAAAACAAGGACTATTTTTGATGGGAACGCAGAGAACATCAGTTCTGAGTTCAAACAGATACACTAATTGGGATATACCTAAGAGGAAAGGTGGCTGGGGCTATTGGAGCAGAAAAAAATAGTGGGAAAAGGTGATGTGACAGTTTTGCCTTACAGTAAAGGATAAGAGATTTAATGCAGATAGTACATGACATGATAGTTTGGGAGGGAGAGGAGAAATTATCACATGTAATGAAACAGGTATCTCCACCGGGTCCATGATTTTTACTCTCCAGTAAAGTTGTATTGTGAACTTTTATGAGTGAACTCAGAATTATCTGTATATTTTGTTTGACTGATTTACTGTTTTCCGTTTAAAGAATAAAGTATCAAGGTTTTCCACAGCCTGGCACAAAAAGCAGGGACAAAACAATCTGTTCAGCTCAGCATTTTGATTTACAATGGTTCAAAGACAAAGGCTGAGTAAATGGTAAGATTTTACACTCAAAATCTGAAAGCAAGAAGAACAGTACAGACAGACAGAGAATCAGTACATCACCAGAGACACAAGATGAACTGGAAGGAAAAAGGTTTTTTTAATTTTTAAATATTTTTAGAATTCTATTTGTTTAAGTTAATAATAACAACAAAAACAACAAAATTGAAGTATATTAGCACAATAACCTGGAAAAAAAGAAGTTCCAGAGACACTGATATCAGCTGTACCTCCACTATGAAAAAACACAGCTCTGCATATATGATTTCTTATTGTATTTATACTTAAATTATATGGAAGGAACAAAGAGTCTGACTACGGTTAATGGACATAGTATATTAGGAATTTTTTTTTTTTAAATATATAATGTATTATGTCTTATTTGTGTATTGAAGTTATTGCAAAAGGTGCATTTATAACAGATTTCTAGTTACAGTGTTAGTATTATTTGCAGTTGATTTAGCTTCCTAGCTCAGCAAGTGTTCCCTCACGGAAACCTTTCTGCCTGCTACCATGTTAAAAAAATTGATTCACTTCTAACTGAAGAATAGAGTTGTTTGAGTTGTCTGCCTAATGATGAAGATTTAATGAATCGGCAGCCACTCTAGATGGAATAGAATCTCTGCTTTCACTATAAATTAACATGTTTCTAACAAATGCTATGAAATAAAGCTTGATTGCTTTTTTCTCTACGTGGTGATAAATGTGCATTACAGAAAAGAAGTGAGGAGTGAAAAAAAATCACTTTAAATGTAAATATAATAGATTGTGCACAGTAAGTTTAGAGTTACCATCCTGTCCTCAGTGATTTACAGCTCTACACACTTGCTTCATCAGTCTGTTGAGGTTTTCTCTTTGTTTTGTTTCTGCTCCTGCTCTGCTTTGTTTAATTCATAAAACTGGAGTGGAATGGAAATCTGTAATTGTGTCCTAAGGCACAGTCTTCAGTACAGACAAGACTGCCAATGAAATCAGTAACAACAGTCTTCCCTGCTTTTCTAACAACAGAGTTACATTTTATATTATGGGTATCCCTTGCTGTTCATTTATTTCATCACAGGCAAAACACAGAGCAGTTGTAAACACGTTTTAATTTGTGGTATGGCTGCACGGGGCACAGCTCCACTCTGCACGTGTGTAGCAGTGGCACACAGGAGGGTTACTGAGGAAGACACATCCCTTTTTTACTTTTTATAGTCAGCAAATAAAGAATAAGAGCCTTATTTCTAATAGATTGAAGTTAAGTTCAGATATGAACAGGTGTAGTCTTGTGTCTGTCCTCCCCTAGTTGATTATAAAAACACCCCAGGGCCACCAGGCTGCTGTAAGTAAAGTTAGGCAGTGCAAGTGTCTTAATCACTGAGTACATTGTTCATTGTAAGTGCTGTACATTTACCTGTGTGTGTAAATGTCTGCATAGTTAGTTCCATGAAAAGACAGCCTGATAGAAACCCCTCTCATTATAACATCTATTTTCCAGAAGTTTTTATCACGTGTAAAGCCACAGGCTCCATCAGTAGGCACACGTGCAATCCAAACCCTGGCAGGGAGGGATGGGGCTTCTAAAGGGCAGGAAAGGAAAGTGGCAGACTGCCTAAGCTGAGAGTTGAGACATTCTTCTGTCTATTTAATCCCAAAAATATTAAACACAAAACATGGAAGCATGCAAAGGAAGCAGAAAAAAAACCCCAAACAAAACAACACTATGTAAATACATAAGATTTCCCAGTTCCACAAACAAAACCCTTGGGGAGTCTAGGAGCTGACTTAGAGGAACCTTGTTCTAATTCCTCAATATAAGTTTCTCTGAGATATTTGCTTTTTAATTCTAAAATGGGAGGAATTAGCGATACTGTGATTTAAATATTAGTTAAAAATCAATGCATTAGCTGAGGTGATTCCCACGCACAAACTACCTATGACATAAAGCCACCACAAAAAAATGTAACTAGATCTAGCTTTCATTTGGGTGACAAAGCTACCTGCAACATTACAAAACAGATGTTTAATCACTATTTGCTTGCCTTCCCTCCTCCCACACTTACCAGATCCATACCATGGTAGCTGCTCTCTCTGGTGGATGCGATTTAAATGGGTACACATGGAAAGAGAATCAGTCACATCATCTCTTGGCATCTGTCAGTATAAATAACCAGGTGTTACAGAGTACAAGAAAATTAAATTCCAAACCATTATTTTATTTGTATTGCAATGCAGTAATAATTCCAATGCTAATAGGCATATATGAATAATAACAAACTTTGCAGTATTTATCCTAAAAAAAATTTCTCCTTTTAAAATCTATTGCTGTCTGTGCAGTAACAACGTTGTAATACCTCCTCGCTGAGTTCAGATCCTCAGTAAATAATCATGGCCATGGGGCTATAAATGATTTACAGTATACAGTCTCACTTCAACAGCCCCCAAACCAAACATTCACAGTCTGTAAGAACTGCAAATTGTCACTTCAGAGGAATGGCCCATGTGGCAGCCAGGCTAACATCAGTCAGCCCCATTAATTATGACTTTTTATTTATTTAAAAATTTAGCCAGCTCACACAGATTGTCTCCAGGGAAACAGGTACAAAATAAATACAGGACCAGCTTCATCCCTGGCAGAATTATATTAAAATAATACAATGTGGGATGAGGCCAGCATTTTAGACCTTACCTGAATCAGCAGCATCTGCCTAACTGGGAAATAGGCAGCTGCCCACCTATGGCTTTGGAAATAGCATTGTAAACAGCATTAGGCAGCTGCTGACAATTGCACAGCATATCTTACAGTTGTAGAACAATCATTTGCTGGCTATCAAAACATATCCTCCCAAAAGAAAAAGGAAAAGAGGTTAATGGCCATTAAAAAAAAATAAAAATTAGCACAGGGTAAAGCATCTGCCCTATCCACACAGACACTGCTTTGCTAAGGAAACAAAGGAAATAAATGAATGAATAAATAAATAAATTTCGTAAGAACAGAAAAGATGAAGCTTCATCTGGAAATCCAGCTAACTCTAAAGTCTGTTTCTAGTGGCAACAATTAATCAACAATGCACAGACCAACAATGTAGACTTTCCCTCCTCTGATTTTTAAGATCTTTTTTTAATCTTTTAAAATGAATATTAATACTCAAGTTACTCTGTTAGTGTGTATGAATATACTGGTAACAGATTTATACACCTCTACTAAAACACTCAAACCTTTGATTGGAAAAAAAAAATATCCTATTGTGCAGTGCAATAGAATACTTATTCCCACAGCTGCTCAGCTAATTACTCCTGCCTGATTGCCTTAAGGCACAAAACTCCCCACAAGTGCCATTTATATACTTGGCAGATCAGAATTTCTACAGCAAAATGTATAACTTAAAACTGAACACCTTTCCACAGCCAATGTATCAGCCAGAATGGTATCTACAAAAATGATTCCATCAGCACTTGAAACCTCAGAGCAAGGAAAGATTCATTTGGCTTTCTGCAAAACATTGTACTTTTTTGTCACCTGATTATTCCATTAAAATCACAACATTTGAATGTTTCCCAGCACCACTGATGGACAAACTCTAGACTTTTAAAGATTTAACCCTACCAGCCACCACGGAGTGTGCCACACTTTCTAAAGAGTTTGGGTCAGTATTTAATTCCTGTCACTATGAGAAAACCTCACATTTACAGGCTGAGTTTATAGAATCTGAAATCTGTAGTTTTCAAGCTATTACACCTTAAAAATATTTTGATTTTTGGATTTAGATTTTTAGATTTAGAATCTCGTATGTGCATCTTCCAAATTGTTTGACACATACTTTCAAATTGCATCTATACATATTTCATGTTAGTCCTTGTCAGTTTTGGGGTTTTTTTTCTATTTTATTTTGAAAAGAGAGAGAAAATATCATCATCATCATCATCTACAGAGAAAATTACAAAGGGATAATCTCCAGCAATGTCACTCAACCAAGGGCATAACCCTAGAATTACAGAGGCAGAATTTCAGCCTACAGCATTAAATATGTTTGGTCAGAATTCTGGACATTTCCGTGCACCTGTGAAAGCCTCTCAGTACAGACAGTGACTACATCATCCAGTCTCATACAAAGCATTTAAACTTTCTTTTCTCCCTTCATTTGGGCATTCTCTGCTCGAGGCCCTCTGGATGAGCACAGGGGCTTCTGCTGCATCTGCACTCATGTTTGCTGCTTAAGAAGAACAAGTCATGAAGCACTCCTCAAATGACTGGTGTAGCTTTTAAGGAGGTTTACTTCACTTTTGTGTGTTACCTGAAACCTGGCAAGCTGCAAATATAAACTGAAAAAAAGCATCTTTGCTAATTTCTGACAAACCTTGCGGGATTAATGTAACTGGGGCAAGTATACCAGAGCAGGGCATTTTCAAGAGGCTAAGTACAAACCAAAGACATACTGCCACTTGTGCTTCTGCATTTTGAAGTTCAGAGTATAAATTACTTTTAATTATCTTTTGGTTTTATGCTTTTTTAAATATGTGGTCAGTCTCATGCAGAGACTGTATCTCTGTTTTGGCAGTTCTTGTGTCACAACTACCTGCTTTGATTTCACTATACATAGCACACCAGTTTTTACAGGGGAACTTTAGGTCAAAATCTCTGTTAGATAATAAATACTTCAGAAATAATTCTTCTGTGGTGGGGCTTAAGATCCTCTTGAGGGATATCCTTTAATTTTGCATCAGTACAGTGCACACCACAATAAAAGGTAGAACTTTCTGAGTTGGAATTTCAAAGAACAACTACTTTTAATTGGAGTTTAATTGCTACAAATTAAATTATTTCTACCTTCTTTAAATACAGATGTGTGATCTTTTTAAAAAGTTTATTTTAAATTTTTAATTTAGCAGTCTGTTGAACTCTACCTGTTGATTCTACAAATGTGAGAACAAATATAATTACCAAAAAGATTCAAAATAGACGAGGCAGGAACCACTTAAAGGAAGGTGGAGGTCACAGAACTGTCAAGAAAAATAAACACAGTAATTTGTAGGTCTGTTCACAGTTCACAAAGCTTCTACAATACTTTGCCAACAGATAACTTCCCATTCCTCACCTGCAGAGCTGCCTCACTGTGTCAAACATCAGGGCAAACGTCCAGTCTGGAGCTGAGCTTCTTCAGAGAGGTCACTAAAAAAGACAGCCATAAGCATAATTTATGTGAAGCCATGGTTACATATAAATGAAGTTTATGGCTGCCTACTGTCAACGTGCAATTTATGCCCTGTCTCCCAGTCTCCAGTTTGATGTATTCACAGCACCAATTGTATTAAATTATGGTTACTCATAATTCAGTCTGCACCTGGCTGTAAAATCACAATTGTAAGGAAAAGCCCTCATCCAGTTCCTGAGTAGAAACCTTCTACAAAAATATAGGTACCTCCTGAGCTTCTCTTATTACATGACCCAACATTTTTGTCACCAGACCTTGGAGATGTTTATGAGTTCAGTTATGAGCCTGTGCTGTTACCTGTCAGGTAACCTGGTGTAACAGCATCTCAGATGTCAATATGAAGCTAAGTCGAGATGTCTGAGTCAGCTGGGACATAAAAGCCCTGGTCTTTTCATGATTTGTTGTCTCTTAATGAGTGAAAGAGCATTTTGATCCATTTGCATGACCATTGTTTGAATCAAACAGGAATGAAAAAAATATCTGTATTTACCATTGCCTTAATTAACAAAAACCATGCAAAAGAAATTGCTTACAAAACAACAGAATGTGTTCAAACGTTGATCTGATGTGATCCCTGTACTGGCTTCAGAGAGGAAGAGAAGGTTATTAACATGTAATGACTCATTTGTGTAATATGTCAAATTTCAATCATTAGTCTATGTATGGTGCACACAGCCTGTAATAGAGAATACTCTGCACAAGATGTGCAGTCAGAAGAGTTTAAAAAATTATATATTTATATAAAATTTATATATATATGTATGTATGTCTATATATGTATATATGTCTATTTATGTGTATGGATGTGTATTTACATATATGTCAGATTGGGCCTCAAATTCTCAAAGCAGAAATCTGCCTGGGAGGTAACTACCCCCCCATCAGCCATCTTAGGTGCAGATAACTGCAGCTGACCTCAAGCTCCTCACAAACTCCTTGGTTAAGTTGACATTTCTGTACCCTGAGAACAGATCCACACCACTGAACTGATGCTGGGTACTTATACAGCTGTGTCAGCCCTGACTATCTCTGTATCTACAGCACTCTCAGAGGGCACAGAAAATCCTAAAAAACCTTATCAATTGCTTTGTGACTTTTTGGATGGAAGAAATCCCTGTGCTTTTCTGCCTATTGTCCTGGAGACACACAAGACACCAGCAGATTTTCAGAGGTTTGTGTTGAAAAATCAAATACACCCTGCTTCACATATTCTCTTTTACAATTTAAGCTTACAAATTATTAATGTTACGGTTCTTGAAAAGTCATTCTGGGCTGTATATTTATTAAGATGCTATTAAAAAGTACTGAAACACACTAACACAGCATGAAGAAATTTTTGGAGCTCTGTCTGAATGTAGATAAGACTGTACTGAAATAAAATTGTACCATGTCCCACTTTAGTAAGATAAAAACAAGGTTTTTTTGAAACATGTTGTCTTTGGATAGGAAAGAACTCTTGGCCTGCTAAAACTTGGCAGTATGTGGCACTAAAAGTCAGCACCCCACATCAGTTTATTTCACTCACCTTAACTATATGTGAGTCCCTGTAGATCTTCACCCATTTTTCCAGATAGTCATGCATTAATAACCTTACACTAGATTCACACAATTCCTTTTCCCCTTTCCTATGCCTCTAGATTATAGTACTAACACAAAGCAGTCACACTTCCTCTGCCTACCTTCTGGAAACAATGACAGCAGGGATTAGAAAAGAAACAGCTTTCTTGAAAGTAAGCATCAATATCAAAAGAAAACCACTTTAAAATACTAAACCAAAAGCAGCATGCTCATTTATTTACATGGCTTTTTTCTGCAGCTCTTCTTGAAAGTTAACTTTCTCTTAGATGTGAAAAGTCACAAATCCTTAGTGGTACAGACTGTCTTTCCTTCTTCGCCTGACAACATACAAGTATATACATATACACAAATTGTGTATATATATTTATATATATACAAACACATATATACATATTTATATATATATATATCCTGCAGTCATCACAAAGTTATCACACATAGCTGTTTTTACTGTATTAAGGACTGTCCATGCTATTCTTAGAAAGTATCAGCTCTATTTTCACCCCAACACATTTATTTACAGATATTAAATAAATACTGAGTATGTCTCAAAGTGAATTTATGAGTTTTTGGAAAGTATTAATGCAGGTACACATGAGGTTAGAAGCATGTTACAGACATATAAATGATGCAAGCTCCTGGTAACACCTTTTGGGTGCTACAACAAATGTTTAATTTCCTTACGGAAACACTGACCAATTATTGGCTGACCTTTGTAACTGCATATCCTTGATACAAGGTATAATCAGAACATGACACTATTAAATAAATACTGAGTATGTCTCAAAGTGAATTTATGAGTTTTTGGAAAGTATTAATGCAGGTACACATGAGGTTAGACATGTGTTAGACATATGTTACAGACATATAAATGATGCAAGCTCCTGGTAACACCTTTTGGGTGCTACAACAAATTTTTAATTATTTCCTTATGGAAACACTGACCAAATATTGTCTGACCTTTGTAACTGCATATCCTTGATACAAGGTATAATCAGAACATGACACTGTGTGACATGTTCCTATATTGCATGATTATTATTTGAGTATTTCTTCTGCATCATGCTATTTCCCTGCCCAATTTATCACCTTACTACTGGCCACTGCAACATCATCAACCTGGTGATGCAGAGCTCTTTCTGGTAGTGGCCATCCCCAGTTCTTGTCACAGTAAATGAGACATGAGTTTGTCAGGCATTTTACAGAGCAGGATCAACATCTGAAAGATACAAATCTGTTTGCTGCCTTGTGTATGACACCACTGGAGTCTTATAAAAAGAGATAAGGGTACAGACAACTATGGATTTACAGTTATCATAAAACAAACACCATGTTGTTGACTTAAAAAAAAAACCCCAGCTCTTTGTTTTCTATCCTGCACCCTTGCTAAAAAGGCAAGAAAAACAGGTATCTGCTGAGAAACACCTCAAACAACCACCGAGAAAAAATAACATGGAGCACAACAATCAATCACAGAGTATCTCAAGTTGGAAGGGACTCATAAGGACTATCAAGTCCAACTTTCTGCTCCCTGAAGGACTACCTAAGACTAAACCACATGGCTAAGAGCATTGTCCAGACATTCCTTGAAATCTGACAGGCAAGGGACAATGAAAAAACAAAGCGAAAGCAAACCCATTCCTTTGCCTGGAAATATGCCAACTTTGTTTAAACTGCTGAAGTTTACTTCTGCCAGCCCAATCCCTGCTTCCTGCTCACAAGGTGTTCCCAGTTTTATTGTTCTCTGTTTCTAATTAACATCCTCTTTCCAGAAGCTTCTACTTGCAACCCAGAAAATAAAATCAAAGCAAAACATAACAAAGACACGAGTGTAACACCTTCAAATGTCACTGTTTCTGAAACAGGAATCAGGAATTTTGAGAATGCCTTCCCAAAAAGTGACATTCATCCTATACTTTACAGTCTATTCCTTTTCTATAAAACTTTAGAATAAAAAGTTGCATTCACCTTTGCAAGTAGAGCTGGCTCTTGTTGCACCTACCCGAGACATTCTCAAACAACTTTCAGAGTGTTGTATGAGTAGATCATCAATAATCTCTAAGACTTGGCCAACAGAGAAGTAATAAATGTAGGCAAACTCAAACACCACAGTGCTACTAGAAAATTGTAGAGATGACAAAAGCCTCAGGTGCAGTCATGGGTTTGGGTTTCAAATAAACTGATGGTTTGATGATGCAGAGTTTTCCAGTTTGATATGAAGTTAGGCAGTACTAGGATTGACCAGGCTCATGGTGACAGCTCAACAACTCTGTAGTTGGGAACATTTTCTGCTTGAAGTTGCATTTTGTGTTCAAACATCATTAAGTTCACTCAGCCTCTTGTCAGGACACTCAGAACATAAAAATGGTGCCTTTGGCAAGAAAAGCAGATAAACAGGAGCCTCCAGAAGACACTGATCTGCAGCTGCAACAGCTAGGGAGCTTGCTGCCTGTGAAGTACAGATCTACAAAGCCCTTTTTCCAGATAGATTCAAGTGACTCAAAACAAGTGAAAAAAAAAAAAAAAGAAAGAAAAGAAAAAAAGAGGTGAGGAGAGTAACTTGTGCTTTTGGCACCTGCTTGCTTCCTGTGGTGTCCAAATGAAAACCCATATTGTTTTTGCTAATACATCTCTGAGCTGACAGAGGTGCAAGTTGTGAGCCACAGCTTGCATGCTGTGCTAGAGAATGGCAAAGCTCAATAAAAACAATTATTTCAAAGCCTAAATCTCATCTATTATTAAAGTTGTGAAAAGAGTTTTAATTTCCTATGCAATTATATGGTGCAATTTAGGGAGGGGGAGAAAAAGAGGGCTCACTTTTGATCAAAAACTTGGTTTTCATATTTTATGGTTTGGATAGCTATGTACCTTGGGACCTAATTTGAAGCTCATATACTTCTCTTCAGTCAGAATTTGAGTAAGTCTACTTAGCTATTTAATTATTCTATTTTTTCCTCGTAAAGAAAGTTAAATTATTAACATCTTGCATTTTGGAACACCACAAGCAAATGTTGTTGTTTTATCCATGTGTAAGTATCTTGTAATTTTGCAGTAGCAAGGGATGATGAATGCATTTTGCAATGAATTTGTACAATTACTTTGACTAATGCTTCCGTGTCGTGTGTGACACAAATCAGATTCTTTATTACTATTATTTGTTTTCTACTTAGCAGTGATTATTAAACAATCCATAGCAATGACCACTTTCCTTTAAAAATATAGCAGCAATTTATATTCCTAGAGGGGACAAACTCACAGCAAATGGATCTTTGGAAAAGGAAAAACAAACCCAAAAGACTTCCTGTTTAAACACTCACAGGGTTTCGTTGCACAGTGACAGAAGCAGAAAGTCCCATAGGGGCTGAAGTCTCATCTGCAAGACTGCAGAAAAAGAGCAGCTTCTGACATTGAGACCTCTTGTAACTCCTCTAAAATATGTGTTCCGTATCATTATGGAATCAAAACTCTTTTATTCTGCTCATCTGTTTCAGAAAATAATTGGAATCAACACTTCAGAGACGAAAGAGCATTTCCACCATTTACACAGGATTGCATCTTTACCTTCCTCAGCATTCTGGGTCCAAACGTACTGTCACTTCAATTATATACAAAATAACATAATATCGAATAAAGATTCATAGAAATTCAGAAAGGTATTATGACAGAAAGAAATGAAACCACAAGGCCAAGTGAGAAATTATTAGCTCTCTCAGGTAAGGACAGTATTGCTGGGGGTCAAGTAAAGGAAAGGGAAACTCACACTGTGCCTCTACCAGACAGAATACAAATCATTTTATGAAGTCTTTAAGGAAATGAAATGGATCTAGTTTTAGAAAAGGCTTACTAGAAGTATACAAAAGAAGCCAATGGCAGTTGTGTTATTTACAGATACATACATAAACATATGAATATATAGGGAAATCAACCTTGTTCCTTTCTTAAATTGAGAGAGAAAAAGAGATTGGTTCCTAATGCATTTTCTAAAGCAGGACTCACTCTGGAGAAAATCTGAGGTCCTGTGTAGCAGAACTCAATGAACGAGCTAACAAATTGCCAGATTAGTTCACGTGAACCAAAATATAGGTACATTGTAGTCTTAACCATTTATACAGGGTGCAGAAAAGAACACCATGTAAAAGAACAAAATTAATGAATTTTAGTAAACAATTTGTCTAATACTTCAAAATACAGTGAAGTAGAAGAACTCAACATTGAGTGAGAGTTCTCCCAAGTTATCGTGCTTATGAGTAATCTGATGTATTATTCACCTTCTCTTACTAAAGGAATAACATCCAGCAGATTATATGGTCAAACTGTCCTCCTAGAAACACCTGTATAGTCTGTGCTGTCTTTGAAGTTCACCTACATTATACATCACCATGTTCAATAGTCTTTAGAAGTATAACTGCTATCAAGGGTTTGTCCATGAAGGTGGAATTTAATTAAATATTCCATCTCAAATGTGCTGGTACAGCTCTGCTGTTTTCCATTGTTCCAGGCAGTTAACCTGTCTTCACTTGTTTTGTAATGGTAGTTTATCCTGGAAGTTGCATAAAGCCCTTCACCTGCCCACTCCCCCTAGTACAAGCATAAAAGAAGAAGTAGGACCTAGACCAAATTTTTCCAGGTTCCCTACACTAGAAGAAACTAAAATAATAATAATAATAATAAAAAATCAGTATTTCATCTACTATAACAACATGATCCTCAGTGACACATATTCTCTTATCAGGCAGGGCTCCTACAAGGTATAGAAGTCAGCACAACACTGGAGAACACTTCACAAAAAGTCAAAATGAATGAAGGATGAATAAAAAGGAATAAAGAATTCAATAAAAAGGAATAAAGAAATAATTTCAAATAATATAAATACATTGCTTTTTGTGCTGCAGTATTCTGCAAATTTTTGCCATTCTATGATTTACTCAGATCTGAAAACTTGTCTAGCATTATTCTTCATTATACTAATATGACAAAGAGTAGTTAAGCTTCTGCTATTTGGTGTTTAGGCTGTATTCTTTTTCTGCATTGCCCACAACAAACTGGATGTTATTCAGTTATGAATTACTTTATTGATTGAATTAAGTAGTACATGAATTTCACGTACAATACACATGGTTTATCCTTGCTGTCATATATTATTCCCCATTCTACTGGAAGGAACTATTTAAAATTAGCAGGAACCTTACTTAATCACTGGCCTTTTTCTGGAAAATCACTACAGAGTAGCTGCTAGCAAAGTTCTCTCCCTAAAACAAAGACTTAATAAATTATTATGGAAAAGGTGTCCATCAGGAACGTATTTTTACACGTATTTCCTTTAAAGAAAACAAACACTGCTATGTGCAAAAGTGCAAGGAGTTTGGGGTTTTTTTTTCCATGCAACTGACATTATATGGTATTGTGTTAAAATTCAGTGGTGTAATCTGCAAAGTAGTAGACCTCCTGAATATTGAGGATCCATGCAGTACATGACAGCACCATTAGTTGACAGTGCAAGACACAGAAGTTGTTGCTCTTGTTGTTGCTCTTCTGAGGCATTTAGCCATCCAAAAGCTGGCTACTACTTTCATACAAACAGTAAGCACATGAAAATGTATTTGAAAGGCACCCGTGATCTCTGTTATAAAATTGTCTAGGCAAAGGCAGGAGCAAAAAACCATTTCCTTCTGTGTTAAACAAAAAGCTATATATATGAAATGGATATATCATCTTCAGTCTATGACTAGTTTGGGAAAAGATGAAGGGGAGAGAATGCTTCAAAAAACCTGACTCATGGAATATAGAGGACCTGACCCTTTTATAGGGGTGAAGAAAAATATCCCTGAAATATTTGAAATACACACAAATTTAATGTCAAATCTTCAAGGGCTCTCTCTTTTCTTGAAAATGATACCAAAACCATGATTTATAGTGGACACCGTTGCTAAGTTTGAGTAAAAATCACAGCAAAATTAAAACACAAGCTTATTGTTTTCTTTATAAAATATTACTAAGTGAAGGGCATTCCATCCGGTTAAATATTCAAAGAGCTTTCAGAGATGCTCTTTCACAGGATTTCCCAGGATTTACTCATCAGTCTTGCTTAACTGAATACTACCTTATGAAATGAAGAGGTAGAGGACATTAAAAAAATACTGGAGAATGGCTTAAACTTGAAGTAGATCTAGCAGCCAAGGTTACTTTGCAGTTTCCCAAAACTATCCAACATGTTTCTTTTTTATGGCATCTCTTTCTCTATTCTCCCTAGGTTAACAGGCCTTTATTTCTAGGTTTTTCTGTTATTGTGTCATTCTTCTCCATGTTATGTTTTCCCCCACTCAAATTTTTGAGTGTTCTTGTTTGGTTTTGATTGTATGTCCTTGTAAGAACATTTTCCCATACGGAATCAAATCAATATTTCTCAACATTTTCTTTCTGATTTCTTCAGTGAAGTCACCTGGCACTGCTATGCAAAACTTTCTACTCTTAATTATGCTATGTACCTATTATGAACCAAGACAGATAGGCAGACACAGACATCCACACGTAGAATTGGAAGAGATTCTGAACTGGAAAAGCTTGTAAAAAAGACAGCATCTACCAATACCTACCTTCTTTGACCAATCAATAAAATGTGAGAAATATGGTAGATGTATATTTTTTGTATAAAACAAACTGAACATATACATTTGACCTCTTCAGAAAAATGACAACAAAAATATTCATTAGTAATAAACTTTTCAGTTCTCTCTTCATCGAGTAAGCAATGGGCTATTTTTGTCATTTTGTAAATGACATTGAAATGGGAAGTCTGTCATTTTGCCAGTAGGTTTTTCTGCTTTGATTAGAAAACAGCAGCTCATTAGCTCCTCTTCCTGTCTGTGTCCCCATCACCACTCTGAAGAATGCCAACACTTGAAATAGGACAATTTTTAATTTTTTTTTTATTTGCTAACTCAAGTGCATTTTGCCTTTGGACTTTACAGAAAATTAATTACAATTTTCCCTTCTAATCTCTAGTACATCATTAGGACTCTGAGAGACTGGGAATCTGTGTTCTCTAGCAAATGGCTAAATGCCAAGCACGAGTGGTATTTTAAAATGGAACTGAGTAAATGCAGCAAAATGCATTCTCCTTCTCTGGCATTTCTTCTCTCTTTCTGAGAAAATCCTCGAGAATGATTTCACTCACATTAACTTCTTCTCTGACTACAAAAGAAGGAAGTACTTTAATAGCACAGCTTCCAGGAGAGAGTGTATGGTAAAACCCAACAAGAGTATACATGGACACAGAGACACTTATCCAAGTGCTTTGGGCAGTCAACTATTACCTAGAATTCCAATCCCCAGTGTACCTTGACTTGCACATCTGCTTTTCCATCTTTCACACACAATGGAGCAGGAATGAGCTCTGAAACATTGTCTCAGGGTAAGTGGATGTTACAGAAGGGGGATGAAAAGAATGACCAAGTTGAGGGCTCTTTACAGGGCTCTCCCCTGTGAATACTTCGTTCTGAAGAGAGCCACCACCTCAACACATTTGCTCTGGGAAAAGCTGCAGCACTCCAGCCCGAAGCTGTGATGCCTGAACTATTCCCTAAGTCTTTTTGTTCTCTCCTCTTTTTGGTGCTGGGTTCTTAAACTAGGAGAAAACCAGGGATTGTTTGGAGAGGAATCAGAAGACAGGCCACAGTCTTGTTTGGCTTTGTAACTAGAAGTCCCCACACAGAGGAAGTGTGGCACGATGGAAGGCTCCAACACTTGACACTTTTTTCCTATAGTCATTACTCTTTTTGCACTTTTATCAAAAGGAATTTGCAACTCCACAGCATTCCAAAAAGTCCTCTTAAAATTGGTAAAATAGAAGCACATCATAGCCAAGATTAGCAACCTAAAAGCTGACACAGCTAGTAGATTTGGATGAACATTTAATACCTATTGATCAGACAAAAGGATAAATGAGGATGGTGCATGACAGTCAAAAAGCAATGGGGTTTAGAAGGGCCACAAGCCTTTTAAGTAAATAATTACTTATAAAAGGAATAAGCTTTTTTTAATTACCATTTCCCCCCCAAAAAAAGAACACAAAATCTGGCCAGATATCGATTCATTTATCAATGCCAAGAAATAGTCTTGAACACTTTTGAGCAATTTCTGTGCACATCTGTTGACCCTCTGTGTTCTTTATTCAGATTAATAGAATTAAAACACAGCAGAATTCAAATAAACTGAAGGAATAAGAGAAGGTTAACTGGAGCCTGCTAATGAAATGGTTTCAACAGATTCTTCCTCTCTTATAATTTTAATTTTTTTAGCAATGTTCTCATTCCTCCTGATGATTTTCTGATCTCCTTCTAGGCCATAATGCTTCCAGCCTTAAATCTATTCCACTGCAGACACAGGCACAGACACAGGAGTCTGCTACATATTTTTCTCTCAGTATACTAAGAAATATGGTGTTTTACAGCTTTTCTCATTATCTGTAAAGCCATCAGACAGATTCCCAGTCCTTCATTTAAAGAATTATATGACTGCAAGTAAAAATGAGTGCTTGTGCAACTTACACTGCCACATTTCACAATTCAAATTCCTGGTAAGTGCATCAATCCTAAGGAGATAATTTATAGTAAGTGTTCTATAATCAGTTTTTCCTATCATTATGTGATAAACATTTGCAACTATCTATTTGCATCCTTTATTTATTTATAATTTGCTTTGGTTGAAGAACCACATCTATGACTTCTTCACATGCATGTGCTGCTTTCCTGCCAAGTGTAATTCTTTGGCAGCAAAAAGGGACTGGCTAAGATGTATCATTGCTAATATTCCTCATATTTTCACTCACAGTCAAGACAACTTTTATTCTTGTTTAATATATCAATACTATTTTAAAAATGGAACTCACTGATTTAGAAGGCCAGAGCTGAAGTCGTACTGAATCACAGCTTCAAGTTGGGATTTTGAAGCTATTCTCAAGTGCAATTTTACAGATAGATAAAGGTTCCCAAGACATCGGGAAATGCCCTTCATATCACTCAAAATGCAGTATGATAGCAACTGGGCTCACATCAGTAGGTTGAAGATGCTGCTTAATATTATCATTTGTGACTTGATGAGAGTTTTGATGGTTTCTGAATGTTCTTCTGCATGAAAGAAGAGACCCAGACACATTTTTGTCCTTAGTTGGGCAACAACACTTTGCCTGAACTCAAATTTTGATCAAAATATGATGTGAAACTAAGAAATAAAACGAGCACATAGCATCTAGGTTCTGAGATCTTAAAATATATTTCCCTTTAAGATTCCATTCGGTTCCTGGAAAAATGCTCCTTTCTGAAGTCTATGACATGTATCAAATGTTAAGTATTCAGTTGCTTTTCTACTCACAGGGATATGAGGCTTCCCCATTGCTAAAAAGTTAAACTCTTTTTTTTTCTTTGAAGAAGCAGTCCTAAATCCTAGGCTTCCTTAAGTTGTCTGCTCCAGACAGTCTGGCAGCCTCCTAGTAGGAAAATTCTAAAAGTGCATAAAAATCATTCAAACCAACATTTCTTTGCCTAAGACCAATCCTATCCCTCACTAGAAAGTGCTGGTACCCTGAACAGAATGTAACCTGTTCTGTTCTCTTCTGTCATTTTTCTTGCTACTTCAATCCAAACTAGAGGACTATTACAACACGTAGCATCACAGATCATTAGAGAGTGCTACAGTATTCTGTATACAACTATAGAAAACAAAAGTTTCAAGCAGGATATGACAAGATGAAGAGAGTATGGATAATATAGTTCCTTAAATATAATCCGTAAATAAAAGAGAATAATAATAAAATATAGTGCAAAATTTCTTTAAAGGTTTCATTTCATGAAGCAAGGTGATCAGGCCCAGTCAGCACGGGTTCATGAAAGGCAGGTCCTGCTGGCTAACCTGATCTCCTTCTATGACAAGGTTTAATTGGATAGCAGGAAGAATTTCTTCACCAAAAGGATTCTCAGGCACTCGAGCAGGCTGCCCAGCAGTGTGATCATCACCCTGGGGGAATTTAAAATACATGTAGGTGTGGTGCTTAGGGACATGGTTTATTGGTGGAAACGTCAGTTCTGGGTTAACAGTTGGACCTGATGGTCTTAATGGTATATTATGGTGTATTCCAACCAAAAAATTCTGTAAGTCTAAACAATCCTCTGAGATTTTTCTTCAAGTAAGTTGGAAATGTATTTTATACTTGATATTGACAAACAGAAAAAAATGGCTTGCTTTCTACACTAATGACTTTTGCTGACATTACTGTCTATATTATTATTATTAGAATCTGTACTTTGATAGAAGCTTGACTCCTATTTTGTGATGTGTTCCACCAATATAATGTACACAAACATCTCCTATTGCAAGAGCATGACTAATGAAGCAGAAATACACAGATTTCAATATATTGTGTAATTAGCTGCTCAAGTCTCTAATTATGATCAGTAAGCAATTCCAGTAATCATTCATCTGTGCATTGAAATACAGTAAACACAGAGATTACTTTGAGCCCTTTTCCTACACATGCAGGAAGAAGATAGAGGTCCTATACCTTTCAGTAATGTCATCTTCAGATTTCTACTGCTTAATAAGCTTATTAGAAAGCACAATTACTAACAAGAATGGCTGGAAAGAACCTAAGATCAAAAATCTACACATCTTAATTTTCCATCGCCCTCCTCTTTCCTTCCTGTTGCATACTAAGTTACTATTTATTTACACTCTCAAAATAGAGATGCAAAAGCATCCACAAAACATGTGCATGTCCCTTTTGTATAGGAGGCTTTATCTCAAGAAAGGGAAAGAAAATGAAATGTTGGTACAAGTTCAATTGTTACATGATTCATAAAATTTATTCATAAATTTAGGAAAAAGCTTTTCAAAACACAAAATTAAATAATGGAATAGCTCCAGAGAGCAAAACCATGCACCTCTCTGTGTCCAACTGTGAGCTAAATGGTGAGTTCAAGAATCAGTTCAGTATCTTATACATGTAAACTTTTTTTTTCTTCAATATTATTAATGCCAGAAAAAAGCCTAAGTCTATTTGGTTACCTGTATAACTTACAAACTGTTCTGTGATCTTTATCTGGTTCTTACTTCTTCAGTTATGGTTATACTTTTTCTTTTCCCCTTTGAGTTCTCCCTAACTATTGGAAACAAGGAATGAATGCCTTTTCTTTTGAGAAAAAGTAAGAAATCTGGATAATAGCAGTCAGTCCTGAACTCTTATTCTTCTGTGCTAGATAGTTGAGAAAAGATTAAATGCAGTTAATTCAACAAGAAGAGAATGTGAGAATTCCTTAGAAATCTTCATTCAGATTTCTTTATAATTATGAAGTTGACATAATCACATTTAGTGAAAACAGATCTGTTTATACCAGATTACAAGATAAACATATCATCATCTGATCATCGATGTCAACATCATTTGAGCAAATTCAAATTATAGGCAGTAAATGATCTAGGTGACTCTGTTCTTCAGATAGTATCTCTGAAAGAATCAAGTTAATGAAGTCCTGGATGGTCTCAAAGTCAACAAACACAGCATTCCTTTCACAATGACATATTCTGAGACTTATTATTAATTCCCTTATTGTGAACACTTGTGGCTCATTTTTCTCCATGGCTTAATAAATTATGGATACTGATCACTGCATACATGTGAGTGCTGCACATAACAGGAATGCTCAGGCTATCAAGAGGGGACATTTTACACTTTATAACTGTTACACAGAAGAGGTTTATTAAGAGTAAAAAATTAATGGCCTGACAGTACAGGATTGTTCCCTTCAGTACTGTGGCATTTCAGAATATGTTATGCAACCCAATTACCCAAGTGCAAAGTGACAGAAGTATCATCATTTCCCCTTGGGAGATTATTCCTCATACTTAACTGACAGGAATTGCTTTTATCTCTGACATTAAACCCATTTTCCCTCCTCTTCTTTAATATATTCAGGCTTTAATATTTGAGTTTTGAAAAGAACCATTTTCCATCAGTGATTTTACACTTTCAATAATTGTAACCTTTCTGTATGTTTCCTCTATTGCTGTTTGGTCATATTGTGAGAATTCAATCCCAGACCTCTTTCTGAGTGTCACACCAGTGACTTCATTGCTGGTGTGTTGTCACTGTGATCTGGATCCAGGAACCAAAAACTGTTCTACCTCTAAATTTCTTCAGAGCTTGTGGAGTGTTAAAAACAACCTCTTTTTTTTTTTTTTAAATCTGCTTTGGGTTATTAGTAACTCTTCTCTGTTTGTTGCTCTTTCTCTGAGAGACTGAGGAATGATGTTTGTTTTCAATTGAGTAAATAAATCAAGTATTTGTCTGTTATATTTTCATCATTTCGTGTTTTCAAATCTCTAATTACTTCCATAACTCTCAAATGGAACCAAAGTCTCCTAGCTTTGCATATACCTACCAATGTTCTTTTCAATATTAGTTAATTGCTCCTCAAGTTTTCACTTACTTTCTAATTTCCATTTTACATTTGAACTCCTATAGTTTATATGCCTTTATTGGCACTAGTATTTTCTTGGCACTACTCATTACATCTTTTGAGGAAAAACACTTGAGCACTATGCTCTGTATTTTTCTATATATTATTACCTGACTATTGGCTTTTTTTTCCTTTTCTTGCACCTGCCTGGTCCATGTAGGGATATTGTAGATGACATAAAAACCCATTTCGAAAAAACCACAGCAAAACAATCACTGTGCTTTGTGTGTCAAAACTAAAATGCTCAGTAAAATGTGGTTTTATAGTGCACTACTTCTTTATAGTGAACTGAGGTACTTTATTCACAAAAACAGAGCAGAACAGAACACGATGCAAAAATTTTGAAGTTACTAGAGACCGCGGTGAGTAAATTTATTCCATCCAAGCTTAGCAGCCACGTTGCCATGAATAATACACATTTTTTATAATGTTACAAATATTGTCCAGTACTATGAGTGCAAACTGACACCGTGCTTGTGTCTCAGGCTTGCAGGGATAGCACACCTGAAGCTGACAAAAGGTTGGTCTGCAGTTGTCAGGAGGTTAAGAAGCCTCCACAAGGAAACCTGCAGCTGGGTGGACTTGTACCATAATCACGAAGTAACTTCCTGGAGCAGAGAATTCTTACCAGCTTACACTGTGAAAAACTGGTTTCTAGCTACCATAGGAACCAATTCCAATTGATAATAATATATGCAAAGGGGAATATAACCTCTGCTTGTGTGCAGCAAGCAGTAATTTGAAGTACCAACACACTGCTTCTGTTAGCTCAGGCATAAGCCATATGCCTGAACCCAGAGAGAGCTGACAGCTAAGGCAGGACATCAATTACTGCCACCCAGCCACGTCCCAAAGCACACATGGGTTCATCCCAGCTTCTCCGGTGTATCACGACATGAACTCATTAAGTGTTCTGTATTTAAAGCATTTGCTTTTGAACTGTAAATAACTGCAGTAGACACAAGGGCTCAGGTCAGGCAAGGATGGAGACTGCAAGGGTGAGGAGGGTTAGGGCTGGTAAGCAGCCATCTGAAATCTGCCCCTCAGAAAGATGCTTCTGACTCTTCCTTCTGTTTGAGTTTAAATCGGGATTTAAAGACATACTTTGACTTTCTAACTCCTTATATAAATGTGACAAACAGGTGATCTAAATACTCTTTTACTGTCTTACGTGAGGATGAATTTTAATTCTGTCTGAAGTCTTTCCTTGTGGCTGGGGAGATGTGCAGAACCCACTCCAGACAAAACACCACATCTCAAACTGGGGCAGTAAAATAGTAAGAGGAATCCAAAGCTCTTGTTTTGCTCCCCTGACTAACAGCAAATGGTTAAAAATGTGATAACCCCACTTCCAAAGACTGTTTCTCATGTACAGAGATGATGATCAGAGGATGGTTTGGGTTGAAAGAGGCCTTAAAGATCACCTAGTTCCAACCCTGTGTTATTGGCAGGGACACCTCCCACTAGACCAGGCAGCTCAGTGAGCAGTGTAAGATACTTGCACTGAGTACTTGATTATTACCTGCCTTTGTGGCATATATTTTACCATTACTCAAGTTTATTAGAAATAAAAAGAACATTACACCACACCTCTTTTTTGTTTATTTGTTTGCTGATGCAATTGCTGAGACTTCAAGAGTGAGCGTGGAAAATGGCAGTAGAACAGATGAGAAAAAAACCTTCATACTTAAAAGGGAAAAAATACAATTAAAACATTTTCATACATGAAATTGCCATGGTACAATGTAAAAACAAGCCTTAAAAAAATCATGATAAAAGATGTTTACAAATTTACTGTTTTAGAACAGGACAACCTATTTCAGTGGTTTGAGCTCCCCACTATTTTTGATGATTCTTGGGCTTTCCATTTAGCACCAGCACTATTTTCCACAATCAAACATACACATTGTACCATTAATCTTCAGATTAATCATTACAAAACCTTGTTTTGTTTCTAAAGAAAAACATCCCTCTGCAGCTAAAAGCCATAAAGAAAAGACTCTACACAGCAGTTGCATTCTTGCATAAGGCTTGCTTTCTCTTCCTACATACTCAGTTAAAAATTGGGATTAAAAGGAAACATTAATTAACTTCTATAATAAATAACTCTAATTTTAAATCATGCTTTCAAAAAGTAATTAAAGTTACTTATGAGCCTGGCTTCAAGAAGTTCTATTTGGTACCCATTTGCAGTTTGGGAATGGAAATTCTTTAGAAACACACTTAGTATATAGAAACAAGACATACAGAGAAGTTACTGGATACCACAGACACTGCCCACTGTTACCTGCACCATGTGTGAAGTTCCCTCAGTGTTCTGAGGGCTGAAATTTCTCAAAAGGCCATGCATTTGCCACAGACTAAATCACAATTATTTGCAAAGTGAAGGCAATTACTGCAGAGCAGCTGAGGCTTGGTAACACATGGCCCTGAAGCAACTTCTCTGTGTAACTTAGCCCTGAGTGATATTGAAAATCCATGTGGTTAAAGCTCCTTAAGGGCTTTGAAACTAGGATTAAGTTGCCCAGCAAAAAGTTAGTGCTTCAGAAATTTGTAACTTTCAGTAATATTGATGCTTGCTATTTCTTTTTCCTTTGTTCCCTTTTTTCTTTACCTCTCAGAGTTCTTCTCGCCTACTTGTAGAAGGATAATTTTAAAAATGCCTCTGCCATCTCTACAGAATTGTTGTTGTTTTAATCTTCTGTGCTTTTGTCACAATTTTGAGTTTGGGTTTTTTTGTGAAATTAATCTGGAAAAATACTTGATAAAATAATACAAAACCTATCTTAAACTTTGATCCTGACTTGAGAGTAGAAGGAGACAAGTAGTCTAGTCAGCATGATAACAAGTCAAAAGAAAAAAACCCAAAGGTATGCTTTTGTTTGTTATCTATTAAGGATGTTTTCATCTGTCAGTCTTGAACACTAAGCATGAGATCTGTATCTCAAAATGGATACTTTTTTTTCATGCCTCATCAGTCCTGATAATAAAAGAAGACTTGGATTTTATTTCAATTTACTTGTGGTAGCTTCACTGTTTTTCATTGTGTTCCGTTTTTTTATTTTATTTTATTGTTGTCACTCAAGTAGGCTTGTACTGCTCACTGAGGGCTATGGGTTTCATGAGTACACAAGTACACAAACAATTTGGTATTACTGATGGAAATGTTCTATAACAGAGAAGCCCAAATGAAAAAGAGGGGTGTAATTTCTTCATTTAAGTATCCATTTATTCTAAAGGCTTATTTTTGTTTGTTTGTTTGGGTTTTTTCTGGTTGTTTTGTGGTTGGTTTTTGTTTTGTTTTGTGGGGGGGTTTTGTTGTTTTTTATTTGTTTGTTTTATATTTGTTGGTTTGGTTACCTTTTAGATTCATAAGGAAGCCTGAAGGAAGTTTGCTACTTCGAAAAGATGCCTGAAGATGCTTTTCCAGAAGGGTTTTAAACAGGTGTTATTTTCCTGTATTTCACTGCATACAGGAAATGGCATATGAAACAGGGTCAGATTTAACTGAACAGGAGAAGCCTACAACTGTTGCTATGTTATGTGGAAGTTCCTTCTACCATTTCAACCTCTTCCTAAGAAGTCACTCTCTCTCGTGCACAAGGTTTTCATCCTTTTGATTGAAAATCCTGGGATAGCTGACATAAAACTTCAGATTACTTCCTATCACAACTATTTAGCAATAACAGAAACTGCCACCTGAGAAAGCCACACTATTACACTTACAGCTGTGATTTAATAAGGTTTTCCTGCCCTAATAAAAGTGCATTATTAGGGAACAAGGGTAAGAAAGGCAAAAATCCAAGACGCAGCACAGGGATTCTTAAAAGAAAAGACACAGTGTAAACATATGCATCAAGTAGTCACATGTCAAACTGAAGAGGCTTCCTGGATCCTTCCAAAATGCCTGTAGGGTGATCTGTCGCCATCACTTCTGCCCACAGTCTGCCAGCTCTCCTGTTACAGCCTTGTAGAGCTTCCACTTCTTCCACGTGGTTCCTCTGAGACCACCAGCTGACTTTTCACAGACTCTTAAGAGGGAGAATTCTGCTTTGCTTGCTTTATCTCACCAAACAGAGGTAGAGTGCCAAGACTTTGTAAAGAAGGCTACACAAAGAACTCCAATTCAGTGATAAAAGGTCAGCAATAATTTTCAAAAGCAAACACAGAGGAACAAATACCTCCTGACTGGTATTTTGAAGTGTCACACAGATATTGCATACAGCACAAAAGGCAGATCTGGGACAAGATTACTCTGTTTACACAAAACAACAAAACCCCTGAAAGGTTTTCAAAAAGCAATCAGTTTCAGACAAGACTTTGATGGCTGTCTCTTGGTGAGGAAGGGGAGATGCCACTCTTGCACAGTGTTAATGCTATGCTGCCTACACATTAATTTCACTGATTAATTCCTGCTAGCTTCCACATGTGTAGTGTGGAAAGCCAGGGAAACCTATTGAAAATGTGTGAACACATAGAAAAGGCTACCAGGATACATCTATTTGGCAAAGTAACCAAATCACCCTATTTCTGGTAACTCTGATTTAGCTTTGCACCGAAGTTTTCATACCAACAGCTGCTTCACTACATAAGCTAATAATATCCCTAAAAATCCTATTTATCAGCAAAAAGTTTCACCATAGCTGCAGCTATCAGCAGAACAAGAGATTGATAGTTTACAGTCTACATGAGGGAGTGGTAATGTTTACCCCATGCTCAGCCATTGGCCTGTGCTGATACTCAGAAGTATTAATTGCTGATGAGTAAGTCTATTAAGTGCACAAATTTCAGATATAGCTGGTGGACATTGTTTCTGTGCTTTCATATCTGTACTTTCAGTCGGCTGCAGAAATAAAGTTCTGCCATTTGAAGATGTGCCCTCCAAATCTTGATGTTGTACTGGCAGATGGCCCAGCTGAGAGTTAGTGCAACACCAAAAAGCTGTTTGTAGAACAGATTTTTATTTTTTTAACAGATTTTAAGTGTCAATTATTGAACAGGAAAATTTTGTAAGAGTCCACATGTGAACTGATTAGAGCTTATAACCACTAATTAGTCTAATGGCACCCACTGTTAAATATTTATAACTACTAAGAAAGCTAAACCACCACCAGCAATATAATTGAGATTCACAGTATTCAGAGTCTAGAGATTAAGAACATTTTTTGTCAAAATTAGGGTACCCCAGGGACACTGACAGAAATAAAGTAGGAAAAGGAAGAGAAAATTGATGACTAGGAAGGCTCAAAGAAGAATTTCACTTTGTATTCTGGCATTACCTAGAAGATGAAGTCAGCAAGTAATTTTAAGAGCACTTAAAAGTTTAAGCACTTAAGTACTTTTTTCCAGTATGTGTATTGATCAGCATTTTGATCTCCTTAACTTGGCAAATTTTAAAGAATCAGCCATGTACCTTCTTCATAAGTTATATGCTCTTACACAGCAAAGATCTGTCGCTTTCTTTTTCCTATGATGTTTATCAGAAAATCTAAAGCTTCCCTTCTAAAATTCTCCATGGTAAGTGACATTGCAAATAAGCCCACTAATATGTTTTGCCTTCTCAAGTATTACATTTGTTCAACAGATTTAAAAATATGTAACTCTACATGCTCATTATCTTCCTCAGTTTGGTAAGGAAGCTGTCAACCTTGTCAATTATATTACTTCACAGACTTCTCTTTCATTTTTTCCTGCCATGTTTTCTAACTGTTCTGATCATGATCTACAGAAATTCTCTATACCCTGACTTTGTCTTCAAATAGCCTTTTTTGAAACAATCTCCCCTTTACGTTTTCATTAGACTTTGTAGGGCACAGGTAGTGTATCTTTATTATTCCAGCATTGCTTTCCATCTTTTATGGATTCAATTTTCACTATGTATTATATTCTGCAGAGCTATTGTCCTCTTCACCTCCTCAGTTCATCCTTCTGTTCTCTCTTTTTTACCTGGAAGCCCCTTCTCCCTACTGTGACCTTTCCCAGTCCTTTGAAACCCTCTCAGTTTGTGCCTGTCCTTCAAGTCACACTGCTACCCTTCAAAGTCATTTCGTTGACTGCAGCCTGGACCTCTGTTTGAGGATTTTGTTCCAAACTACTTTTCAGGTATATTCTAACTGGAGACAACCCAGAAGAAAAAAAAAGCAACCATCTTTTAATCTGAGGACCTAACAGCCCAGGGAAGCAATGCCATGCTATTCAGGCTTCTGATGGCTACCAAAAGTGCTGCTTCCTCTGAGGAGTTTCAATAGTCAGAAGGTAAAAGTACTAAATTTCATTGGAAAGAATACCAGAGAGAAAAGAACTGAGGATATCAAGTAACTTACTTGAAACATACCTATTTAATCCATGTTCCACTTTATCTTTTCACACAACCTGAGGTGAGGGTTTTCAACCACTTCTGAAAAATCTGTGTGTAACCTTACTGATGAAGGGATGCTGTATATCCTGGGTTTACGATTTCATCCTCTCCATGCAGGTTAAACAAGTTTGATCTTTAAGCTTTGACTCTGACCAGACAACCTTAGATGTAGCTAGGCAATAAACCTAACTATATTTTTATGGAATGTCATGCTGCCACTTTTTTGGGGACAAAAACTTCATGCTGAAGCTGTGTTTACCAAATGCTTGTGTATGAGCAAAATTTCTTAAAGGCTGTCAGCCATGTTCTGTCACTTCTAATTTTCATTTCATGCTTATCACTGCAACCCAAGATACAAAAAAAGAAAAAAAATAACAGGTCAAATACTGAGCAAGGAACCTGCTTTGTCTCCAGTAGTAGTCTGGCAGATTCTACTTCCTCCTGGTGTTCACCCACTTGCTGCAAAACTTGTGTTTTTAATGTACAAAATCTTGTTCGTGCCTCAATAGCTCAGGTTTTACTCTGAACAAATCTGCTTCTTTCTTGTCTTCTACTGTACAAGACTGACCTAGCAGTGTGACTCTTGCACATTTTCAGACACTCTTACTTAATATTCCTGGGAAGCTACAGTCTGGTGTCCCAGAAGCTGACAATACTTGGAACTAGACTTTTTAAATTAACGAAAGCTATGCTGGTGCATGGTGGAATCATTATTCAGGGGTAGGGACTTCTATGATAAAAGAAATATCTTAAAAGCAATACTAAAGGAGACCTTTCCTATGTCACTTAAGCATTCATTTTTACGATATCAGTAAAAGGAGACAAAATATTAATGAATATCAATCATATTCTGAAGTTGCAGCTATTGTAAAGTATTTTTTTTAAGCATTAATTGACAAAACAGTGCCACCTCATAATTGGCTCCAGTAGTTCGATGCTCAGACAGGAAGGGGCTTCATAATAATGGTTCTGACTTCTCAAAAGCTCTGCCAGTCCCCTTTGTTAACAAAGATGAAATTTCATTTCAGAAGGAACCTGATTTCAGTACTGATGCAGTGATAATTCAGGTAGAGAGACCTATTCAGCTCCATCTACTGAAGCTGCAACGTGCATTGAAGAGTTCTAACACCATTTATTCCTTTTTTCATCAAGGAATAACCAGGAAAATGGAATCCTGCATAAAGAATTTTTTAAAAGCATTGTCTGGAAATTTTTAAATTTTCTTTCCAGGTTTGATATTCTCTATAATATAATTCAGTGCAAATAACATCATTTCCAAATGAAAGGAAATTGCTTCTCTCTTTTGCAAGTTTTAACCTGTACAATATCATTAGGTCTGAGCTAAATGCCAGAGCATTACACTGTATGCAAACGTGTAACACTCCCCTTGAAAGAATTCTGAAAAAAAGGGAAGAGACAGATGGTAAAGTTCCTTGCTATATTCACCTGAATCTTTTATACATACAAGTTGCATCATTAGTTACTAATGTACTTATGGTAACTGTTATCATTGACTATTTATTATAATTTTTAATGGCATGAATAAATGAATCTTGAAATCTAGCCCTTGAGTACCAGTGAATAATCTAGTTTTTCTTCAACTAACAATTTAAAATAAGATATTTCTCCAGAATTTCATTGCTTCGCTTTGTCTTAGTCTACTCTCATTTCTAGCACTTTCAATATCCCTCAATATTCATTAGTAAAAATACTTGCTTGAACCAAATTTTGCTCTGATGCTCTACCTTATTTCCTACAAAATGATGCTCTAATCATTTCCTACAAAAATTCACTTAAAATTCATAGGATTAATTGAAGGGAGTGTGCATGCACAACACAGCATTGATTCAGCACCTTAGATTATGGTTGTCAGATATTCTTGTTTATGACTGGGAAGGTGAGTTGTGTGTTTATGCTGATACATAAAATGATAAAAATATCAATCTGTTTTTCTCTTTGGATGAAATGTCCACATACTTACAGTAAACCTTTAATTGAGTAGTAAAATCCTGACACCACATTCAACTACTTTATAAATTTCTCTCTGTCATATAACATTTTTCATACTGTTTTACTTATTCTGAATTATTTATGTTAAATTACATCAAGAAGGGATTTAGAATGAATGAAATTAACGTTCCCATGGAATTATCAGAAATCTGTTGTTGTTTTTCACTTAAAGGCATTTTTTAACCTCAGGTTTTTAAAAATCCTGGTCTATCTTTCTAAAATGAAGAAAAAACACAGTAGTAGAATTCCAGAGAAGGTGTTTTGGTTGGGTTTTTTTATCCCACAAAACCAGAGATTCAGATGTGAATATATTATTCTGAGATTACAGTTCAACAAGTTCAGAACATAACTAAAAGGATTTTCCTTCTTTCTCCATGGACTGTGATTGAAAATGTGTGCTAAAGAAAGGCTGGCCAGAGCTGCTAAAGCAGAGGACAGTCAATTTAAGCATGATTAATCTGTAATACATTTTTTTGTTTGTTTTTGCTGCTTGTCATTACAGTCCTTAAAGCTTGAGTTTATTTTCCAGTGACTTCTCTTTCACATCACCTACAACTTCGTACATCATCATCCATTCTCAGCAAAGCATAAAACATCTTGAGGTAAACTGTATTTGCTTGGTTTTAGCTTCTTTTCCCAAGGAAAATATAGATACCCTCTGGGTCACTTTCTCAGTACAGAAAGTATGCATACTGCAGGCACTCGTATGCATAATTGATCAGGTAGCAGAGAAAGAGGAATGAATTCTTAAGAAAATTCATGTAATCTAATAACATTTTCTTGGGAAGGTTAAAAAAAAAATTAAAAAGTTATCTCTAGTCCTTGTGCTCTTCCACTTCCACTTCTCACTGACACACACTGGAACTGCAGTATTTTCAAGCTTCCTTTTGGATGTGAAAAATACTTGTATTGTATCCAAAAATATATGCCAATATACAATGGAAATTTACCCAGTTTGCACAGTAGGATATACTTCTAATATAATGCAGATTTTTCTTACTAAAGGTCATTTTGTTTCCCAGAAAGGTGCATGAGCTCAGTCCTGCACTGACCTCTAGTCCTCTCTGGGAACTGGTTCTGCAGAACTGAGTGCCGGTGAAATCCATACCAAATCCAGCACAGATAACACTTTCAGAAAGGCAAGCAAATATAAACATTTCTTCTTAAAACACATCAGGACCCACATTTCATAAGTGAGTTGATAAACCTTTGTAATCAAGTGCACATTTGTTAATTTTGAGATACAAACATTTGCCATCTCAGTATCAGTGGCAGAAAAAGAAGCTTTTTTGATTTTTTTTTTTCCCATGGGGATCATTAAAGCTCAGATTATATCTCACAGCAGAAACCTTCCAAATGATGCTGGTTCAATTCCTCTGTACCACAGTTGGCTTACACTGACACCATTTTCTTTTGCCATTAAAAAAGCCAATGGGTAGGCTTATGTTTTCACTCATTTTCCAAATGCACTGGAACCCAGAGCACAGAAAAAAAATACCTTCACCATTGAAACGTGGCAACTGTGCCTTCTTGTGCTTACTATCCTGTTGGTTTTTGGTCATTAAATGTAAAAGCAGAGAAGTATTCACTCAACTCAAGCCTGTGAGACACATGTGTGAACTGGGGAGTTTGTCTTCAGAGATGTATTGTGCAAGAATCTAACTCTGGAGCTCTAAGGCAAGGAGCTGCCTGCTGAGAGCCATTGAGTTGTGCCTTCAACACCACATTCTGTACTGAGTAACCCCTCCTGCACACCCTTCCTCTCTCCACAAACAAAGCATATGTATTTTCTTGCTAGTAGGAAACTTCGATTTCTTTGAAAATTAAAACTGAGGGCAATTTTGCATGTAACCATTTTCAGAGCTTAAGTTATGAAAGAAACACTCAATTAAAAAAAAAAATAAAAAATCAGAGAGCCTCAGAACATCGCTGATACCAAAACACAGACTTGTTAAAAGAACCTCTTTGCTTTCTAGAACTATGGGGATATAAAATTAACTGCTTTAGTACAAGGCACTGAAAAAAAACTGTGTTCATGGACTGCATAATTTAAAAGATTGCTCAATTAAAGATCTGTATAATTCTTCATAACGTTCTAACTGCAGTTTCCATAAAACCCATAAAGTAGATGGTACCATATAATTAGTAGGTGAGCATTTATGGCTTTACTTATTATAGTAGTGTTCTTTTCACACTGTTATTAATAGAACCAATGCTAAGTAAGAATAACTTGAATTAGTAGTAAGCATCTGCACGACATTCTGCAAAAGTAGAAAACCACACTACTCTGTTTGGAATCTTTAAACCTAACAGGAAAGACAGTTACATCGTGACATATTTTTCATGTGCTCTTTCATGTTTTCCATTATTTGTATCTAACATAATCTTTAAAAAAACTCAAGTAGGAACTAAAAAAATTCTTGTTAACTGTGAAAATAAAACCTCCCAAGCAATATTTGCCAATTTTTATTTCTTATTTCTATTGTTTCTTAAAATACTTATACTGCAGTTAGCCATATTTCACAGACCATCATTTTAATCTGGGTTAAAATTTTCAGACCCCCACAAACTAACCTGAACCTGCTCAGCACAGCTGGAAGAAGGTCCCTTGTGTTGGTCCCACGCCAGTCACAAGAACCTATGATGCCCATGGGCTCCCTTGGGAGCTTGCTCCTGACAGGCTCCTGCAAGTAGCTGCCAGAGGTGATGGTTGGATTGCCATTCCTTTGGGAATGAGTGATTTATGCCCATCAAGTCCCATCTCATTTACTACCACAACACATTTAAGACATAAACCAATGGCCTGCTCTAATAACTGTATTTCATAAACTGGCACAAAACAGAGAAGGGAGATGTTGCTCTCACCTGACTTCATCCATCTTCCCTTATAAAAGCATCACCATGAAAAGAATGTTTCTGTGTGAATTCTTTTGAGTGCACACATGAAGAATAAAGGCATTTTTAGCAGAGAAGGACACAAGTCTACTCTGACTGGTGGTGCCCTTTCTGTAGAAACTGTTCACATTCTTCAGAAAACAAAGTACTAGCCACCCAAATGGAGAGACCTGAAAATGATTATATGTTGTGTATGCATGTCCCCAAACCTAGATGCCTCCAGCACAGTAATACCAGAAAAATCAGCTTGTTGCTGGGAAATGAAACAGGCTTCACCAAACCACCCTCAGAACCATCACGTAGAGTGAGAAAGAAAAAAGATTTTTTATTTTCCTTTTGACTGTAGTGTTTGTCCCAGCCTAAGCATTTACTCATTCTGCACAGATCCTGCAGGTTTTCTTCCAGTAAACATCCCATGATACTGATTAATGCCAAGCCCTGCATGTGTTAGACAATCTCATATGACCCTCTGACACAAGCCTGTAGCTTTTGATTCTCTGTGTACATGAGAAATTCTTACCCTTTTAACAGTCCATTTCCAGATGAAAGACAAGTTGATTTTTTTGTTTGTTTGTTTTGGTTTACAAAATAAAAACTCCCCCAAAAGTTACTGCTTCTAACCTGAATTGTGGCTGTAGTATCTCACGTTGTCCCTGTGTCATTTACCTTCTCCTTGGTATTCATTTCCAGAAAGGTTCCTACAGAGGAAACAGAGCAACAACATTGCTGTCTAGAGGATAACGTAGGGATTAGTAGCTTCCTCTTCCACTTCCCCTTTTTTCCAGCCATGAAAAATGTGGACTTCAGTAAAACAAGAGACCAAAATAAGTCTGATTTTTCTTTATACTTTCTTTATACTTTTTTTTTCCATGTTTGTCTGAAATCTTTGCTCAAATACACTAAGCACAGAATAAATAAAAATCACTATGTTAGGACAGAGTAATATATCAGATTCAATCATCATTCACTACCACTGCTTCACTTTTTCCAGATGGACTGACTGCTAGCTGTATTGCCTATCTGCAAGGAATTTTTTAGTATTTTTTTGAAAATTGGTAGTTTTATTTTTCTGTTAACTTTAGGGGTGGCCAAAGAATTTCAAGGCTGATCTTACAGTTTGTCATATTCTCAAGGTTTATGCAGGAGCACCAACGTGATGTTGAAGATGGGTTATCTCACAAGAGGTGTATTTAAGGGGCTCCTGCAGTCTTTTTAGCAGTGGGTGGGGCAGCCAGTGCTCATTACTTGATGGAAAAGAAACTGTAGTTAATTTTTATTGCTATTCTTTATGGTGAAGAAAGATGATGTCACCAGATAAATGGAAGTTTTCTTTGGAAATCTTTGCTATGCCATGTCTAGACACTTCTTAAGTGAATTTGCATGGTTCCATAGTGCTCAGGGCTACAGAAAGAGCCAGTTTGTCCTTTCTACTTTCAATAACTAGAATAATCAACCTAAACCACTTTGTACACATGAAGCTGTGCCACTGGCTATGTATTTCAGAGTGATCAAACCCTCTGATTAGATTAGTCCCCCGACATGTTACTTTTTGATAAATTTTAAAACCTGCTAAAACAAAATAAAGAACACAGTATATTATATTAATGGTGCTGGATAACAGGATAAAAACAGAAATGTGGTTTAATACAAGAAAAGATATTATGCAGACTGCTTGGTGATTTAGAAAAATGCTAGCCATAAATGCTTTCACTGTCATGGGTCAGGGACAGAGTGAGTGTGCCTGAAAACCTGACTGCATTTTCCCCCCCACCTTTATCAGCTCATTTACTAATGATATTTATTTTCCCCACAAACCTCACGTCTTTTGTAACTGTGGTTTATAAAATGATCTAACCAAAAATAAACAATTCTTTAAACTCTGACTTCAAGTTATTCTTCCATAGACTTAAAAATCTAACTCAGAGCTTCCAAGCAATAATACTTATATATTCATGTTAGTAAAATTCATTGTACTAAAAGAATTCAAAATTATTCTCCTCAGAGTTAACTAAAAGCCTCACAAGCAGCTGACTACTAGGAACTAAATACATTACATATATATATGTGTATGTATATATATAATCAAATTTATGTTAAGCATTTTTAATTAAAAATACACTTAAAATAATAAAAATGAAAATGAGTTTGTGTGGAATGGAAGAAAGCAAAAGAAATAAGCAATAAGCATGAGTTACAGATTGCCTATTCCTTATCCACTTTGTTGTATTAATTTATGCTGGAAAAGGAAAAGATAAGGAACAAGAAGCAATGGGTAGCAAAAGTCAAATCTTATTCCTGCCTTGGATTTAAAAAGGGAAATGTAAGTATTACACCAACTTAATATAAAATTATATAGATGCTTGTAAGCCAGAATCAACGATGATACTGGTACTGCTTATTCCACACTAGACAGATAATAACTAAAAATCTTGAAATACAGCTTTTTTGGTTTTGCAAATCTTCTACCTTCAGATGCTTTTACCTATATAAAGTATCAGGCCTGAAAATTGAACTCTTCCAAAAGACATTTTCCTTTCAGACAAAGAAACAAAAAAAAATCTAATTCAGGAGAGAAAACAGAACAGTAATCCTACTATATTTATCAGAACCTGCTGAGAACCTATTGATCCCATTTTTCATTTTCAATTACACATTGCAGGATTAAAGGCAGACAGTGATTTGCTGAAAAATATATTCTATGTGGAGAAAGCTTCTCTTGAGATCTTGTTTTATGGCTTAACAGAAAATAAGGACAAAACCAAGGAAAATTCATTTGCTGACAACAGTATTGGACATATTCTGAACTCTGTGTGCATGTGAATTTCTTATGAGTACAGGAAAACATTACTGTGCAGAAACAGAATGTGCTGGTGGTTTCTAATTGCTTATCTTACTCAAAATTCTACCCGAAAATTAACAAGAGACAGAAAGTTCCTGTTAATGGAACATCAACAGCTGAACGCGGAATGAGGAAGTACTGGATGTGACAACCCTGAAAAACATGGATAAAAGCTTAAGTCCTGCAGGACTTGGATCTTAGTTGTAACATAAGTCTATCATTAGGACTGCATTGTAACACACAGCTGGTTGTGGGGCAGCTCAAGTCTTGATGGGCAAAATGTCAAAGCATGCATGTACAGACAAACCATCTCAGGGTGTCTGGGGATGTCCTGCTACAAACACATTCTAAACACCTCAAAATTATTGAATACAGACTTAAATGCTTTGCCCCCTTACATGAAACCTTGAAAATTTATGTACTTTCTCTCAGACTTTCAGACTTTCTCTAGTATCTCAGACTGGGCACTCCTGTCTCTTCAGAAACCTTCAAGTCAGCCACAGAACTGAATTTAGGAGGAAGATGGAATTTTTTTACTTGAAACAAGCTTGATTTTGTTTAAGGTGTCAACCCTGCAATACAACATTCTCATGCTCACATAGTTTCCTTCAGCACAGACTCAGAAATAACACTCTATTGTGCAGTTCCTTTTATTTAAAAAAGAAAATATAAAATGAAATCATGTAACTCAAACAATTGACATACTTCAAAGTGAAGCAGTGATTTAAAACTCCGAGGGTGTGAGATTTGCCCTTGCGTTTTGAAGCAGCACTTCACATGCAAAGAATTAAAAGGTGAGCATGCATTACTTTTCCCAAATTTTTCAGTTTAACTATTCCAATTGTTTCATTAAGAAATTGTCAGAATTAAGATGTCTGAAGCTGTTAATTTATTTATATATTTATTTTTATCTTCACCATGCAGAATAGTAATTTACATAAATCAACTCACTTCCATGTAACACGATTCAGCAGCAAAATGCATTTCTAAAGAGAAGGAAATTATTTTAAATACTTCAAACAGACCAAAAGGCAACTTATAAAATGGCAATGAACCTTCTGAAGCAGACACCTGGATTCATGAATGCAGACCCTTAGTGCATCATTCCTGATTTTTCTGGCTAATGGGAAAAAACTAGTAATTATAGTAAAAATTTAGTTATGAAAAAAAAAAGTCCCCAGTCCTATTTTGATCATCCTGCTTAGAACTGTTTCACAAATTAGTATAGTAACTTGCCTGACAACCATGTAACACTCTATTGTCTATCATTGGCACAGGTTCAAAGTAGATAGTAGAATAATGAAGACCAAAAAAACCCTGAAGAAATAAAAAGTAGTATCATACGAGAAAATTATGCATCTAACACAAAGCTCTTTATTTTCACACTATGGCTTCATACCTACTAGGAAAACATGGCAATGAGCAATCTTCAGGAACCAGAAGTCAGGTATATTTGATCCTCACTTTGATTTTGTAAGGACAGAAGTTGTTCTTCAAATTGATTTCTAATATATAATAATTGCAAGGAGCATATATTTAATAAGTGTGATCTTCCACAAATAGTAGAATATCTGCAGTTTCCATGTTTACTTTATGATAGTAGGCATAGGAAAAATTCACCCTTTTCACATATTTAAGTATAAATAAAAAATAAGTTGATTGCTGTATTCATGCTTCTCAACAGAGCAGTGAGTCCAATATGTCTGCTATCAAAACTATTCTGGAAAAAGAAAAAGGAAGAAGACTGCTGCCTTTTGCCCTCTAGTGAACCCAATTTAAAAGAGAGGGTTTGCTGTTTTCTTTCAGTGGGAGAATGTCACATGTTCTGAAACAGAAAGTGTGAAAAGAGGTATCCTACAACACTGTTTTACAATGCAGCATGAGCCACAAGGGAGAGATGTTTGAAACCCCTAAGCAAAACCACACATCTTCTGTTTCATTATGGGCTTCATGATAAACCAATTTTTCCAGGCTGCCTTACCCACCAGGTATCATTTAGTAAATGTCAGCTTACACAAGAGTTTCTCATCTATATTAAAAGGGAGAGGTCAAGTAGGCTATTCTTTAAAATGACACAGGTGTATCTTTCTTGTGTTTTTTCAAGGTTGCATTTTTGGAAAGTTGGCTTCTAGAAGAGTAGAAAGAGGTAAATCAAATATCAATCTGCTAAAATTGTAAAGCTCACAAAGCAATTAGTACTAAATTTGATAAAGATTAGAACTGAAAAATAGCGTGTGAATTTTACTTTGAGAAATTATCACTAAAGCAGAAAAAGGCAATGAAAAATCCTATTCTTTCCTATTGAATTGTAACAATTCTACTTTATTGCAAAACTGGGAAAAAACACTCATGTAAATTTAAGGAACAGATGGAGTAGGGAAAGGATGGGACTACAGTCACAAGGCAAAGCTGACAGGAAGAGCAGAAAGCAGGGGCAGGACAAGGTCAAGATTATCAACAGACAGGAGGTGGTAAGAGAGATTCACCACAGACAGCAAATATCTGTTTCAGATTTTGGAATTTCACAGGGTTTCAAGAGCCACACCATTCTTCTGTTATCTAAGAAATAATTTTTGGGCTCAGTGGAAATGATATGCTTCTTGTTCCCAAGATATTAAGGAATGCATACAAAGGAGAATAAATGACTATCTCCATTTTATTTGACACACAGTCTTCTGCACTGGAATAACTGTCAAAAAAATAAGTGCAGTCAAGTGCCACATGAGAAAACTGGACTTTATCCCACAAAGTTGCTACTTAATACTGGTGAAGTACATGAATCAAAATTATTGTAAGTATGCATTAATTCATATTGTAGGGTGCTTGCTCTGAGAGGCAGGGATGTGGCTGAACTGACTGTTCACAGTCACACTGGCAGACCAGGAGGGCAGTTCTTCAAGAGTGCAAAATCACTTATTCCACCCAAGTCTGCTCTCTGACTCACTAACTTTCCTACCCAAAGTTTTCCATCTAAGTTCACAGCATGTCACTTCTACACCTCTAAAATGAGGGCAACATTAACTTGCTTAGAAATTCTCCACTAGAGCTGCTTGCCTGTTTTTCCCTAGTGGCAAGTGTCATTTTGTCAGCCTTGAAACATGCCAGAGCAGGTGAAACAGGCACCATCCCTAGAGACAGGGGTGCTTATGCATGCACCCAGCCCTGCCACTGAGCCTCCACAGACAACATGCCAGGCTCCCCACTGAGCTCCTCTGTTCCTACTGCAACCTCCTGCTCCTTCAGGGACTGGGATCCATGATCCATACAAAGCTGCAGCTCCTGACTTTTAAATCATCACCACCCGTTCTGTCTGTGGGATGATAATGACAATGTTGTGAATATCTGCACAATGTGCAGTGCATGGACTCTGCAAAGTGAAAAACAGAAAGGGATCATCTGACAAAAGAAGGTAACATAAATGGAAAGGCCAATTAAGCTTGCGTGGAAAAATCTGCATTCTGGTACTCCCTATATTTGAAATGAATTACTTTCCCATATTAATAACATTCTCATAATAGTTTCCCCTGAATGTATGTCTCTGGATATTACATGTATACATACAAATTATTCTACTTAACAAAAAGGTTCTACTATTATATATAAAATGGAATCCTTTCTGCTTTAACACCAATACAGTGACAGAAAGTGAAAAAAACTCTACAGAAGCAATGAAAAACAGCAAAGACTGAATTACAATTGTGTTGGGCTCAAGAAACCCTACAAAAAGAAAAGACAAAAAAACCCCCAAAACGTGGCATGACAAAATCAAACAGCTGTGGAAACCAATGTGCAGTAAAAAGACCAAAGCATAAGACACATCAAAAAATCACATTTTTCAAACCACACCAGTCTTTAGAATCAGTGTAAACTATCTAATTACCAGATAATTTGATGTTCTTGAGGTGAGCTACCTTTAAAATCACAGACGAGATGACTGAATAGAAAGTTAAATCTCAATGGATGGAACAAGATTAAAAATTGACTCAGATGTACCTACTCTCCAATTATCAAGATAATTGTTCCAGGCAGGTGTGTGACGAGATTCTCCAAGATTGGTAACTTTATCTTGGGCATTTTGGCTCAAACAAATAAATAAATGAAAAAAATGTCCTCTAGAAATAGTATGAATAACAAAGGCAGATAGGATTTTTAGCAGAATTTTTGTATACAGCATTGCTAAAATGTGTATCAATAGACAAGACTCTCAAATGCCTAGAGCTGAAAAAGTAGACAAAAAAAGAGTCAAGTCATCTTCTGTAGTCCTTTCTTTTAGCATTTACATGAAATCCTTGTAACTTTGGTGGCAAGAGACTGAACACATATACCAGTTTCCTGTTATTTAGAACAAGTTGCCAGCAGAAATATTGTAGAACAGGTTACCCATGGATGCTGTCTGCCCTCTCCCTGGAAGTGTTCAAGGCCAGGTGGGATGGGGCTTGGAGCAACCTGGGCTGGTGGGAGGTGTCCCTGCCCATGCAGGGGGGTTGGAACTGCATCATCCTTCAGGTCCTTTCCAACCCAAACCTTTGTATGACTCTGTGCTTCTATGAATTCAGGAAAGAATGAGTTTTTCTTCATAAATCCATAAAAAGCATCCATGTAATTCAAATATATAAACAGCTTAGAATCTACAAACATCAGTGAGTGTTCCTTTTTGCCTGAAATTTTTATTTTGTTTAGCAAAACTACTGTCAGAGTTAGCAGATCTCTTTTACAGCCACTATCTGCTCCAGCTCCCTCTTACCCCACACAAAATGTGTATTTTTCATGGATTTTGTATTACTTATCAGCATGCACTCCAAGTACACTAACCACTGTTGAAATTACTTCATTTAAGAGAAAGTTCAGCCAGAAGCAGCTATGGGGTATAGGATCAGAATGACTATTTCTTTTGGGCAAACAAATGCCTAGGAGTTACTTGCTGTACTACACTGAGGGAAAAAGTAGACAAATAAGATGTCTATTTTCTGCTTATAGGCTTGAGGCTGCCAAAGAAATATGATCAAGACCTTGGGTTTAGTTTCAGTTATGGTTTAATCTCCCTACAGCAAAGTTGGCACAGACTGCATTTTATTTTTAGACGTTGGGAAATATTGCTAAGCATTCTAATAAAACAATGAGTGGCTGTTTTTAAGAAAGAATATTGGTTTGGCTTTTTTTGTTTTTAAGTTCTGAAAACAAGATAACAAATATAACCCTCACAACACCATCACAATGCTGCTGCCTTTGCGTTCTGCCTTCTCCTCTCCTGATACAGAGAGCTGTTGCACCAGTAATTAAAACTGCTGGCACACAAGTGGTATGCCAGGCTTTTGATCCCAGGTCAGTTCTTCAACAGGTGAACAATAACATTCTTAAGGAGAATCTAGACTTCCATCAGAGAAGAATCAGGACCTACCCTGTTTGAACCAGTGCTGGATACTGCTCAGATGAGTCAGTACAGCCAAGGCCTATTCAAGCATCTTCAGAGTGCTCCTGGGAGGCTGGGACTATGAATGAGCAGATGTGGTTTATCCTAAAAAAAAAAAAAAGATAAAAATATATATATATATATAAAAAAAAATTAAGAGCCCCTTTTCCAACTAGCTATCAGCCAGAGAGCCAAGATTTAAGCTGTAGCTATTGTGATCAGTCTGTCCAAACTGGGCCAACAAGATGGCTCTATTGGAGGTTCCTATTAAGCTGCCACTAAAGAAAGAAAGAACTTCAGAGGAAGAAGCTTCTAGTTTTAGTGTTTGACTTAAGGAAGTTAGGGAAGAACTGCTGAAGGTCAAGACAGCTAGAAACTTCCATGAAAATGCCAAAATATGGCGTGAAAGGAGAGATCATCTACTAGCTCCATTACAAACTGCAAAGAAATTCAGCTTTATTAAGTAGGGTCCTTCTAAGAACCTTCCAGGCTATTTAACTGAATAGTAAGACAAAAGAAGGTTTTCAGAGTTCAGAAGCAAAACCAGGATACAAGTTATACAGATAATGAAAAAATAGTAGACTCTGAAGGAGCACAATCAACAGCTAAAATAAATTTTTCCACGTCCTCTGTGCTGAACTGAGCTGGCCTGTCCCAGAAGTGTCTCATGCTTATGCACCCCCATCTTCCTCAACTTATAGCTGAACACAGACTACAGACTGCCATTGTTCCCACAATAGACAAGTCCTGAAAAGAACAACAGTCCACCTGGTATTAACTCTAAGATATTACAGAAGCAAAGATAGTATATGAGGTAGACACCAGCCCATGCAAAATGCTAGAAGCCTACATGAAGCATGTCTTGAGGTGAGCTTTCCATCACAGGTCATTCCCTGTCATTCCCTGTCTGCTTCTGTTGAGCTGCTGCATAACTGACCTAAGAACTGTCAAACTGTGTAGGTGAGGCTTGCAGCTCAGGTGAGGCTTTACAGCTGCACACTGCAGCTCCTACCAAGGAGCCATGAGGGCATTTGGCAGCAAGATTTGTTTTCTTAAGAGTTCTAATTGGAGTGCTTGGCTTAAGGACTCTCATGCTCCCAAGTGTCCAGCTAACAGGCCTGGACTGGAGAGGCTGCCAGGGTATGATGAGCATCTGGGGACCTGACTTCCAGCCAGAGCATGTGGAGATGTGTGTGCTAGTGCTCATGTGGGTGAGGATCAATGTGTCACATCAGTTTTGTTTTAAAAAGAAAACCCATCCCCCTCCTGCTATTCCACTGAGTTTTGCTATGTTTTGCTGATGCTGCCACTCTAGGTCCTACATTTGAGCTGTAAGCCTTTTCCACAGGCAGTTTTGAGCTCACCACCCTTATAAACATGGGACCACCATGAGTTGGATGAGAACTGGCACCTGCAAAAGGTGTCCTGCTCCTGAACGGTCCTGATCTCTGATCACTACCTTTAGATTACAGAATCATGAATGGTGATACATATTTTAGCTAGAAAGAGGAAGGGACTTAAGTTCACATCTTTAGAATCTGCCACAAGCAACTGCAGCCTGTGAGAAGAACTTGCTACTCCCTTCACACCTATCTCAGCAAAACATCTCGTGGAAGCTCCTGAGTCTGGTAGCAGAAGTTGCCCATCATGAGGAAATCTGGAAGGAGGATGCTGAGATGAAAATTTAGCAAAAATAAAGCTTAAGATGTTTGCTATGGGAACGTATTCCTTGAGCTCAGCAAAGTGTTATGAATTCTGATATTCCCAATATAAAACATTATCACCATGTAGTCATTTCCATCCCAGCATGACATGATTTCTAAAAAACCTGACTTTTGAGCCAAGAGATACATGAAGTTAAAACTAAAAAGCTTTGGTTCTCCTGTTTCAGGCCTTCAGGGAGCCTTTGTGGTTACTCTTTTCCCAGAGGTACAGCTGCTCATTCTGAGCTTTTACTCCACAGAAGGGAAAGAAAAAAATTTACTTTTATTACAGCAATTTATGAGTGTGTCTTTTAGTTCTTTTTAAGTTCTAGTCATAGTTCCTTGTAACTCTGCTCTTCCTTATTAGTGTTTGTGTGGATCCATGTATTTCTAATTTGTTTTGTTATATTTAATTTACTTGTATTTGACATTTTACTGTAGAAAGTGGTAAAAAAACTAATTAAAAAGGTTCTAAAGATTCAATTATTGTCATCTGGAAACAGTAATGCAATCTCTATTGAGAGTGCACATTCTTAATAGCAACAGTTCCAGTACCAACAGCTTCTATGAAGTATCTACAATGTCATGGCAACACAGTATTTATATTGCACATAAATTCAATTATTTAATAGCTTTGAGTGTACTATCTGCAAAACCATGCTAATAATTTTATTAAACAAAAAAATCTCTTGTCTATACATGTACATTTCAAAAATAATTCTTACTTCTGCATTACTGCATTATAATTAATAGAGCAATACTCATTTAACTCTTGATTTAACTTTGTAGCTTTACTTTCAGTAAGCTGTACCTGAGCTTTGAAAAACACCTTTACTGTGGTTTTTTTCTTGAGGGGGACTGCAATACCCAACACTGAATATTTGCACTGTGGTTATTGAATCTTTCAATTACATCAATATTTGCAAAGGAAATGTCCTTGCAGTAATAGATTCCTTGTAATGTTTGTATATTTTTAGTCTCATCTCTGTAGAGGTACAGCACACAAACACACGCATGCTACCTGGATTACTTGACCAAAGATTTATAAACCACTACCATCTATAATGCTGTCTGTATTATAAGTGAATCAAGCAGAGAACTGTTTTTATGTTTTCATCATATTATGACAGTATCAAAAGATACAGTTAGATAATGGTGTTTCCAGATAAAATTCAACATTCTAAATAAAGCTCATGCACTCCTTATCTGCATTCTTTAAGAACATAATCTATGATTAAACTCTATTTTCTAAATGTATTGCTCTAGCAGTCCTTACTCCTCTTGCAAGCCTCTGCAGCTCCCAGTGTGACAAGGCTTCCTGTGTTACATGAACATTCCCACAACCCTCCCTGGAAAGTCAATCTTCTTATTGTCCCTCACTCTACAGAAAACACGTATGTACCTGAATGATTTTGGTGTTAAAATTCAAGTTAAAATACTAAAGAAAATATCATGCTGAAATAGGTGTGCACAGGAAGGCAGAAAATCTCATCTCCCCTTTCTAAGATGACATTTGCTAAAGTTAGGTAAGATCAGCCATGGGTGTCCAATGCATCTGAATAAGCAGACACACAACACAAGTATGTTCTAGGAAGAAAGCAAAACAGCAGGCCATGCCAGGTATGGTGGGACATTTTCAGACTAGGGTACACATTTAATTCTGCCTCTTTCAGATGATAGAAAACATTATTTACATTGGCGAGAGGGAGAAAAAGCTGCTACCATCCTTCAGTGGTTAAGTAAATTTGCCAAGATGCTTTGTTGCCACCTTAACACCATAACTCATAGCAGATTAGAAAAGGTAACACACTAAAGAGCATGAAGGGAAGGGGATGAAGGGTGAGAATGCACCATGACTGTGCTCTTGTTGCAACTCTTATTAATCCACTGGATAAGCATCAGCACCCACAAGTCCCATCCACTCTGGAGCTGAGTCCATCAACAGGGTGATAATTGGGCATTTGGTGTAACACGTTTGTTAGAAGCAAAGCAAACTGAACCCAAAAGCATATATATATATATATTTATATTTAAACCAACAGTTTATTCATGACAATCTCTGACAGCACATCTATATAAGAAAAACCAACTGAGAATCAGTTCCTAAATTCCCTTTTATTACATATTGCTACACTCTTTAATTAACTTGACAGTTGCTGTAGCATGGACTTGAGACAACTATCAATTACAAAGTCCACACGCCCTCCTGCTGGGCCTACCCATCTTACCAAACAATCAGTCTCTTCATTAAAATATTGATTCTATTCCAGCAGTTCTAATTTAAAGCTTTATTGAAGTGAGGATAAAGATATTCTCAACATTCAAACATGGACATATCCTTCTCAAATATGCACTGACTGAAAAGAATACAAATATTTGTACAATAACATACTCTATAATCTGCTGAAATGCAGTCCCTAGATTTTAATTTAGACAAATGATGCACAAGTGAAAGGAACATTGACACAAATATTCCTCATTTCTAAACTGTCTCGTTTTGTGGAGTCACTATCAAATGTAATTCTCCAATGGTTAAATCAGAGGGCATTTCAAGACAGCAAGTCTATCACAGTGGGTATTTTTTCTTACTTCTAACACAATCAGTAAATAATTTTCGTGTGGAGTATGGTAGCATGCTCTGTACTTGAAATGTAATAAAATGAGGATCTGTATTCAGAAGTTATCCCTTTTCCTTCCTGAATACAGTTTAAAACCAAGAAGATTAATAAGTATGTGAAGATAAATAAAAATGCTGATCCTATCAAAACTTCTGCACTTGTTCTTTCCCTATTTAGATTTTCAATGCACAACACCAGATTATGAATCCATCTAAAAAGCTTTCTGAAGCCCTGGTTACAAGGTAGTTTTCACAGTAGTATTTCCATGTTTTCTTCTAAAAAATCTTCTCCTTCTATAAATTTGACTGAGTATTCCATCTGTCAAGACTTCCTTCCACACTATGGTCACTCAGACCAACAGGATTGCAAGGTAGACTTTAATCTTATTTTAGTGATGTTATAGTTCTGATTTTATCTCTCAAAAAAAATCTTGAAACTTCCAGCATTTGCAAGGATGAAGACTGAATGCACCAAGATACTGCTTCCTAACAGAAAAAACAATACTTCAAACTAGCAGGTGATAGTAGGGAAGAGAATATGTAGTTACCTCAGACATCTGTATTATCCGAAGCGATTTAATGTGAAAAACTAAGATTACTCCCCAGCTTTCAAACAACATCAAATATTTTAAAACCACTGAAGATTTTGAACATGAAAGTAAGCCTTCCTAATGCCTGGCTTCCTGATAATATTTCTTATTTGGTGTCCCACACATACATAGACAGCTGAAATGCAGCCTGTATGCATGAGCTTAAGCACCTCAGTCTGCAAAAAAGATCAAACAGGTGACTGACCCCTATCACTACCAGATTAAAAAAAGTAAACAAACAAAACCCTTACTGGAAACACAGAAAACATTTTTCCAAGGTTTCCTGGGACAAGGAAAAAAAATGTGAAACTCCCACATGGAGTCACCCACAAAATATTCCCCTTCCCCATTCAAATCTGCCCCTGAACTTTGCTTCCTTTCACCCAGCCAGGAATACCATGGCCTGGGGATTCCCTTCTTAAAAAAAATAAGCAATGGGACTGTACTGCCTGATGGTACAGAGGGGATCCAAGAGTTGGGAAAACACAGAATTACAGAATCACAGAATGTTAGGGGTTGGAAGGAACCTCCAAAGACCAAGTCCAACCCCCTCCGGAGCAGGGTCACCTCGTGTAGGTCACACAGGAACGTGTCCTGGTGGGGTTTGAATGTCTCCAGAGAAGGAGACTCCACAACCTCCCTGGCCAGCCTGTGCCAGTGCTCTGTCACCCTCACAGTTGAAAAGCTTTTCCTTATGTTTACATGGAAGCTCCTATGCTCCAGCTTGCACCTCATGCCCCTTGTCCTCTCACTGGACATCACTGAGAAGAGCTTGGCTGCATCCTCCTGGCGCTCCCCCCTTACATATTTATAAACATTGATGAGGTCACCCCTCCTTCTGCTCTTCTCCAAGCAGCAGAGCCCCAGCTCCCTCAGCCTTTCCTCAGAAGGGAGATGTTCCTCTCAGTCATCTTCGTGGCTCTGTGCTGGACTCTTTCAAGCAGTTCCCTGCTTGAACTGAGGGGCCCACAACTGGACACAATATTCCAGATGTGGCCTCACCGGGGCAGAGTAGAGGAGGAGGAGAACCTCTATCTACCTACTAACCACATCCCTCCTAATGCACCCCAGGATGCCACAGGCCTTCTAGGCCAAAAGGGCACATTGCTGTCTCATGGTCACACTTCTGTCCACTGTGCTGCTAACAGGTCAGACCCCAGCCTATACTGGAACAGGGGCTTGATCTTGCCCAGATGCAAAATAATTAGGAGGAAAATGGGCATCAGAAAAAAAGAAAAGGTCCTCTAACTAAAGTAGGTCTGTTCCAAAATAAAACTAATCTAAATGTTTCCTGTAACCCTCATTGTAAAACTTTGCTTTTCCAATTTTTATGACCAGAATCTCAATCTGGCAGGCAAAAAAAAAGAAAAAGAAAAAAAAAAAAAGGCATGCTGGATGGTGATCCCATCTTTTCCTTTGCCCTCTACTGTCTCTGACTCCTGCTTTAGTGAATGCCAAATAATTTCCCCAGGGAAAGGCAACTGTTTATCCGAAATAGCTTTATGCTTTTACTTATTTTAACAAAACTCTTGATACTGTTCATAAAAAAACCTACAGGTTCTGTGAAATCCCAAGTTATATTCCCTTTAGTCTATAATGATTTGACTTAAAATGCATTTTTCTGATAGCTTTCCAGCGAGTAATCTCTCTTCTTTTTTCATTTTTCCAGATACAAGGACCCAAAGAAGGTTTTATTTAACAGAAGCTCAATAGTTACCCTTTCTAACTTCCCATCTCTCCACTATTGTTTATGGCATATTAGTTTTCAAGGTCTCAAAGTTCACGGCAGGTTTTTTTGCAAGAACAGTGATAAAGCGCTTGCATTATGAATAGTAATTATATTCCCTACCACAGTAGCTGAATATAGTGACATCCAGGCTACCTGGTTTCAATACTCCCTTGCAAATTCCTTAGGGTTTCTGTGTCAGCAGCAGCATATTTAGCAACCTTGAAGAAACCTTCTCTTTATGTTGATGGCTTCATTTTTTTTTATAAACCACCCTCATCAGGTTAGCCACATGTCACGCAAGGACTCACCAGCAGGAAGATCTAACACTGTGGTAAATGTCCTAGAATTCTCAACAGCTGCTAATTTAGTTTTAAAAACCAGTATAGATCCAAACGCTAGTTAGGTATTGCCTTTTAACAAGACAAGCACATCACATAATTATTCTGCTTTGAATGTCGTTTGATCTGGGATGTGAAGGTCTGAAGGATCTTGCAAATATTAACATTCTAGCTTGCTCTTGCTTAGTTGGTGTTAATTAATTACTTAAATCTTGTTACACTGAGCTCCTGTTATCCCTGATTTAAAATCTGAAGCAGGTGCTTCCCTCTTTATCCAGATTACAGCTTCAGGTTATACATATACTGAATTTCAGGTTTATGTGTTTGTATGGAAATACATGATCTTGCCAAAATCCCAATTTCAATGAAAGAAGTAGTATCTATCAAAGTTATTTCTCTTCACTTAGCTAAATAAAGTATCAATTTTATTCTTAAGCAAATCCTCAGAAATGAGACACCCATTAATTTACTGAAATGGAAAAATATCCTATACTATTTCTTTTTTCCCCCCATACATGGTATACAAGGGAAATAATACATCAGACTCCACAAACGATGCTGTTAAATCCATTTTTGCTGTTAAGTGATTTTCATTATGCAGATTTATATTTTGTGATTCAAATACACCTTTTCCATAGCTGAATGTCTAAAAACATATGTATCTGTAGTTTGAACTAACAACTTCATTTGTAACTTCTAACCCATACAAAATTACAGATTTTTAAACTCTATGAGATGTTCTAAAAATGGTATCCTTCTGTAAATACGTCTAAATGGCTAACAGCCAATCTCTCTTTACCTGTGCCCCACAAATACATTTCTCACTACATTTCAAAATTGATCCTTGTAAGATGTCTCTGCAGATTTACAGATTTTTTCAGACTGTAAACTTTTACTAAGGTGGACAACAAAAAAAATTCTGTAAAAAACCCCTTTGTTGTATTTCCATTGTTGACATTTTAAATAAATAGCACAGGTTAAAAAGAAAATTAACAACCACAAAACCAAAACTAACTCCTCAGTGTTGAATTACTTCTTTTAACTATAGTTATGTTAGTTTTGAATTCTTATCTTTCTAAGTTTAATGACAAGAAATAATTTCAAATTGAACTCAAGTACCTGAGTTTCAACTTGTTACAGAACCTTAGGAATGCCTATTTTTTAATGTAGTCTTTTTTTTGCAGGCTTTATAGTTATATCACAATTGAGCACTTTTAATACATCCTAATTTAGTGTAACTGGATGGACAAGGCAGCAGGTAAGAAGGGCTTGAGCTGTATGGAAGCCTTCATGACTCCTGCACTCATGCAGCAAAGTGTAAAACCTGCAGCTAATTTAAATGGATAGAACTGCACAATATCTAAATGAACACATTCTTTGATCAGAAAGCAACAGGCTTTGAAGACATTATCAGCAGTAACAGTGAGGATCCTACTGCTCTTCCCCATGCTTGATGGGCTATGCCAGTTAACATGCCTAATTTCACATTCTGAAGCTCTGATGGCTTCCCAAATCAGATACTGTGGAAAAAGAATTAACTGAATCCAGTTATTCTGTTCACCCACCTGTTACAAAAAATAAAAATACACATTGAACTGGCTAGGCAGAGAAAATTCACTAGCCAAGTTTTACCATATATCAGAAATTAATGAGAATGAGTTCTCTCAGCTGTGTTATCAGTGTTCAGAAGTTCTTTCATTACAGTATTTTCAGCTGCCTCTAGTCCACCAAAAATAAATTAAAACTACATTCACAAGGTTAAAACAGTCTTTACTCCTCAAGAGTTGAAACTCAAATTTAGAAGCACTAAAAACGTGTCCTGAATCACAACACAAGTTCTAATTTTCACTTCTGAGACTATTATGAAAAGATCTGAACACACACTGAAAGTGCACAGGAAATACACAAATTATGTTTTAACTAAAACTTGGGGAAAAATTCTTTTAACAAAACTCATGAATAAAGTCAGACTATCAAATTTTTTTACCATTCCAGGCCTACTTATACATCTGTATTTCTTGTGTGGGCTATTTCAAATATGAACAGAAACTGATGAAACCATGGATGTTACATGTGCAATAGCTGCATTTCAGCATGAATTCAGTCTTAGAGCTAGGAAAAATGTACATTTAGATGCATGGTTATTCCTTAATGAATATGAGCCTGAAAATTCTAGTGACTATGCACAATTTTTAAATATGCATTTCACTGAAGCAAAATGAACATCGCATTAAATTAACTTTCTGGATTTTTTAGACCCAGATATATTTCTTATACTGCATGTCCACAACTCTGGCTTAACTAATCTAACATATGGTAATTTTGATGTCATTTGTCCTGAAAATTTCTTAAAACGCCAATATACTTGCATTAACAACATATTTTCCCCATCATATTTTAGATTAATCATCACTACTGGTAATAAAACCATCATATTAATTATTAGAAATAAGTTTAAGCTAGAAGACCTTTTTCAGGGGAAAGAACAGCAAAAGGATAGATAGGAAGATTTTTGGGTCGTTGATGATACGTAAGGATAGAGATAAATAATATACTCCAATTTTTCCCCACTCCAGTGATATTCTTGCAGAAATAGGTCAACTAAAGATTGATTCTGCAGTGGCTTTGAGCTGTCTTCACACCACATGCCCATCCTTTTGAAGGGCAGAAGTACAATCCAGGTTCCAAAAAAGTATTTCCAGAGGGCACAGGAAAGCAGATTTTTCAGACTTACGCAAGCAGAAGTAATCTAGCTGCACAACTCAGGTTCTGTATCTGCAGCACCAGGTCAAGGAAGGTTGATCTCCCATCATGAATCACCCAGCAAATACCTCCACATGTGCATAAATTATTTCTACACTATTTTATCCTTGGAAATTTTCTTAAGACTTGGAGAAAATAGCTTGCAATACTTTATTCTCAGAAACTTTCCTAAAGATTTTTAGAAAATTTGTATTTGCATTAGCTCAAACTGGAGAAACTGTCTGAAAAAATGAGATGAGAGGATTAAAGAAATGCAAAGTGTCTAAAGACACTTTAGAACAGAAAAATTAGACTATTTAGGTCAGAATAACCAAGTGCACAGATACAAGGTGAAAAAACCAAGAGCCTACAACACAATTTACTTCCAGGAAATAATGTGGGACACAATGGATTACATGTGAGTTATGCTGAAAAAAGAAACAACAGAAACAAATTTTAACTGTCTAAGAACAGAAATTTAACTGGAAAAGTTACTGAGGACTTCAAGCACAGGTTGGATTACCATCTGTAACATATTGCATGCATGTTAATAATATTGCTTTGGGATCAAGATGAAGACTACCCAGCTTCTTGAGCTCAACACAGTTCCATTTCTTTGTTTCAAGAACTTTAAGAAAAAACAGGTAAGATCCCATAGCAGATAAATTCCACTCAGCTCTGACTTCAAAATACTCTGTTGCTAAGTAAGATAAACTACATACAACTGCTTTTACTTACCCTGCAACTGCCTGGAAGAAAGCAAACAAAACACATTCCAAGTTTCTAAGCAAACACGATGGAGTAACTTCTTTTTTATGAAATGTCAACACACTCAATATTTTTATCAGAGCATGATGTATGTATAGTACCATTTATAATAACACGACAGCTCTGTCTGAAGACTAAAGCTTGAATACTTGCCACAATAATTTGCTAGACTAAAATTACCTAGTGATACAGCAGAAGGAAAAGGAAAACAAACAGAATAGAAAATAAACGTTTTGAAAACCTTAGGATTGGGCAGGAGGAAGGAAGGATAGGGGGATTACAGCCCAGGGGTTGGAAATAATCTGCTGGGAACACTCCAGTTATGACCTTTCTTTCATGTAGCTGCATTACTATACCAGCACTTGTAGGGCACAGTCACACTGAAGACAATGAACTTTTTGCCTGATTAAGGACACGAGAAGATTAAAGTAATAATAATTAAAATCAGGGCCCTAGTACTTATACACTTCATCTCATTTGGAATAATCAAAGTGGCAGAATGAAACACTTGTTCCTGGAGTATCGCTGATTAGGTGCATGTATAAAATAATTCTCAAAGTAAATTATACTATAAATGTAAAATAGTGACAAGGTAACAGAGATGAGATTTAAAAAACAGACTTGAATGATCTGTGCAATGCTTAAGCTTGGAAAAAATATATACTTCAAATTTGTTTAAAATATTAATGGTTGATCTGTTAATATTATAACTTCATAATAGGGGTTGTAAATATTAACAGAACGTTAATAAAAAATTACTCATAACAATCTTTTTTAGTAGCATTTCCAAACACATTTAAATGTTCCCATTATGATACAATTTGTTGTTGACTGTTCTTTGTTGTATTTGCTGAAAATTTAAGTACCAATAAATAACATTTTTTCCAGTACCAGTGGTAGACTACTTATGAATTCTGTGCATTATTCATGCATTCCATTTTCTTCTAATATTTTGTATAGAACGTTATTATTAGCTCAGTTTTTGTTTCATTAATATAAAGATACATATAACATGAAGTAACTTCTAGTGTTTCTGCTAGAACATTTTGTTCATGTGCTTTTATCTTTGGTGCTTAATAGCCTCACCAGACTGATGTACTTGGAACACTGTTCTGAATATTGTGCTATCAGCAGAAGCTGTCAAACCTGGACTTAGTTGCACTAGAGTTAGGATGAGTTTTGCCCTGGTACCTGTAGATTACCTTCCCATAATTTTTGGTGCTAAAAATACACTCTCAGATTTCAGATGACAGTCAGATTGACACTTCTTGAAAAAACCAAAAACCTCAAGCTTTACTTTTCCCAGTAGTCAGCTTTAAAATCATCACAAAATCACGGGGGAAAAAAATACCCTGCAGAGTTAATAATCTTCCACAGTGCTATATAAAATATTTTGGTTTTCAGCATTGAAGTCAAGATGGAAGAAAAGAATCTGAAGAGAGGCAGACCTATACCTCAGGACCTTTGGTTGGGAACATTTAAATACCTTCTTTAGGCATTTAAAATGTTTGTAGAAAACACAATGTGGGAGCACCTTGGGACATGGCTATGCTAGCCAGCTGCAATGATACTTTAAGACCCAGTCTGTGGACAGGTGGATCTTGGCACAGTCTTACAGCCTACCTCCCAGCAGGGAAGGGAAGAAATAACACTATAGGTATAGACATGTTTGGTTCACAAACATCTTGCTTCCCCATACCTGAGTTCTAAATTGAGGAAGCATCATAGAGAACTGAAAATCCTACCTGCAACTGTGAGAGAGGCTTTTTAACTGAAAGCTATACAGTAAATCAGGAATATGTAACAATTCAAAACTATAACCTCTGAACTGTAGAAACACAAAGGTTTATTTTTTCCACTGCAATGAACTGCCCATTTTACCTTAATATTTTTGCTTTTCAAAACTCTATTTCTAACTTAACTATTATACTAATGACGATTCCTGTCAAATAATATATAATCACTCAGTCTTCTCTACATGCTCTAACTTCAGGGCACTTCATTATATTTAAAAGGCATAAAAAATGGTTTAAATTTTATCCAACCTCTTTTACTAGATAAACATTCCTTGAAGGAGATTTACAGAACAGACACCCACCTGGTCCAGATCAAGGATGGGGAGAAGTCATTTGGGGATGTTCCAGCGTTGTTTGATAGGTTTGCACTTTGTAACCTTTATCTCTGTGATGGTTCACTTCCCCAGCAATGCCCTTTGAAATGAGCCATAACCAGTATACTTTGCCCTAATTAATTTTGTCATCATCTTAAACACTGTTAGCTGACATTTTGTGATTTCCAGCTTTTTGACATAGCGTGACATAATGAATATAACCTTTAATGTGTTACTTCCAGGCTAGTGAACATTACTGACTTCAGTACCTCTTCTTGTTGAACTTGGCAGCACGAAGACACAAGCTATGAGAATCCCACTCACTCTATGAAATGTTAAACTAACTGAGTCCAGTGCCTGTAAAGGACTTCTGACACAACATGCACACTACAACACACTCTCTGGATGTAGGTTGTACAGTACACTCTAAGGCTGTCACTGCTTGGGTTATTCAGGGTTACACTAGAAAATACCACAGGAACATACAGAAAGATCTCTGAACCTAGTGTCATTTTTTACAGTAATTTCAATCCTCTTGAGGAACAGAATGATGCTATTGCCTTGTCCTCCTTTTGAAGCATAGCCAAGAAATCTGTCACCTGCCTAGCAGCAAACAGTAAGGCTGTAATTTGGCAATGAAGATAATCATCAGAGGGCTGGAGTACCTCTTCTAAGAAGACAGACTGAGAGAGCTGGGGCTGTTCAGCTTGGAGAAGAGAGGGCTCCGAGGAGACCATACAGTGGCCTTCCAGTACCTGAAGAGGCCAGAGGGAAAGCTGGGGAGGGAATTTTTACAAGGGCACGTAGTGACAGAACAAAGAGGAATGTCTTAAAACAGAGAGATGGTAGATTTAGATTGGGTATTAGGAAGAAATTCTTCACTGTGATGGTGATGAGACACTGGCCCGGGTTGCCCAGGGAAGTTGTGGATGCCCCATCCCTGGAAGCTTTGAGCTCATTTCAGGGGGGGTGGAACTAGAGGATCTTTAAGGTTCCTTCCAACATGAACCATTTTATGGTGATTCTGTGATTTAAAAAAAATATTGTCTCCAGTGGAAAAGGCTAGATAAAGCAGATAGAAAAATTATATGCAAAATCATCATTTGCTGAAGAATCTAGTTAAATTTCATCCCTTTCTGAAACAGTCATGGGGTTTTGATGTATCATTTCTCATCTGTGCGTGAGCTTCTGATTAATTCTAAATAATTCTATCACTGCTTCCTAAAACTGCACATCATACAGCACAGCACAAAGAATGAATGTAGCCTCTGGAATGGAGAAATTTTAATCTAGTACTTATGCTTCCGAACTGTAAAAACGTCTGTTCTCTATAAATTAAATAAAAAACCATTTCTTTCTCTGTTCCTCAGAATGAAAGCCAAGTTGGAGTCTTGTGTATATATCTAATAGTACAGGCCTACTGTGGTTTCTTGTTTGGGAAATATGAATGAAAAACTAGAATAACTGTAAGAAAATAGTGCTGGAATGCAGATTTCCCAAAGGACTGCCACATAATGTTAAAACTGATGTGCTCCTGTGTTATAACTAAGGGAAAAAACAGATTAAGAAAAGTAGTACATGGTATGATTCTGTTTCATTCCTATTGGCTTTTTGAGAGTTTCAAAGGGAAAGACACACAAAATGTTAAGTATGATGACATTAAGGCCTTAAATGAATTCAGGTGGAAAAAACCCAAAACCTAAAACAACTCAAAGGTTTCTAAAAAGTCTTATTGAATAGAAGTATACTCTCAGCAAAAACTTGGAAATCTGCCACAACAGATAAGGATTAGTAAATCAGAAATTTATTCAGGAGGCAAAGCGTAGCACCTTGAACGTCAATATGTTAATCCTGAATTCAGTCTTCCCTTTAATAGTCACCTGGGGTGAAGTTCCTATAAAACTGACCTGATAGGAATTGTACAGTTCAACTGAGTCATGCTGGATTTTACCTACTGGAAGTCTAAAGGTATAGTATGGAGACTGACACAGGATAGGGAGCATTAACCTTGTGACACAAATACTACTCTTTGAGGCAAGAAAGAGGAACAGAAGACATCTTATTATACTCAATGACTCAAGAGTATGCTGAAAAGTCAACAAATAGGAATGAAAACAAAAAAAACCCCATAAATTAGAAACAGTTTGACATACTTAGCCAAGTAGTTAGAAATAAAGAAGAGGAAAAAATAAAAAATCACTAGAGGCAATAATGGCAAAATGAAGTTAATTTCATATGAATATTTGTAATAATAATAATAACAATAATAATAACAATAATAATAACAACAACAATAATCCACCTAGAAACTTCTCTTTGCTCATTTCCAGAGTGCTCTTTCAAGTGCACAAACTATTTAAACCTATCTTTGGCTTGGGGAGTCTATTTAAGTAACTTTTAATTATTTATGTCACATGAAGCCTCAAAGTAATTTCTTGAATTTCTTTTTTTTTCTCACATAGGGATCCCCATAGGAATTCACTTGGGACTCCCATCGACTGACCTTTGGATATGCAAATATTTAGAATTTTTGAGGCAGAGGACACTGCTTTCCAGTTGCTGCTGTCATACTTTCCACGTTGCTTCTGCTATTCTTGTCTCATTAAGATACTTTTAAAACTCAATTTATGAAAGGTATTAGCAATATTATCAATGTAGCAGTACCCATAGTCCATAAAATAATGGATTTAAACGCTTTGCAGACGTCTCAGAAATTAAAGCAACTATATAGTCAAGGTTGCCCAAACACACAGCAGGAACATTGACAAAAGTTACCAAAAGCCACTTCAATCAAGAGCCTGCAATATAATGTTACATTAGGTTGTAACAGAAGAGACACAAGACAGAGAATGCTGGCACCCTATAGCTAGACCAAACGAAAATAATTACCTCTTCCCACTATAAGAGTTATAGGGCAAAACAATGCTGTAATGCACAGCCCTGGGAAAACACTGGCCTGGAAATAAATCTAAAAAATCTAATTACTTGTTCTAAGCCTGCAGCATATCCTGCTAAGTAGTGAAAAACATTATAAGGGCACTATCAAATTGAAAATCTTATACTACACAATTTGTCTTCATTAACAGATATCTATTATTTTGTAACACATATCTAATCTTTTGTCCATAATATATTTCCCTTTTGTGTCTTCCAGTGCTTCAGTAGTATCAGGGTCTTACTCCTTCCAATGGATTATTTAATATACTGGATTTTCATACTGAATACAACAAAGTAAACTGTTGTATTTACCAAATTTAAAACAATTCAGTGCTGACCCACTCTACTACAGTGAATTGTCTGAGTATTATTTTTCACCTTGATTACTTGCCATTCATATTACAGTAATGCTTTTTATTGATTCTTACAATAAGATTTTTCTTAAATTAGTTATTACTTCTGGTAACTCACTAACAGACTATTCTCCTAGTCACTCTTTCTAGTACTCCTTCCCACAGCTGAAGACAGTCTGAAATATGTTTTTTTTCCCCTCTATCTTCTTCTAATGAAACAGGCAGGAAATATTTACATAGAAACTGTTAGTTCTTACACACTGGGTATGTTCCATGGAGCTGCCTTTTAGCAAGATCACAAATATTTCATTCCAACTTCATGATGCTTGCTGCATCTCCCTAGGAGCTGGGTGCTTCCCAAACATGTTATGATCAAGTGCTATTACGCTTCCTCATCTGGAAACTGACAACTGAAATGTACACTGTGCATTACAAATCTCTCCAAGATCCACCTGAAGGAAAGAACAAGTGTACAGGTCAGGAAGATACCCTTCAGGAAACTTGGAAAGAATGGATAGTGTCATAAACAAAATAGGTTTACAACTGCCTCCGAGAACCACTTCTTCAAATCGTCCTCCTCAGGGAAATAACAAAATTAACTACTGCTCTGGACTCCAAAAATCATTGAGTGATCCCTTCAAGAAACAGTTTTCCCACATGTTTTTTTTCTTTTCTTTTTTCTCCCCCCAGAAAGCTGCAGAGTGTCAAGAAAATACACATTTCCATTCATCAAAAGAACAAAAAATATTTTTGCAACAATCTGCTCTTTCTGCCTGCTAAGTGTTGATATATATTGAGAGGCATCACCCGAGATGCAAATGTTAATAGATTTTTATATTAACTTGGGGCCAAAAATTTCAAAGATTTAAAGAATATTAGGGATCTCCTTTAGAATATAAACCAGATTCCATACAGCAAAATACACATGATTATTCTTTTGGCAGGTAATTTTCTTCATAGCACAACTCCTGCAGACCCTTGTGAATCACCACTTTCTTTGGGGAATGAGAATATTTCTCCATCAGGTTACAACAGTTAAGCTAGTTGCAAAAAGAAGCTTAGGTGCACTTTGCTCTGACTTTTTTTTCTTTTTGTTTTGTTCTTAAAACAAAGCTTGTGCTCTGTAATTTCATTACATTGCACAGGAGAGAGCTGAAGTATTTCTTGTATTAAAATTGTAAATACAGATGTTGTGGCTCCACAGCAGTAGTGTGCAGCCATCTGGATGTATCAAGTACTTGTTCTCCCAGATTCAATTTCTAGGTCTCACAAATTAACACCTGACCCTGTCAGGACTTCTTGACTTTAACAGGTCTTCAAATTGTGTAGGGTTCTATTTGGTCCATATAAGTATCAGGACTGGAATCTGACTGAGCAGAAGAAAGAAAAGAAGAAAGTGCTTTTTCCACACTTTGCAGATGGGAAGTCACTTAACATGAAGAGAATACGAACAAATACGACCTTTTTTTCTTTTTTTTTTTCTTTAAACTATGAGCAATTGTTTAACCTCATCTCTTTGTAGTGACCATTCTCTTCAAAGTGAAAGTAGTCCAGTTAAAGTTCATGAGGAGGACTGTATGTTAAGCATGGTTCACCTGATATAAGTACAGTTTGCTCAAGGTCATAGGAAATCTATTAACAAAGGTGTCACTGTGAGAATGTTAGTTAAAATCTATTGCCTTAAGCATCAGCTCTTCTTTTATTTAAACAGTATTTTCATCCATCTGTACTTGTGACTACTATGAGGAAGAAGGCAGGAAAGTAGCATTCAAAATGCAGGCTGTGCCTTTAATTGAAAAGCATGTATGTGTTTGTGTGTTTATAAATACATATACAGACACACACGTGCCTTCTGCATAATTATGGGGCTCTAACTCTCCCGTCAAGGTATATTCAAGTCTCCTGCTTCAATTGTGGACCATTTTGTTAATGCAAAAAGCATGGGTCTATGGAAAGCTGTAGGTGTCCATTCCTGGTTTGTAAACTCAAACTGGGCTGACCTGAGTCTGCATTGCTGCAGGAATGTCTCTAACTAAAGCACTGCAGGTCACCATTTGCATTCCCATGTTCACACTCCTTTCTGAGAATACAGTGTTTGGCCACCTTGTTGGACTTCTACTGAGAGACTGCACTCATCTCTGGAATCATCCTCGAATGCTACTGGGTCTGCAATGTACTCCAGGTGCTGAACCTGGAACCCTGTCATGCATGTGCCAAGAGACAAACTAAGAAATCACAAAGGCAGTTCATAAGGCACAGAGACCTTCTTGACATTGCTGTGACTGTGACAGGAATCCTGTCTCAATTTCTCATTAAAATATAAGGCTTCCTTACTCTCAACCAGTTATTGAGATTTTTAGTGAAAGGACTGGAATGTAGCAACAATGTGGACAGTCAGCTGAATCCAGACCTCCTCCTCTCTGTTCCATTTTGGATTGCCTGAGGAGAATCTACAGCACTGAATGTAAATCTTTACAGATTTTCACTTCAAAATTGTCAGTGGCAAAGTCTGATGATATATGAACTTACTCATGCAAATTACTAGAACTATTACAACTACTGTGAGAAGAAGAACTATTCACCAGAGTTGCAATTGTCAGAATCATCCAGCTATTTCATGTAAACAAGTATTTGTTCTTAAGGATAAGCTTTGAACACTTCTACCCCTTCAGGACTGTTCTCCTAATAAAGTCAAACAGAATACATCAGAATAAGGTCCTGTGAAATTAAAAAAAACAAAGCAGAAAGTAAGGTTTTCTAGCTGACCTCATAGTGATGCAATCCCACTTTAAAAGATGAGAACACCAATGTGTGGTAGCTTGCCAAACTAAAGAATACTTGTGAGCTAATTCCTCCCAATACTTTCTTGGTGATGAGGGGATGAGGAAGGATACTCAGCATATCTTATCTCTGATGATATCCAAGCTGACCCAGATTTATGATTCTAATAGAAAGCACTGATGTCTAAATCAAAAGCTCTCCCTTTTCTACACCCATATCTGAGCAGAACTTGAAGTTTCTGCACATCTGTTTATGCAAAACTTCTTATAGCTAAAATCAAGTTTGCAGCGTGTGCTGCTGTTCCTCAGAACACAGGATTCCCCCTTCCCACTGCTAACATTCTGGTCAGGTTCTGAAGCTGAGATTTTCTGTGCCAAGCTACATGCTTTGTCTTTCTCTGCAGTCAGCATATGGACAAGTGAGTCAAATACAGTCATAATGATTCTACTTCCTAGTCTTAAACATTTCATGAAGTGGAGTATTTCTTACCAAGAAAATAGCGGCCTCAGAACTTGAGACTCCACAAGCCAAAAGCACAAGAAAAATAGTTAATATTTTATTTTCCTCGTTATGTCCTCGGTTTCATGATGACTCATGTACTGAGTCAATGTTAACAAATTCAAAAGCACCTTGTGGGTATCATAGATGGTGAACAAACTTTTATTTTCTTGGCACTCTCCTGGCATTAAAACAGATGGAGACATTTGCAATTAGTGCATGGTAAATCCTTGGAATGTCAAGGATTTGTTTCTAAGCCTTATCCAGTGGTCACTGCTCTGCACAGTGACTGCAGACGTGTGAGTAAACAAGTTTTAACTCCTACTTACAAGCCTGTAACATTAAGTCTCCAACTCAGCTGTCATGGCTCCCTAGTACAACTGAACCACCAGATGTCTTTTCTGCTTTTATCTTATTTTAGCAGAACAACTGTACTAGTAGTGGCTTGTTCATATGCTTCCTTACATGCTTCAAGTTTTTCTGTTTGGTTTTAGTTTTTTGTTGGTTTTTTTTTTCCTGTTTTGAAAAGGTGCATTTGATGGTTTCACTGTTACCAATAATAAGTGATAATAGAATAAATCATGAGGGAATCTTCCTTTCAAGTTCAGCATGCCTCATATTGACGGATGCCTGTTTATCTGAAGCGTTCTTTATCATGCATGCAGATGTGCACAGACAGCTAGAGCTTAGACATTTAGAAAACAAGTACCGAAAATCAGCTTCTTAATTTCTATTTCAGCACTGAAGTAACTGGTCTTGCTATTAAACTGCCATTTCATGGCTTGATAGATACTTATTACTAAACCTCCAATCCTTTGCAATGCAGTTTTGTGTTTGCTAGAGGAATTTATGGATCTCCAAAAGATAAAATCTAAGAACGATCTGTCTTCACGCATTTTAGACTCAGTTGATTTGAAAATATTTAATGTCTGATCAAGCTATATTCTAAAAGTGTATTCCAACAGCACTGTTTTTATTACTTCCAAGGAATGTTTTATTTTCTCTTCATCTATACTAACACTCTGAAGGAAACAGATAAAATGCGAGAGATTAAGAAAAAAAACCAGAAAAAATAGAGTCAAGGTTTTTAACAAGAGAAGGATATCCTATTCAACCAAAACAGACTTCCCTGCCAAAAGCATTAATATTTCAATTTACATGTATTTTCAGAAACACACACACACACAAATTAGCGTTATTTTACGCATTACTGATACTGCAAATACTTTGCTTTGCATCTTTTAAAGAATGCAGCTGAAAAACCCTTTGGAAAAAATATCTAGTTTTTTCTCACAAAAGTAGGATTTTTCACTTCCTTTCAAGTCTAGCAAGCTGAAGTGATGATTCTTTATGCTAAACTGACATTTCTGCACTAGGCAACTCTCACTTAAAAATGTAATGCTGCTTCATATTGCTGAACTGCTATTTCATCATTGTAACTTGGCACTGACATTTTCAAAACACATTTTGATGACACTTTCAATTCACTAACATTTCAGGTATCTTCTTAACCTGGTTTGGAGTCAAAATGACTAACATAAAAATCTGTGTCAGGGAAAACAAATATCCTGTTTTATGACTAATAAAAGTGGAACTATATTAAAAACAGAAATAGATAAATCTAAGATATTTTCCCAAAAGTGTGTATTTAAGTCTGTTGACATAGATGCTGTCTGATTATTTTTTCCTCTGTAAATGGTTTAAAACAGATTAAAAGGCACAGCAGCCTTCAGAATATCACTTGTTATTTTCTTATTTGATAATACAGGTTATAACCAGTCCTTGTGGTTCTCATTCATTTGCTCATTCAAATCGATATTTACAAAATGTAAATATATTCTTAATGCTTTCATTATTTTTTTTCCTCCATATTGAAGTTTACTTGAACAACAGAAAGCTATACTTTCCTCGTCAGTTGAGCAAGCAGTGTAACTAGCTTTAAGGAAAAGATCTGGCTGGCTGCATATGCAGAGCTTTTGCATTTCCTGCAAACTGAGTGGGTCAGGGACCTCCTTAACACCCAAGAGAGTGCAAGGGCAGGAGTTGCACCCATGGATATAATTGGGCTTTGCTGCTCTGTAAGCTCCTGTAAACCCTGCACTTGCAGGACCAGCTAGGAGATTTGCAAGTCAGTAAATGGCACTGTGGATTTGAATTTTTTAGTACAGAGCATCACAAAAATTCAGCTATTCACTCAAAATTCTTACAAAACATATTTTCGGAAATACAAAAGAGCTCAAAATACCAATTGTACAGTGAATAATAAACTGACAGAACTTAGTAAAATGCCATCCTTTCAATGCAATCTGCAGTCACCAAACAGAAGAATTCTTTACCTTGGGAAAGCTATTCATTATCAAAAAAGACACAGTTTGGACAATGGAGGAATAAGGGAGACTAAGCTAACCAGTGACATTAATTGGAAGCAAACAACAGTATTAGCACTAAACATTAGTAACTACTGGTTCAAAACAAAAAAATGCTGCTAACTTCAAAAACAGAAGTTCAGCACCCCAGACTCTCCGCTGGTATTGCTTCTGTAGCTGAAGATTGAAAAAAAACAGAAAGAAACAAAACAACCCAAACAAAAAAACCCCAAAGAAAATAAGAGCTGTGGAGACAGGCTGAGTAACCATACGGTGATTTGAATGCCTTGTTTTCAATTTAGGCAGCAGCAGTAGATGTCAAGTCTGTATTAAAAGATAAGAGCTAGAGTTAGAACTGAGGTTAATGTTCAGGTTTAGAAAGACTGGAGTTGCACAGCCTGAAATATTTCTAAATCCTGTCAGGTTGGCAGAGCAAAGCTGACAGCTGACACCACGAGATAAAAGTGCCTTAGTTTTAATTTTTAGTTTAGTTCTTACAGGAGAGTAAAAGCCTCAATGAAGGCTGGGTTTGGAAGCTGAGAAAGCAAGGGATGAAATTACTGCTGTAGTTAGCAAGAGCTACAGAAGAGAACTGAAAGATGGCTTAAGCAGCACAGAGTACCCAATTTTTAATTTCCAGGCTTCAACAGGTTCCTGATTTTTGATAAAGTTTGGCAGCGGAACTGGAATTAGTTTTTAAAGCAATTCAGCTGAAGAAACCATTATTGATTCATTTTTCCAGGACTGAAACAATAAACAGGAGATTGCAACCATCAGGAGACCCAGAAACCTTAATTTAGGAGCATTGGTCTTCTTTTAAGCATGGGAGTATGGCCTGCTTTCAAAAGAAAGTTAGGAACAGCCCATGAAGGCATGGATACCAAAACTTTGGTTTGACAAGCCACCAGAAGTCACCTTCTGACAGGTGTGAAGTCCCTGTACAGCTGTGTGGAGCCCCAGCACCCGAGCAGCTGTACCAAAAGGCACTGACAGAACTGCTTTCACCATCTTTCAAATTCCTGCCCACTTCCTTCATCCAGTGATTGCTAAATAGCCCCAAAGGACCACTGACTCTAGCTGTGTGGCCTGGGGAGATTTACCCACATCACAACTGCTGCTCTGATTATTTTTGGTGTCTTGGTGCAACTTGAGTTTATCTCAAGCAGGACTGTTCTCATCACTGGGAAGCAACTGGTCAAAATCTCAAACTGCTGGAAGATGCCTTTTGGGTAAGTTCCTTAATTGCCTCTTTTTATTGCTTGCAATTCCAAGCATGAGAAATGACTAAATTTGAGGCCAGATTTGCAGCAAGAGATTTCTCTGAGTGCCATCTGCCCTCTTACCCCCTTTAAGCATCTATTTTGTTTGTTTCCTCAGTAGCTCTTCCCTACAACACTGAAGGTGTCAGTAAGATACAGCAAATGAGGAGACTGAAAAGGCACATGACATTTGATTTGCTTTTCTGGGCCAGAAAGATGGTAATTACAAACCCATTATTTTTGTCAGTGCATGAGCTCCATTTCCCCTCAGTATCCCTATGACTTTATAGATCCTAAAGCCTACAAAAGTCACAGTGGGAAAGGCACTTTCTACCCATTCACTGCATTAAAAAAAAGAAAACCAACTCATAAAATAAATCAAATGCTAATTCAGAATACAATTTGTTGAATGTGTTTGCTATTAACAGCATTAAGAAAGGTCATAACAGCACTCCTATTACACTGAAAATTTAATACTAATGAGTGGAAAGCATAATTTTTTAATTATTATTTTTATCAATCTGAAGAAGTCACAATCTCAACTGTGAACTCTTAGAATACCATAGTGAACACAACAACAGCAAGATGTTTAAGGACTCTCAGAAACATGTGATGAACTCACAGTGGGTACTAAGCACAATGATTCAGTTCCTCAGGAAATGGCTAATGCCATCCATCAGACATGTGAGGCAAGGATCACTCTGCTCTGCTCCTTCTGCATTTTTTTATCAGATGCTACTGAAGAGGTAAGGTACTAGGAGAGAGGAGCCTGCAGTCTGAACCAATGAACCAGTGGTTTCTCTTAAAACTATGATATTTAGCACTATACAGTACTACCAAAGCTTACACTAATTTGAATCTAGAACAGGTAAGCAGGATATATGCCCAGAGCACAAGCTTCAAGCCAAAGTCATTAGTCAGATGTAAATACAAGTATGATTTCTTCAAAGTTAAAATTAGGGATTATTTTATCCAACATATCAATCATTAAGAAATTAAAAAATTATGGGTGAAGAGCTCAAAAATGGTAGCATGGTAAAAATACTGAGGACAGAAATTATACAGAACAATCTCAAACAATTCAGAGGGAGGTAGAAAAATTATTTCACTGCTGCTTAGAAAAATGTTCAGAGATGTCTGGCTGCTCAGTTCATGAAAGAAAATGAGGAAAGAAAGAGGTGACTTGACAGCAGTATACAAGCACTGCCAAAGGGAATAAATATGGACTTCTACATGTCTCTAACACAAAAAGATTTCACACATTTCAGTAGCTGGAAGCCAAAGACAGACAAAATAAAACTAAGCATTAGGAAAAAAGTACCAAGAAAAGTAATTAATTTTCTACTTCTTAGACTCTTCAAATGAACACTAGACATCTACCTGAAAAACCACACTTTCCCTGAATACAAGCTATTCTATGCAGGGCCTGAATACACTGGTGAAGAAACTGTTTGTAGTACACATAATATCATAATACGTATTTACAGGTCAAGCTTGGTCTCGTATTTTATATACCTAGATCCAGAAACTATGTATACATATGACTAAATACTCTTTTTCAGTTTCATTTTCTTTGTCATGAAATGTATTCTCAGTCATACCAATCCTTGCTCTTGGAAACACTTACAAAGAGAGACCCCCTATAGTGTTATTTATGTTCCTTTTAAGGTTCTGATATACCATTTCTCACTGCTAATAGCCTGAAAACTATATATAACTGTTTTACACTTCAAATTACTCAATTTACCTAAGATTCTTTTTTTTTCTTCTGCCAAATATGCATTCTGCAACTTTGTAATTTGTGTACAAGAATATAACATGAAGGTTTCTTTTGACAGTTTTTTATGCAAGAGATCCCATTCTTTTGTTGTTCAGTTTGATACTTCTATTACTTTCCACCCTCAGAAAGAGTTACAGCATGTTCGAATCATTCTAATTCTTTCTCCACGACTCACAGTTCACCCTGTAATTCTACTCCAAATTATATGATGTGTAAAATACATACTCAACAAAATGCGTGAATATTCTCAGCTCTATTACAAAACCAATCTAACTTCTTTGCTATTTCCTTCTCAATACATAATGTATTATGCTAAAAAATTCCTTGAGGTTGTCACAATGCCGGGTCTCTGAACAAGGCAACAATTTTTTCTCATTTCAAATGTGAATGCATAAAGTTCTTGCAGCCCATTCTCCTGCACAGTGCTAAGTTTGGCATGCAGGAGCTGTGGACCATCTGACTTTGCATAGTAAATGCAAAAGTATGATCTACTTCTTTGAAAGCAGCTTAATACTTTAAGTTGGGGAACTTCAATTAGTTTATTTAAAAAAAAAACACCCCCAAAAAAAGGAAAAAAAAAACCCAAGAAAAAAAACCCCCCAAAACCTCCACCATCCTTGAGAATGCCTATATAATTCAAGCTGACACTGTGTAATTTTAACAATAAAAGCTCAGCCACCCCTCTAGTCAGTCAACCATCTTTCTCCAACTGTTCTCCAGGCTGTGCCATTACTGTCTGGCAGTTTAACAGCAATGCACATCACATACCTGGGAACTGCTGAGTGAAGAGTTGCAGTGTCTGCTGATCCAATGGAACAGTCTCATCTTGACTGAACTATACCATAACCTACACTAGGAAAAAGTCAATCTTTTGGACCAGAGCCAACGTTACCCTAATGACAACCATGTTTTTCTCTCAGAATGTGACAAAAAATTTGGATTGGTCAAATTGAGACTTCGATCTGGACTGTTCCACCATGTAACAGATGAAGGGTCTACATGTAAATGTTAAACTGCTTGAAAACCTGCTATATGAGCAGCCACAAATTCTGAAAATTCAGAGCCATTTTTTACATAGAGCTAAAAGAAGCATGTTCTCTGCTGCATGAGAGGATTATTTAATATGAAAGACTATTTTGTGTATAGAGTATGCATAAAAGCCAAGCCACTGTTATATTACAAGTTAGTATACAGTGAACTGCTTTTTCTTCATCAATTGTAAATATCTAATTTACTATCCTGAAGACCAGGAATTAGATTTGCCTAACTCATATTCCTAAAACTGACTTTCAAAACACCATTACAAAAATCACTATGTTATCTTAATATCCTACAGTCAGTGGTCACAATTTTAGTGAAAGGAAGAAGATTAAAGAAGGATTTTGTTCCCATTTTATATATAGCTAAATCCCTGAACTAGTGATTAGTCATAAAAGCTGCACTCCATTAGCTAAACACCATAATAAGGGGCTACCATCTTGATTATATAATGTGCTCTGAATGGCTGACTAGAGGAGTTTAGCATCTTAAACTGACAGAGGAACTTCCACTGTTCACTAACTCATGCTCATCCAACAGCATTACTTTAGAAACTACAAAAAACCCATGAGTTTCTAAACTTTATTTTAATTTGAAAGTCAGTATCTGAACTTGCTATAGTATTTCTGCTTTTTGTTAATAGCAGCAGATTTTGAAAAATTCCTATGTGTAAGAGTTTCCAGAGTGGTTTTGAAGTACAGAAACAACTGGAGGACAGAAATCAAACTAATTTCAGAACACTTTTGTGGGATATTAACATTACTGTTAAAAGAAAGAAAAATGTTTTGAGATACCGGTGGTGGCTTCTGACTACAGATCTGTCCCACCACTTTACAGAGATCTAATATTACTGCTGCTTCACCGTATTTTCTAAGAGGAACTTTGAGATGTAGACATATTTAAAGTCCTTATTAACTCATGTTTTAGGCCAAAACATTTTCCAAGCCTCATCAGTATGTGCAGAAGCACCAGGAAATTTCTTTAGGTTCACCAGGATAAGCTACTCACAAGAGCACCCAGGCATGTGGTAGTATTACTAAAAGGCAAAGGGAACACTGTACTCAAGGCTTACCCTACCACTACTACCACGTTCTAGCAAATGGTGGGTTTTAGCTTATTTACTGTGGTAAATAATAAATTTTAATTATTATTAATAAAAATTAATAGATTGAATAAAGTAATTTTATAAAATAACTTTTCATTCCTCTTTCTTTCATTAAACTGGTTGGAATCAGCAGGAACATTTTCACAAAGGAGACACACACACAAGATCTGTTTCTTTCTTGTTTATCAGTTCCTGCTGTTATTTTTCATTTAGGGTGGTGGACTGGATCTCAGATAAATACACAGGCCTTTACCAAAGGTATTTAAAACAAGAAGATGGTATAATAAGCAACAAACTATTTCAAGCAAAATACAGAGGATAGATGCGTGATCAAGGGATATATTTCCTTACATATTTTATCAAATTTAAAGAACAAAGAAAAAAAGCACCAGCAATTTTTTTTTTCCCCCTGAATACAGGTTTTCCTAATTTTTCCACAGGCATTGATAACTATGTACTGCAATCTTTTGGCTACTCACACTGTATTTGTAAGAGATGGTATTTTGAAGACAGCTAAATCAAACTGATGTCTTTGTTCTCTGTGGATTCAGTTTTGGGTTAGGCCAGCAATGACAAGATGGTGTTACCTCAGTACACGGAGTGCTAAAATCTTTGTGAACCCAACTAGGATAATTTGCTTAAAAGCAGTAAACTCTGATCACCAGGTAATTCCTTGTGGATGCAAACGCCAGTAAGAGGATGAAGAGCAAAGATTTAGGGCATTAAAAATAAATCCCTTTTCTTCCTCTAGCAAAAACTAATAATACTAATACTCCCTCCAAATTACAAATGAAATTTGAAAAAAATATATTTTTCTATGGTATAATTTAGTTCTGTCTCATAGACCAAACCTTAGCACAGCTCTTAATTTTCAAAGTAATATAGCTGATAGGAAGGCAGATATGGGGTTTCTAATTTTTAATTAAAATATAAGGCATATTGAACACAATGTGGTCATAATTTATTCATAGTTCGAATGTTCCAAATATGTGAGTGAAATTTGTACAAATAATGAAAAGCAGTCATATGGACAAGTCACAACTAACTAGGAGTTGAGACCAAGAGGCTAAGAGCTTTCTTTGCTTTACTACCTGAAAGGACTAAACCAAACAGATCAGTTTGTTTCTAGTATTTGTGATTTCTATAAAGCACTGTCAATATCCCGTAGGAATATGCTACTGATGCATTTCAGAATATGTATTTAGGGTTAGGAGACAACACTTACATGGCACTGCATATACCTCTTTTTTCTCAATGACCAACTGAACTTCACAAAAAGCTGATGAAGTCTGCAGGCAGTTCGAAAGTCACGACTTCTGACTTGCCTTATGATTTTTCAGTGCTTGAATAGAGTTTGCTATTTTTTTTTTTCACAAGCTTTGCAATGCCTCTTGTCCAAACCAATAAATACATTTCAGGGGGTTTTATGGGTTCTTGTAACATTAAAAAAAAAACCAAATCATCAACATGCAGAGTTACAAGGCAATGTAATTTTGCTTAATAAATTAATTTCTGACGTTGTACATCTTTCTGGGGCAAGACAGAACACCACAAAGGTTAAAAAACCCTCAAGTCCTGACCCTTACTAATGTTGCTGTCAGCAGTACAGATGTAACACAAAGTGGCAGATCATATTTCCACCACTTTAAAGCATACAGAAAATGGTAAAGATTCACAATAATTCACCAGATCAGCATCAGAACCATTTAGCTGTAAAATGACAATTTAGCTGTAAAAGACCCCAGTGCTATGGGGATAGTATTCCATGCTTCCATGGATAAAAGGAGCAGCTTCAGTCCTAAAAATCAGCTTCAGCTGCAACACAGCTGAAGAGCAAAGGGGTCAGCAGCACAGTTACTCTCAGCCAACACAAGGTGAGCCCTCTGCTTCTCTGCTCTCATGCTAATGATATTATCACAAACACCACCAGGAAAACATCACAGTGGGATGGTTCTTGGCTGCCTAAGGTATCATTAGGAAATATGACTATTATTTTAAGCAGATTGCAAAGACTCCGTCATTCTAGCCAACTCATCTCTTTTGGATTAGCCAATTGGACACTTAAATAGCAGGAGAGGTTTCTTAACGATTTGGTCCACACAACATTATTGATCATGACTTGTCATAGCTCTATTACATCATTTCACCAGACTTTTTAATGAGATTTATGAATACACAAAAGTACAAGTCCAGACATCTCTTTCACTGAATTCTAATGTATGTCCTCATATACTACATGCAGTACTCCCTCCCACTTAATCACTTAATTTTGAAGAGCATCATTTCCTGCATTTCAGTAACTTGCTACTGCGGATATTGATGTAAGATGTAATCAAACAGAGATTCTGATCAGATTTGAGACTTCCTGAACTTCATTCACACCACTATCTCCATTTGCTTTCCTACAGCTGGTCAAAAGAGGAGCAAAGAGCTGTTTAAATTGAGGACTGAAACATTTTTATCAGGTGGAAGTAGAGAGCAGAAAAAAAAAACCAGAACACACTTGTTTTTACATAATTTTGAGAGTGATTATTTTCTTCTTTTTGAAAAGCTACTTCAAGTCTTGCTGAAACGATTGACAAAATCTGAGAATCTTTTACCACAGTTGACTTTGTTACACAGGTCCTGTGGATGATACAGGAACAATATTTTTCATGAGAAGTCAGTCCTCTCTAGTAGGCCAGCCCCTACTTAAAACACCCACCTCATGCTTTAGTGAGTAGTGCTGATCTCTGAAACAGCACTACTTAAACTTTCAGTTATTACATGCAAAAAACCCCCACCTAGACCAGTATTCCATATTGAGTAAGATCCCCCACGTGGCTCTACTACTGAGAATTTCAGCTAAATGTACCTCTAGCAATTGGGCCCCAGTGTCCCCCAGCAGTACAGAAATTCATCTTACTGGAAGAGAAGGAACAGTCTCAAGACTGCTGACACACAAAGCATTCAATACAACACATTCTGACTAAACATTTGAATTACATATGCCTTTTGCTTCTTCCTTACCCTGTCACTAAAATGACATTATTTTTCTTATATGTCTGTCTCTAGTGTCTCTCTTGGCTGACCTTCTACTGCATTTAATTGTTTGCCTGGCAGTAAATGAACCACCACTTGAATGATACCTTTTTTAAGTCATTCTTCAAAGTCAAGCCTGAGAAAATTTTTCAAAGATAATTAAAGCACTCACAAACACTAGCCATTCTCTTTGTTACAACAGTGAATTGCTTCTTTCTTAGCAGCCAATAAAAAATAATGGGAAATATTTGCATATGCAAATATCTTCCCTAATATACTGAGATCAATCCTGAAGTATATATGCATGGAATATTATATAAAGCACAATTCACTTTACTTTTAACTTCTTTCTTTTGCTAATTTACCTAGATAATTATTACAATTCTTCTATGACTACAGCAAGGAGATGTTATAAAAGATTTAACTCCAATCTTAATGTTACTGACTAATTTCAAACCACAGAGCTCATCCCTGCAATGCCATAATCAATATTAGTATTAGGCACAGATTCCAAGTTAAAAATACACACTCAGATCAAACATTCTGATCCAGATTAGTGTTACTTCTTGGCAATTTCATTAAAACTTCATTGAAATAATGCAAATGGAATAGCCAAAGCAATACAATAAATAGACCTCTTTTTAAAATCTGAACTGAATCTCCAGCTGACTGAATCAATTAACATATTAGAATTAAAAAATAACTCACATCTGTGCTCCATTACTTAATTCTTTACTTTTCTTCAGTTCTCAAAAGCAAACTAGCAATTAATCAGCAATCAGAGCACTTTTGCACCAGAAATGGTATGCCAATAAAAGCAACTGGAAAACAAGGATTTCTGCACCCTTACAGTACAGATGCACTCAGAGGTAAGGAAAGCTTTATTCTCTGTTCTACCTTAAAAGCTGCAGAGCTGTGCCCTCACAAGTCTTTTCTTGTGAAATACAGACCATATAATAACACCAAACTAATTCCTCTCAGTCCCAGAAGTCTGTGTACAGATATCTCCAACATCCAGCATGACCTAAGTGGTCACAAAACCAAAGAGCACCAGACTGAGGTTCTCTTTTATACAGTGAGAAATAAATAACCCTCATTCCAAGTTGTCATTTTTTTTTCAGTGAAGTTACATACATAACAGAACAAGGCCCATGGTACACCAGAAAGGCTGAGCCTACAAGCAAACACTGCAACCCAATCATTAAATAGACAACAAGTACTTTGGAGATGGGATGGGGGAAACATGCTTGTTTTTCTCTCAAAAATTTTTGAAAATTGGCAGCATGTGTGTAGAGGCATGTCTGCCCACATCCAGATGGTGCAACAAAATCAAGAACAAATTCCTTTGTTGAATATTTCCTACTGTACTACTGGAAAACCTCTACTATGGAAGCAGTTTCCATTGCAGACTGTTTGGCACGGTAGCCACATTGCATGGCCTCCAGGAGCTACTGTCAAGCTGGGAGTGACATTGCATGCCTCTGGCCCCAGGGCAGGATGCTGATATTAAAGAGCTTGGCAACTTTCATCTCTGCAACCAGACAACTCTGCCTTCAGGGCAGGACTCTTAATTCACAGCAGATATTTTTTCTTGTCAGCCACACAGCTTGGCATCCAAAGCCCAGCAAGATCTGTTGCCTAGAGCGATGCAGTTCTGGCTCCAGCAGACAAACCCAGACCATGCTCTGCCTCCAGGCAGGAGCTACAACCACCCTTTTCTTTGTTGCAATGATTGAACTTCCGTTTCCATCACAGGTAGATATGTGGAGCTTAGTCTGAAGCAGAAGACCCCAATAGAACCATCCTGACAGACACAATGTCTCCTCTGCAGCAGGCTGACAGGCCAGGGAGGGCACCTGGAGGTCCTGTGGGCCCCAAGGGTAGAACTGTTACCACCATCACCTCCTGGGACACCATCAACCAGCCTTTTGTCAACCTCAATAACTTCTGCCCTGCACAAAACCAGAGGCTGCTACCCTGGTGTGGAAGCACATTGGGAAACAGCACTTGACATTCCCCCTGCCTGCAGGGCAGGCACCACTTTGGCAGCAGGCATGCTGTACATCTCATAAAGATCCAACTGCCTTTTTCTGGCAACAAAATGAAGTCCCACTCTGAAGAACTAACCCTGTGATTTCTGCTTGTCAAGGCAAAGCTCTTACTGCTCAGTAATCTTCACTACAGGTACATTCCAACATTGGCAGGGAAATCTGGTGGCAGTGTTGCAGTGCTAACCCAGAAAAAAACAGTGAAACTCTTCCATAAAAATGTGTAAGGCTCGTCATACAAACTGAACCTCACTGGAGGGAAGGGCTTCAACAAAGCCCACAGCTTATCTGCCAGAAACCTCACTCGGTTCTTGAAAGCTTCACAAATACTAATAGAGCTGCTTCTGTGGAATGCAGAATCACAAGGGGTTTGGGTTGGGAGGGACCTTAAAGATCATCACCTCCCACTAGATCAGGTTGCTCCAGGACCCACCCAACCTGGCCTTGCATGAATCCAGGGAGGGCGCAGCCACAGCCACAACTTTCCTGGGCAACCTCTGCCAGTGTCTCACCACCCTCGTTGCAAATACAATAGTTTCTAATGACTAAAGCAAACACAACCCCTCTCAATCTGAAACCATTACCCCTTGCCTTTCACCACATGCCCTTGTAAAAAGTCCCTACCCAGCTTTCCTGTAGCCCCTTCAGGTATTTAAAGGCCACTATAAGGTCTCTTTGGACCCTTCTCCAGGCCAGGAAAACAGACTGGAACAACCCCAACTCTCTCAGAGTGTGTGCAGAGCAGAGCACCAGCTTTCTCATCATCTCTGTGGCCCTCCTCTGGGGTTGCTCCAAGAGCTCCATGTCCTTCTTAAGTCAGGGGGCTACAGAGGTGAACACAGCACTCCAAGCAGAGTCTCTGATCTCATGTTGCATTTATTAAAACATATTTTCCATGCATGGGCTGAAGTAAACATAATCCTCTATCTGCCTAAGTAAGATTTTTCTTTTCTACACCTGCAATAGATTATTCCCTCTTTATTCAAAATAAGTAAAGTTTTATACTATATTGATTAAACTCACTATCTGAGGTAACTGCACGTGTAAAGACACAAAAAGTTATTTCTTGAAATACATATATTTTCACACACTTACATATACCTACATTTAAGCTCACAACTTGTAGCACCCTCACAGATAAAGACAACACTAAATGGTTGAAGCTATAGTTACTAGTGACTGGTTTTGGTGCTTTACAAGTGTTCCAGCTATTACCATTTTGCTGGCTGATCTGCTGTTTCTAAACCACAAGGACATGATCTAACCCAATTATAACCCACAGCTGACCTGTGAAGCTGTATTAGCTGCACTTACAAAAGAACCACCAGTACCACAAAATAACTCAGTACACACGGATCCGATTTTCATGGTTCATGTCTCATGTTTCACCGGTCATGGAGATGCCTCTAAAAGGAGATTTTGACAGGCTAAGTACAGCGTGTAAGATTAACAGAGCAAACAACAACAGAATAATGCTTTTCTTCTTGTAAGTACAACAGAGGGGTCTACTTTTTAAGAAAATATTTATACCACATCACAATATATCTTTCTCAGTGCAAACACACGCTTTTCCTCCCAGATGTACTGCTTTTCTCAAACCACATAAATATACACATTACTGTCATACTGTTTGCAAAGGTTTCATCAGATAATCTGTGTCGCTTAGGAACTTATGGAGAAATTAAAATGCTTTGTAAACAAGAGGAAAACTCAAATCTTGGAAAAAAGTCCTTCAATGGTTGGGGATATTTTTTCCCCTTCCGATTCCTCATGCAGTCCTGGGAAGCAGTGAAAAAGATGGTGGAAGAATGAACTAGGATACATAATTATGAATGTTCATAATGGTAATTAAATATTTGATTGTGTTAGATTCCATAGTTCTCAGCAAACCAATGCTGTAATCACACATCAGTGTATGCATACAAGAGCAAACTGGTGTAAACTGTCATTGAAAAATAGTAAAAAAATTAAAAACAGATGCTAGTGAGCATTGGCTCCCTAAGACATTTCAAGACAATACAAATTGGAAGTGACCTTGCTGGCTACTAATTTCAGCAGCAAGTACTCCAGAGCCAGCTTGAAATGACTGTCAAGTCTTTACTGCATACCTGTAGTACATGTATGCATAAACTAACATATTGTATATTAAACAAACACAATTTTTCCCCACCACTGATACCCTGTTCCATAGGAGCACAATATGAAGGCTGTTTACATACTGACAAAGTTGTTCCTTGAGATGTGGAGGCCACACTATTATCAGTGAGTGTGTAATGAGTGTGTATCATGTCTTTTGCTTCTCAAAGACTATGTGCCTTGTGCATGTGTATGCATTTGCACACGTGTGTGGTCAGAGCATGTAAAAAATTGTGCTTGGAGAGATGTATCAACATTCTCAAGCATTCCCAATAACCCAAGGTGGTTCAGTCTACCAACTGTGAAGAGAAAAACTCAACTCTGACCACCTCATCTAGGCTGTACTGCAGTACAACTCTTTGCCCTGTATTTGTAGCTCTGTTTCCTGCAGCTCTCATTCATTTTGATGTGAGCAGTGTCCGTTCAGTTCTTGTGAAAATGAGACTTCATGAATTTATCACAGTATGACCAGAATTCAACCTATCATAATCCGAGAGGCCCTTCCAAGGTGCCAAAGGCCAGTAAAATAGGCTTAATTTAAACAAATGTTGCAAGATAATAATTATGCAGTTTCCTGAGAACAATCCTTTCATCACTGACACTAGAGAGACTTCTCAGCAGGAAAACCCCTTATTTTTTTTCTTTTCATTCTGAGTTAGAAAGAACCTGAATTTCTAATAGCAAGTTGCCAAAATCCCTGGATTTAAGGGAGAACTTTATTCAACATTTTATGTATATATGTAAGAACAGATCCTGCACCCAAGAACTTATGATTGATAGATATCTTCACAGAATTACTGCTGACAGAAATGACGACGATGATGATGCTGCTGCTTTAAGAACAGATAAAGAATACTTTAAAATTTGGTTTACTGGAAGATTTTAATCTTTCATAAAAACATGATACTTACAGATGTCAGCCCAGTGCAGTTAGTATTTTAAAACTAGAAGCTAAACAGTCAAAGCAGAAACATGCAGGGTGATATATATTTTGGAAGTGACTACACATGTGCCATGAGATTGTTTAGTTCAAGCCATTATTGGGAGAGCATAGCTGCTCATAGTTAAGACTGATCTCACCTGGTTTTAGACTCTTGCATTAGAGACATCCATTTTTTAATTAATCACCCTGAGCTCTCTTGAAAACTGCTGAGGACAAACTGGCATTTTGTGTTTTGTATGTGGCCTGTTTCAGACATCTACCTCAGGATGAGAGAAGCTTTATTTTAGAAGTGTGTATTTTTCTCCATTTACTGTAAAAATTATGATAAGGATAATAAGCTACTAGTCTAGTCTAAAAAAAAAGGTAATGTCCAGAGTTTGGTGGAATGTCACTTGTAAAAAATAGTAAATCCATTAAGGTTGTCAATATCCTAAGGAAGGCCTGCCTCATACTTTTGTCCTTGGGTTACAGCCTAACGGGCAAGACTAAGGATACAGCAGGAGCCTAGGTAGATGAAACAGTACACTTCAAAGTGTAGAAGAAGCATTTCCTCTTGTTCTTAGAAAAATTATTTAACAATCTTTTAACAATCACTTCTGTTTTGAGACTTACAAGCTGCTCGCTTCTTGAAATCAGATCTATGGTATTACACTTTATTGGCATTCAGACATAATTTGACATAATCAGACATAAATTGCTGACATGGTTTGACAGCTGAGTCCATATTGTAGTAGTAGTTGTTAATATGACAATGACTTTATTAAAGTTACTATATAAATTACTATAGTCTCACCAACACTGATTCAGAAACAAAGTGACATTTTAAGACAGGATTATCTATATGTAAAATAATATAGGCCATATGCAATCAAAATTTATCATTTAAATGCATTAGTCAATAAAATGTGAGATAATGCAAGTTCAGTAACATTCAGAATTAAATACCCTTGCTCAATAGTTGACTTTAATACTGACTTTAATTAAAGTCACACTTTCATTGGCTGATCTTTAATCTTCACTCATTAACACTGAAATGTCAGCAAACGAGTGATGGAAGATGCACAAAAATTAGAAATACAATTAAAAAAAAATAAAATAGCTATACTAGAGCAAAATGAATACATACTATTTAAGACTTTTCCCACATTTTTTATGCAATGGAGCCACTCTTTTTTTCCGAAGACTCTCCAGCAGCTTTTGCTGCTATAAAAAATAAGAGATGGTTTTGTATCAAAAGAAATTCAATAAATGACATTATTCCCCTACAAGACCACAGAAGACAGCAATAAAAAAATACTGCTAACTTGAGGAAACAAAACCAGAAGTAAAATGATTAATATAAAAAGTTTCAAAGCACATATTCAGACTTCACCAAGCAGAAAACACTATGCTGAACTGAAGAGGTAGGCTTGTAATGCAGGAGAAAGAAGAAAGTCGAATTCACTCCACTGATACTTCACTTAGGTGACAGAAAGATTTGTCATGTGCATTTGAGTAACTTGTATTTGGGTTAGTGCTGTTCACCTATGCTCATGTGGTTAAAATCACCATGAACAATGTTGCTCCAAGGCAATCACAACTTCAGAATTGGAAAATATGGATTTTTCAGAATATGGAAAATCCATCCACAGAATTCACTGAACCCAACAAAAAATTTAAAACAGAATAAAGCTGTGTGGGGTTCTTTTAAAGATATAATTGTCTATCTCATGTATCAGACTTTAAATAGGAAAATTCATGCTTTAAAAAAAAAAACACCACCACCAAAACAAAACCACAAACCCAAAACGCGGTGGGGTCATTTCAGAAAAGAGAGCTGAGAAGTTACCGACCAGAAGCTCCTTTCCACCAGCACCAAAGGGAAAAAAGAGATAACTGTAATGACTCTATAAAACATCTGAAGTAACTACATAAAGCCATCAAGTGAAAACGCNTAAGAGACAGTGTCAGCCCAGTGCAGTTAGTATTTTAAAACTAGAAGCTAAATAGTCAAAGCAGAAACATGCAGGGTGATAAATATTTTGGAAGTGACTACACATGTGCCATGAGATTCTGTTTAGTTCAAGCCATTATTGGGAGAGCATAGCTGCTCATAGTTAAGACTGATCTCACCTGGTTTTAGACTCTTGCATTAGAGAAATCCATTTTTTAATTAATCACCCTGAGCTCTCTTGAAAACTGCTGAGGACAAACTGGCATTTTGTGTTTTGTATGTGGCCTGTTTCAGACATCTACCTCAGGATGAGAGAAGCTTTATTTTAGAAGTGTGTATTTTTCTCCATTTACTGTAAAAATTATGATAAGGATAATAAGCTACTAGTCTAGTCTAAAAAAAAAGGTAATGTCCAGAGTTTGGTGGAATGTCACTTGTAAAAAATAGTAAACTTAAATCCATTAAGGTTGTCAATATCCTAAGGAAGGCCTGCCTCATACTTTTGTCCTTGTGTTACAGCCTAACGGGCAAGACTAAGGATACAGCAGGAGCCTAGGCAGATGAAACAGTACACTTCAAAGTGTAGAAGAAGCATTTCCTCTTGTTCTTAGAAAAATTATTTAACAATCTTTTAACAATCACTTCTGTTTTGAGACTTACAAGCTGCTCGCTTCTTGAAATCAGATCTATGGTATTGCACTTTATTGGCATTCAGACATAATTTGACATAATCAGACATAAATTGCTGACATGGTTTGACAGCTGAGTCCATATTGTAGTAGTAGTTGTTAATATGACAATGACTTTATTAAAGTTACTATATAAATTACTATAGTCTCACCAACACTGATTCAGAAACAAAGTGACATATTTTAAGACAGGATTATCTATATGTAAAATAATATAGGCCATATCCAATCAAAATTTACATTTAAATGCATTAGTCAATAAAATGTGAGATCTTTTTATGATGTATATTGCTGTAGCTCCAAGGATAGAGCTATAGATTGAGTTTCTGAGGAATTTTTGCCTAATACCTATACCAGTTTATTATATTCATATATCTATTTGCTTATTTTGAACAAAGAATAAAATTGCAAAACACCTGCGGCATTTTTATTGTAAGTTGTTATTTTGAGGGTTTTTTTTTAACAAATTCAGCATGTCCTTCTGAGGAGACAGTAATTATTCTTACTGTAAAATAATTTGGACTGCATTTGCATTGGCTAATTGACCTTGAATAATGCAAACTCTTCCACTCCAGCTGTCTTGAGATGGAGGGAAAAGGCAGAGACTTGTTTTAATCTTCCTATTAAATTCAAACTGCCAAAGTGAAAGAGAAACTGTCATGGAATTTATCTCTAAAAATCACTTTGTTCTTTCCTTAACAATGCAAAGATACAAAAAGAATCTGCAAAGAATTTGGTTAGCCCTCAGGAAGGAACAGTTGAGCTGAATTTCAAGACATTCAGTAGTGGCTGACATTTTCTATGTCTTGTGGAGCTCTCCTTTATGAAGATTATTTCAGCTAATGGTAGTCAGGTTATTGTAGAGCAAATTTTAAAATATTTTTTCCATTAGGGATTGCTACGTGTCGTGCATTTTCTTAGTGCATCATACACTACTGCTGACTTTTACTAAGATACACAAGTCAATTCAGTTGGTGATTTGCTCATCTGTCTACGTGCAATGTGTAAACCAGTCCTTTTCACAACTCTGTAGATGTTTGTGTTTCCTTCTGACTTGTGACAACTGTGGCCTTGAGATAAAATTCTTCTTAAATACTTTCTTTGTACCTTTCATTTTTACATGCTGTGCGTTTTCACTTGATGGCTTTATGTAGTTACTTCAGATGTTTTATAGAGTCATTACAGTTATCTCTTTTTTCCCTTTGGTGCTGGTGGAAAGGAGCTTCTGGTTGGTAACTTCTCAGCTCTCTTTTCTGAAATGACCCCACCACGTTTTGGGTTTGTGGTTTTGTTTTGGTGGTGGTGGGTTTTTTTTTAAAGCACGAATTTTCCTATTTAAAGTCTGATACATGAGATATACCATTATATCTTTAAAAGAACCCCACACAGCTTTATTCTGTTTTAAATTTTTTGTTTGGTTCAGTGAATTCTGTGGATGGATTTTTCCATATTCTGAAAAATATTCCATATTTTCCAATTCTGAAGTTGTGATTGCCTTGGAGCAACATTGTTCATGGTGATTTTAACCACATAGGCATAGGTGAACAGCACTAACCCAAATACAAGTTACTCAAATGCACATGACAAATCTTTCTGTCACCTAAGTGAAGTATCAGTGGAGTGAATTCGACTTTCTTCTTTCTCCTGCATTACAAGCCTACCTCTTCAATTCAGCATAGTGTTTTCTGCTTGATGAAGTCTGAATGTGTGCTTTGAAACTTTTTATATTAATCATTTTACTTCTGGTTTTGTTTCCTCAAGTTAGCAGTATTTTTTTATTGCTGTCTTCTGTGGTCTTGTAGAGGAATAATGTCTTTTATTGAATTTCTTTTGATACAAAACCATCTCTTATTTTTTATAGCAGCAAAAGCTGCTGGAGAGTCTTTGGAAAAAAAGAGTGGCTCCATTGCATAAAAAATGTGGGAAAAGTCTTAAATAGTATGTATTCATTTTGCTCAATTGTATTTCTAATTTTTGTGCATCTTCCATCACTCGTTTGCTGACATTTCAGTGTTAATGAGTGAAGATTAAAGATCAGCCAATGAAAGTGTGACTTTAATTAAAGTCAGTATTAAAGTCAGCTATTGAGCAAGGATATTTAATTCTGAATGTTACTGAACTTGCATTATCTCACTTTTTGTTGACTAATGCATCTAAATGCATTTAAATTTTGATTGCATATGGCCTATATTATTTTACATATAGATAATCCTGTCTTAAAATGTCACTTTGTTTCTGAATCAGTGTTGGTGAGACTATAGTAATTTATATAGTAACTTTAATAAAGTCATTGTCATATTAACAACTACTACTACAATATGGACTCAGCTGTCAAACCATGTCAGCAATTTATGTCTGATTATGTCAAATTATGTCTGAATGCCAATAAAGTGTAATACCATAGATCTGATTTCAAGAAGCGAGCAGCTTGTAAGTCTCAAAACAGAAGTGATTGTTAAAAGATTGTTAAATAATTTTTCTAAGAACAAGAGGAAATGCTTCTTCTACACTTTGAAGTGTACTGTTTCATCTACCTAGGCTCCTGCTGTATCCTTAGTCTTGCCCGTTAGGCTGTAACCCAAGGACAAAAGTATGAGGCAGGCCTTCCTTAGGATATTGACAACCTTAATGGNTTAAATGCATTTAGATGCATTAGTCAACAAAAAGTGAGATAATGCAAGTTCAGTAACATTCAGAATTAAATATCCTTGCTCAATAGCTGACTTTAATACTGACTTTAATTAAAGTCACACTTTCATTGGCTGATCTTTAATCTTCACTCATTAACACTGAAATGTCAGCAAACGAGTGATGGAAGATGCACAAAAATTAGAAATACAATTGAGCAAAATGAATACATACTATTTAAGACTTTTCCCACATTTTTTATGCAATGGAGCCACTCTTTTTTTCCAAAGACTCTCCAGCAGCTTTTGCTGCTATAAAAAATAAGAGATGGTTTTGTATCAAAAGAAATTCAATAAAAGACATTATTCCTCTACAAGACCACAGAAGACAGCAATAAAAAAATACTGCTAACTTGAGGAAACAAAACCAGAAGTAAAATGATTAATATAAAAAGTTTCAAAGCACACATTCAGACTTCATCAAGCAGAAAACACTATGCTGAATTGAAGAGGTAGGCTTGTAATGCAGGAGAAAGAAGAAAGTCGAATTCACTCCACTGATACTTCACTTAGGTGACAGAAAGATTTGTCATGTGCATTTGAGTAACTTGTATTTGGGTTAGTGCTGTTCACCTATGCCTATGTGGTTAAAATCACCATGAACAATGTTGCTCCAAGGCAATCACAACTTCAGAATTGGAAAATATGGAATATTTTTCAGAATATGGAAAAATCCATCCACAGAATTCACTGAACCAAACAAAAAATTTAAAACAGAATAAAGCTGTGTGGGGTTCTTTTAAAGATATAATGGTATATCTCATGTATCAGACTTTAAATAGGAAAATTCGTGCTTTAAAAAAAAACCCACCACCACCAAAACAAAACCACAAACCCAAAACGTGGTGGGGTCATTTCAGAAAAGAGAGCTGAGAAGTTACCAACCAGAAGCTCCTTTCCACCAGCACCAAAGGGAAAAAAGAGATAACTGTAATGACTCTATAAAACATCTGAAGTAACTACATAAAGCCATCAAGTGAAAACGCACAGCATGTAAAAATGAAAGGTACAAAGAAAGTATTTAAGAAGAATTTTATCTCAAGGCCACAGTTGTCACAAGTCAGAAGGAAACACAAACATCTACAGAGTTGTGAAAAGGACTGGTTTACACATTGCACGTAGACAGATGAGCAAATCACCAACTGAATTGACTTGTGTATCTTAGTAAAAGTCAGCAGTAGTGTATGATGCACTAAGAAAATGCACGACACGTAGCAATCCCTAATGGAAAAAATATTTTAAAATTTGCTCTACAATAACCCGACTACCATTAGCTGAAATAATCTTCATAAAGGAGAGCTTCACAAGACATAGAAAATGTCAGCCACTACTGAATGTCTTGAAATTCAGCTCAACTGTTCCTTCCTGAGGGCTAACCAAATTCTTTGCAGATTCTTTTTGTATCTTTGCATTGTTAAGGAAAGAACAAAGTGACTTTTAGAGATAAATTCCATGACAGTTTCTCTTTCACTTTGGCAGTTTGAATTTAATAGGAAGATTAAAACAAGTCTCTGCCTTTTCCCTCCATCTCAAGACAGCTGGAGTGGAAGAGTTTGCATTATTCAAGGTCAATTAGCCAATGCAAATGCAGTCCAAATTATTTTACAGTAAGAATAATTACTGTCTCCTCAGAAGGACATGCTGAATTTGTTAAAAAAAAACCCTCAAAATAACAACTTACAATAAAAATGCCGCAGGTGTTTTGCAATTTTATTCTTTGTTCAAAATAAGCAAATAGATATATGAATATAATAAACTGGTATAGGTATTAGGCAAAAATTCCTCAGAAACTCAATCTATAGCTCTATCCTTGGAGCTACAGCAATATACATCATAAAAAGATCTCACATTTTGCTGCTTGAATATTAGAAAAAAATGTGTGTTTGGTATCAAAGTATTGATAATTTTTATCTTGAAAACAAGTTTTTAAACACATGCTCTGGTGACATTCAGTTCTGAATGTAAATGACAGAAAAACTGAAAAACACAATTTATTGACTTTTTAAACTCTTAGAACTATGTATTTTGATAAACATTGCTTGTAATATAAACTACAATTGAAAATGAAGATGGCTTTGCCACTACAGATGTGCCATTACTTATCATTACATCATGAAAAAAAACATTTCTAGTGGGTGGGATATTTCAAACCCAACAAAACTTCCCATACAGCTCTGTCCAAGCCTCTCTCCCCAGAACAAAGATGGATACGTTGGCCAAAGTCCAGTTTTGCAGCAAACCTCTTCTGTTTGAACAATGTCACCCAGCACAACAAGGGACATATCTGTGATACTGTGATTTCAAACTCTTGAGTATAAAATCACTCACATTGTGTTCATACTTGATAAACATGGTAATTACACAGAAATTACACCTGCAGTTACATTAACATAGCCTCACAGATGGCCACTAACTGCTGGAAAAGGGAAGGAGGCATCCAAATCTATGCTGTACCTGACCATGTGAACACAATTAGTCCCTTTGAGAACAGAAGGGCTGTATGTTTAGGCTTAAAATGAGTGAAAAAATGTTTGACCTATACTCTGCACTAGCATACAGCACCATCTCCAAAGGAGCTGTTGGTCTTCTTTCAAGGGGGAGGCAGAAAGTACCTACTTCATACCACCCATGCCTGCCAGAGGCTGCCAGCTGACAGCAATGAGATGTGAGCAGCTCCTGAAATACACCATCTCTGCATTTTAATGATATTAACTAGTTTATGAAGGGGTCCACTTCTCATCACCAAACACATCACAATTTAGAAATGCTCCCTGAAAAACTACCTGCACTAGAATTGCATTTAACTTCATCTTTTATAAAATAATGACACTGAAAGAAACTCCTTGGGTAACAAGGGTTAGTAATTTGGGTATTAAGGGCAATTTTACATTTCTTTTTTTAAGGAAAATGTGTTGCAGTTTCCTTTGAAAAACACAGTTGAAAGATAAAACAAGAGCCCCTCATATTGCTGAGATTTTAATGGAATCTTCCATGCTGATTAGATATCCAACACAAAATACTTGGAAATTACACCTCTTCTCAACACTCATTGTATTTAGCTTGTGTCCCCTTTAACGGAGAGCTAACAATATTTACCACATATTTATGTTAAAATCACATATCCAAGGACTGATTCACAATTCCCTCTTTCATGCAATTACAATGTTTGTGAAAAAGGCAGATGCCTCATTGAATTTGCACATTTAAAATTATGTGATTGTATTCACATCTGTACAGTATTTAAAGCCACATAATACATATAAATAGAGTCCTCAAGCTACTATGAAACACCAGACACCTGGCACATGAGATAGTGGCTCATGGTAGTTTAAAAACTGTATTTTAATTCACTTTTCTGAGGCAGTCAGGCTATGTAATTACTAAGTCATAAAGTTGAAAATATGACTGCATAAAACATTCCCCTTTAGATGTATCTGAAAGAACACCCAGGTAATGTTTAAACACTTGTATTTGATGACTTATTTCTTAATATACGCTCCCTTCATCTTCTTGAATACTCTTTTCTGTTTCTTTTTCATGCCCTTTTGCATTCTGATGCCATTTACCTGACCAATTACCTAGAAACCCCTCATGCTTTTTGATTACTCTTCCATTCCCCACTGTGTTTTTCCTCACTTTACTTCACTCTGTTCTGACAATTTCATCCTGTAATTTCCACATTCCTTTGCATATGCTCGATAGAAAAGAGTGATTTTTTTTTTCTGTATTACCATCCAACTCTAAACTTGGTTGCATCTAATAAATGAAGTTAGACTTCTTTGTCATTTGGAGTGGCCATGTCAGAGTCTTATGCTGTGATGAGAAGTTGATAAAGAAGAAGTTTAGTGCATCTGCTCCAGACTGAAGTAGGAGAGATAGGAATGACAGCTTCTTGTTGGGTATTTTCCAGTCCCTGTATAGCTTTTCCTTCTACTTACAATTTTTCATATAACTAAGCAAAACATAGAATACAAATATTACTAACTGGGCAGAAGGGCTGCAGGGAGGAGAATCTGAAGAAAAATGTAATTTACAACTTGATATATGGGATCTTTAACAGGTCTTTATGTTGTAAGACAAGTAAACATAGATAATGTTTTAAACAATGTTTCAAATGCGATTCTAATTTAGCTCATTAAAGGTGAATGAATAACCAAATTAATATTTTATACCAGGAGGGGTATAAAATATTCATCACTTTATGGTATTTCTACATTATTGTGTGCCAAACATAATACAATCAGAGTGCTGCTGGGTGTGCTGCATTCCCTGTGTAGCTGCTATTCATTCCTCATCAGTGCTGTAGGGCAGATACTGTGGGGTCTGCACTTAAAAGCTCATCACTGAACCATTTCTTTTCCTACTGGAAAAGCTTTAATGAAACTGTGGCTGTGGAAGAATGCCAAGTTCTCAAAAATGAAACATTTCAGTCAGAGTAAGTCAGGTTTGACGCAACATCTACTGGAAAGAACACAAACTGTGTTAATAATTTAAAAGCCTGACTTGGGATGTCAGCTCAGGTACTTGACTACCACACATTGGTGTGTCAGAAGTGGTTTTTTTTTCATGCCCATCTCATCTTGTTTCTCATCTATATTCTTCTTGTCTGCCTATGAAAATCAACCTCTTTTGATTGCACAGACACACTTCTTAAGCTTTTTTTTCCTCAGTCCTGAAGAAATATGAGGGGAGAACTTGCAAAGTTTCATAGGACAGAAAACTGTTTTCCATGTAGCCTCTCTCACTGCTATAGTTAAGAGGCTCGATCACTGCTCAAGGCTGAGATCTGTCTTGACAAATTCATGCTGTAATTCCTGAAATATGAAAACTGCATAGCACTGTAATATTCTTCCAATACATAAGAAATCTTGCAGAATTCTTTCAGAAATCCATACCACTTCTATTTCAGTATGTTCCCCCAGTGGCTGCCTGCTGCTCAAGTCTGTACTGGCTTTATAATAAAACTGCATATATGCTATGTGCACAAAATTGTTCCTGCAGTTAGAAAGTGCTGCTTTTGAGCATGAAGTACTGAAAGAGTGCAGGGTAGTGGCACAGTGCTTCTGGCAGCAGACTTTCAAACAAAGAAATTCTACCTATGGTGTTCTCTTGCTGGGGTCAGGGATACTATCTGCTACATACATAATTCTTTCTTTGCACATGTTTTACAATTAACACTTGCTAGGTGTCTGTCAGTTCAAGTATTCAGAAGAATTATATATGTTAAATAATAAATAAAATCTTTTCTTTCTTGTACTATTTTAAGTAGCATATTCTAATAAAGCAGTTTGTAAAAGCTTTACCCTAAAAAATCTGTGTTATTCCATCACGTGGATTATCACCCATTAAAATAATGAAATCAATCACTGAAACACTACAGAGGAGTTTGTGTCTGTACTCATATGTGTGCATGGTAGTTATGAAAGAAAGCATCCATTTATAAAAATAGGCCATTTGGGTGATTAAGCAGATGTGCTCTTTGCCCTCTATCAGGACAAATTTCAGAAATGAGCAGTCATCTGCTTCTGCAGATGGAGAGCTCTGAGGGAGGATTAGAGCTTTCCCATTGCTCACTGTAAACAACCTCAGCCCCACAGAAGCACAGAAGGGTCTCCAGCGACCAACTGTGATGATACAAGTAACTCACTATAAAATGAACATCTCTGAGGACACAGTAACTGGCCTATATAGTATGTGCATGTACAGAGCAATGCAACAGAAACCTTCCACTGCTGTACTTAGTAAAAAACAACAAATGCAGTTTATAATTTTAAAGTAAATTACTTAGTTGCCATTTATGTCAAAAGAGGAAGAAAACCCCACACGATTAATCCAGTGAGCATCATGATACTGATAAATACTTCAGTTCTTTAAATGATGGCCATTGAGCCAGGGAAATAAATTTTATTACCACTGAAGTAGAAGGAAAGGCAGATCTGAAAAGAAAGGATTAGCAATTTGCCAGTTCACTGTTCGATCACCAGGGCATAGTTGACACCAGTTTGTGTTACTAATTTGTAACCAGAGCCACAAGTAGTAACGTGTCAATTGTAGGATATATCCCAATATCATACAAGAAATACAATGATGCTCTTCTTTGAAGAATAAAGACAGCATGTAAAGATCAAGCTGCCAAAACAGCTAAATAAAACCAATTCTCATTATACCCCTTTTTGAGATTTTTATTTACCTAATGAAAAAAAGGTTTTGCATACTTCAGAGTAAAAGCCAGTCATTAAGGAAAACTGCATTCAATCCTAAAGGAGGTTGGAATGCTCTTATTGTGAATTGTGGTACTGGCTTCATTCCTCTTACTGAGGATGCTCTGCAACCAGCTGGGTTAAGAACTGCAAACACTCAAAAGTACTGTTGTAGACCTTTGCAAGAATACACACAGAGAAGCACAGGGACAATGGTTTTTTGGAAAGCCTGGGAAGTACGTTAACAGTTCTGTAGCGACAAAAACTGCAGAGCAACACTATCAAAAATCAAAGTATCTGCTGAAAATTTTATCAAATTAACTTGCCAAATGTACTGCAAGCTAGTAATTAGCACACAATGAGAGGAGGGCACAACATACATTATATCTTCTCTGCTTACATGTTTTTTCCCTGATCACATTCATTTCTTCAAAAGAATAAAATAAACACAAATAAACAGTAACTTAGAGAAAACACCATTTAAATCGTCAAGCATAAATTTGGAGAGCATTCTAAAAACTCTGACAAAAAAGAATGAGATCCACTACAATTATTACATCAGATTTATGACTACCAAGACTACACTTTTAAGTAACTTCATCAGGTAGACTTAAACTAGGCATTTAAAGTGATAGAGTAATTTGAAACTAATTACTTGAGAGAAGATTCAGAACTACGTGTGTGAATATACAAGCAAAATTCTTCAAAAGCTTGTACTGTGCAGCTGAATGCCACAAAACTGTCAGATGGAAAAAATACACTCAGCAAGGAGTGCCAGCATTTTGAGCATACTTGCTTCATAAACCAGCCATTGTTCTATTTATGAATTTCAAAATAGACTGCTCTCTTTTTGCAGGAAAAAGCCAAAACTCCTAAAAGACTGATGAAAAGAACTAGAAAATGCACATCTCTAGAAAAGGTAGGGAGGAAAAGGAATGTAAAGAATCCTTCCCTAGAATCCAGTGAGTGGTGTGGGGCTGGTTGCACTTAAAGGTCCATTTGAGTGCCAAAGCTGAAGCAGAAAGGGGAAAGGTGCTATCAGGAGGTACCAGTATATACTCAGGTATCTGACAGGTCTGAAGGAAGACTCCTGACTCCTACTGCTAAATATATTCTTTTTTTCTGCCAACAAAGAGGTGGCAGAGACCTCCTGGAATAAGGCTGGAATACCATTATCTATGATCACATACAACAGCAACAAGAAGATGCTTGAAGTAATTACTGAGCAATTCTACTTGTGGTTTGAATTACTTTTAATCAAAGACTTCATAGCAGAAGAACTCTGACTGAATGTAATTAGAAATATATATGCTTATGTTCTGTTTTCTGTGTTTAAAAATACACTTTCTTCAACATTGTGTTAGCATGCCACCTTACACTTTGTGTTACCCAACCTCTGTTGACTTAAAATCAGGGATAAAAGCTTCCAATGAAATTATCAATTAAGCAGCTACTACATGCTCTGAAAATATCCTAACCACCAGCTCTGTAACAAAAGCCACAGGGACTCACTTATGTAATACTGGGGACCCAGCATCTCCACAGATGCCTGTCTGTGCTCTCCTCCCTTATCAGTTGCTGGATTTCTATTCTTAGCTGCACATGCAGATCACTTGTTTTTTAGCCAATTCTTCCCTTGTTTTTGGTACTGCCTTTATATAAGAAATGAGCAAATGAGCAAATATATCAGAAATGAGCAAACTACAAACAAGCAAAGACTCATTATGGAGTAGATGCACACAATAAAACCTGGTTGGTATGACTATCTGTTCTTCCCAGTAGAGGAAGGTCTACAGATCTGTCACGCTGTGAGTCCACACTGCACTACACCTTCCCACAAACAGAGCTGGCCCTCTAGGTTAGCAATGTCCCCCAGCCTGTGAGGAAGCCATCACTTTTACAGAACAGAAAGGAAATATGTACCTAATCAGCACTTGGTTGGGGAGAAAGTAAGTCATGCTTGACAAGTCAATAGATTTGATAGCCTTTGTGCATACTAACATCAATCTGTCATACATTCAAAAGAGCTCTTAATATTTATTATCTTTTTTTCCACTGACGATTGTCTAGTTTTATCCTCTGATAATCCCAGTCACTTCAAGTGGGATTTGCACCAGGGTTAAATTTGGCCTTGAGTGTCCTACGGCTTGCAGTGAGAATGACCCACCTTTTCTGGCATTTGCTGTTTTGCAGAGAGAAGTGTGACTTTCTTCTCTTTTGGGAGTCTTTTGAACTTGTATAAAGAAGCTATTCCCGAGAGATTACTTCCTTTCTCAACTGATATAACAAAAGATTATCACATAACAAAAAAATGAGTCCCACAGTGATTTTTCTTTTGAACACACAGGCAATGCTGAAAACATAAACGCACATGTAAAAAGCTCTCATCCCTTGCCCCTTTCTGATACTTATTAGCTCCACAGGAAAGAAAAGGAAAAGGAGAGTGTTAAAGCTTTCTGCATCATCAGGGCGAATCACTCTTTTCACTTTTATTATTACAAGGATGCCACTGACAACAAGAGAAAAGGAAGAACAAATCTGTAGTTCCTCAAAATCTTACAGTTTAATGTAAAGCATACAAGTCTAAAAGAGGGGAAAAAAAAAAATCCACTTACTAGTGAGTGCAAGTTGCTGCTCTTTCCTACCCTTGAGTAACACTCCAGACAGGAAAGCAAATATCTTTTAGTCTTCTCTTTCCCTCTCCCATCTGGGTATCTTTCTTCAGATCATGATGAATTCTGTAAATTCATACTGAGAAATAAGAAGAATACCTGTTAAAAATGTGGTTGAGAGTTGAGGGTTCTTTACTGACAACTATATCTTGGTATCACCTAAATCCATCTTAACAAGATTAGGGCAGTGTATGCAGACCACATGGCAGCGTCTCCATTTCTGTGCATGCTGTTCACTGGAAACATTTAGAGTACACCTAACTTTTTCAAAAGATATCCTCTCAATACAGTAATGTAACTGTAAAGAAACCAAGCTTAATTCAAAGAACTTTATAGGCCATTATTTAAGTTGAGCACCATAGGAAGCCATCAGTTTGACCTCGTCCTGGGTTAGAGCCACTTTCTGCCTTCAGGTCCACACTACAAAAACGTTACTTGTGCATTTCAGATATTCATTTAACTGTAAAACTCCTAAGTATTCCCAGAAGCTGTGACTGCCTCCTCAAACTGAAGCCTACAGACCAGGCTTCCAGTAGTTTATTCCTATTTTTCAACCCCCAGTTTGCATTTCTTTTTACTCAGCAACCTGTTACGAGAGGACAGTCCAATGTGTAGCCCTGTAGACTCTGCAGTTAGGACACCTTTGTAGCCAAAGGATGTGATGGGTCCCTTCTCCCTCACACTGGGGAAATTTTATATAGCCCAGCTTTCTCTTTCTTGGGCAAGTTTTTTAATTAATAGGCTGTTTTAGAAGAGCTCTGTTTGGGGTCAAACTTAATGCTATTTGTCAGTGTTCATTTTGGCTTTAGCATCACAAGGCCTAATGGATTTGCTATTTCAGCACATTTAAAGAGGTTTTAACTTTAGAAATTACAGTTTAAGTGCCTATTTCTTAAATGACCTTAGCATCTATCAGCTAGAGCTGTACATTTTTGGAGCATGTGCAGCAATATGGCTTTATTTACCAACTACAGACAGACAGTTCCAGACCAGAACATCTTACACTGCAGTAGACTGAACTGAACCTACTCATCCTTATCTCACCTAATTCTTTATTATTTATCACAACAGCCAGCAAATGAAACATTCTTACATCAAAATCTAAGAAGTTCACTTTCCACAGAAACAGAAGTGAATTACATTTTCTTCATCAAATGTAAGCATCTCTGTGTTTGAGAATTGGTATTGCATAAACAATCTAAAAAAAAAAAAAAAAAAAAAAAAAAAAAATCCCAAACACAATTTTACCTACATTTACCTGGAATTTTATGGAATAAGTAATTTAACAAAATAGTTACATATTGGTATGATTTATCAGCTTGTTTTGCACCTTGGTAGGAAAAGATGGATTTGTTTTAACCAGTTGAACTGCAGAAAGCAGTATTCAGCAGATCCTTCAGTTTAACAAAATTATCTAGGTCTTAGAAGGATCTGCTGATTTTTCATGCAAGATTAAAGTGTCAGAAGGAAACAAATAAATATATAAAGGAATTGGTCGTGCTAAGAACTACATGGATCATGGATTTCTGGATATTTAACCAGATCCTGATTGGCATGGTAAAATGAGGCAGGATGAACCTATTCTTCAGATACAAAAAAACCCCCAAAACAAAACGGAACTCAGAAGTGTTACCAACCCTATTTTTCTCACCAGTACATGAAAAGCTAAATGCCAGCACTCCTCTAACAATCAGCTACACACCTGCTTTTGAGATCTCAGCTTAGTATTGGTAATTTTATCAATTGTTATCCCCTGTCAAAACTGCCTGTAGTGAAGAAGGTGACTGAGAAGTTTATGTTAAACAGCTGTTATGCCATCTGGCATCTTTGACTTCCCCGACCCTTTTCAATCTGGCTTTCAGCCTAGGTAAGGTACAAAGACTACACTGGCTTAATTGGTCTATGATCTTCCCTTGGCAAAATACAGAGGTCAAGTTTCCATGCTGATTATTGTAGATTTGTCAGCAACCTTTGTTAACATGAACCATTAAGTTTTGTCGACACATCTGCAGACACTGGCAAGGATGGCCAAAAATCAGTGTAGTGACTCTGGTCTCTCCTCTCCAGGAGGTCTCAGAGGGTGATGTCTGACAATTGTTCATCTGCACAGAGGGCTCTCACGAGCAGGTTTTTCATCATTCCACTCTGCTGCCTTTCTTGTTCAATGTTTACATGAAGCTTCTCAGGGACAGAGCAAGATTGTTTTGGGCTGTCATTTCATCAAAATGCATTTGACATTTACCTTTGTTCATTGTGCTTTTACATCTGATACAGATGGTCAAGTTGACCCATCTCCCAGAGCTTGACTAGTTGAAGATGGGGGCAGGCAGACGTGGTTTAAATTCTACTTATACCACTTCAGTGAGTGAAGGAAAGCAGAAGGTGAGGCTGGCTTAGAATCTGCTAAGTCACAGCTGTAGGTTTAAAGTTCAAAAGAATTATTCGGCTCAGCAATATAGAAAGGCTGCTCTCAAAAGACAACCACTAATTATACTGTTTGAAATGAGAGGAAATTAAAAGGATTTCTTAGTCCATTAGGAATACTTCAATCCTGAAAACGTCAACATAGCTATTTATCCTACTACTAGATTTTTGGTACAATTTGAAGTCATACACGTGCCATATACCAGGGTCAAATTAGTAGTATACTATATTGTACACACACAGTACTATACTACTTGGCTTTGTTTGGAGTTCTCAGACCAGATGTTTCATACTTGAAGCTGCTTGCTGAGTACTAAATGAAGCATTAGATGGTGCCGGAAAAGAAAAACTACAAGTGATTGTTTGCTAATAAAAATTACACTAAATTATTATTAAAATACCAGGCAATTATTTGGTTATTTTAAAGTTAGGCTATCAATAGTTCACAGCTGAAATAAAAAATTTCCCTGATTATTCACTGGCCACTTTGCTCAACTAAAGCTGTAAGTGCTTTCAGTCCTTTAGACACCCTACACAGAATGTGGAAATATCTTTCCATCACCTCATAAAATGCACAGAGGAAAAAAAAGCAACATATCTGAGTCATATCGTGTTTGTCAGTCACAGCTATTGAATAAAATTTACCATTTCCTTTGTGGGAGTGTTCTGTACATATCACCTTAGGAGCTAAGTGGTGTTTAACACTCTTAACATTTACAGGCATTTCATACTGAAATTGGGGCACCCAAAAGCAGAACTTTCCATGAATAGAATCTACAGTGCAAGAACTATTTTAAAAATAATAAGCAAGCACACTGCAGATTATTAAGACAGCATTTCCCAAAACTACGATCGCTATAAAAAGAACACATTTAGTAGAAATAGATTTGTAGACTTGCACAGGACCAAACATTTGCCTATTTAGTGCTTCATCCACACACTAAATCCCATGCATTATTTTAACACTATTCTGTTTGACCCAATGCTTGATTTCTCCCCCAAAGCACTTTCTGCCCTGTTCCTTCTTGCAAAAGGCCCAAATTAATAAAACTCCTGTATTTCATATAGATCTTCAGTAAGTAGCAACACAAAGTTAACTCAACTCCAGGATTTAGCACAGAAGTCAGTCTTTTTTTTTTTTTAAGTACTGACATTCACTGCCAAATACAGAGTTTCACCCCTATCTGAATAAAGATGCAAGGCCACACTTTAGTCTCCACCTTGCACAGAGAAGCAGATGTTGCTGTTACATGAATGATAAAACTAATGGACTTGTAGATAAACAGAATACAAGAAAAGGTGTGCTCCAAGGAAAAGCCAGGTGGGAAGGAGATCTAGAACTATTATTCATTCTATTACATTGAACAATTTGTTTACATATGCTTGTACTGATGCTATTTTATTCTTAATTGATTGTACGTTAAAAGTAGTTGTTTATAATTTGACTAAGACTTACTTTTGTGTAACTTTGTTTTGAGTCACCATTTTCTCCCTGAAATCTGTCTCCCTCTAAGGGAATCTGTCAACAGGGGCTGCATCCTAGAATGCCTGCAGCCTAGCAAGTGATCCAAGAACAACAAGAGTTACAACTTTTAAGCCCAAGTGTGTTAGCAGTGACATTCTTTTATCACTTAAGCAACGGAAATTTGAGTGTTTTTAAACTGGAATTATTTCCACGGACATAGTGCTGTATCACTCAGGAAAGCAGTCACCATCTCCACCCTGGTATCATTCCAAAATGACTGCTCATCAACCATGTCATATCTCAGAAGACAGACAGTAAAATCCCTTTTATCAGTTTGTATTAGGCATGGCTGCCAATGTTCATCTTCACATGCAACACAAATGTCAAACATACAGAAAGCTTTTACTCTCATGTTGAACATTATCTTAGACAATTAAAAATAGTAATGTGTTATACTGCCTTACAATATACATTTTTGGCTTGCCAGTTGCTAACCTACTTGGATGGGTGGTAAATGCAGCTGCCCATCAGATATTAATGCTGCTACTGCCAACGTGCAGAGATTTCTCCTAATATTACAGAAAAAGGCATTCTTAAAAGAGAAGTCCCTGTTGACTTGTCAGCTATAAGGACGGAAAGTGAGAAGAAAAGGCAGATCTAATTTAAATGTTCAGTAAATATAATTTTGTCTTTCATTGTCCTCTATATAAATTTTTCAAGTATTTATTCTGCAATCTTGCAAATGAGCTTTCAGAAAAAAGCTGGAAAAAAAAAAAAAAAAAAAAGCTTGCAAAAAAGCTTTCAGTTAATTTATGTTAAAGTAACTTGAGTTAAAGCAAATGGCTAACTCACATTCTGCTCCTGATCTCAGCAACTCATGAAACCAACTTGATAAATGGCTGACACAGAAACCAGAATCTTTACAAACTGAGTAAATATGAACAAGAATAGAAAATACTGATAGTGCAGCTCTCTGTTTGACTGTAAAAGGTAGTTTGGGAAATAAAATGAGCTGTGGTGACCAAAAATGCCACACTGCCACACCAGGGAGTCCCTGATTCCTGAGCCTGAATGACTACTCTATTTGTATACATATCAAAAGCCTTGTGAGGATTTGAACTTTGGAGTGATAAAGAAAAGCACTGCTGCAAGACATAACTGTGAAAAAACATCACTATTTTATCTTCATAAAAATCATTCTTACATTGTTTGGATCTTCTTTAAGAGTACCTCTGAACAGCCAAGTGACTTAGATGTATAAAAAGATAGGTGTTTTGTTTGCCTCTTCAAATAATCTCGAGATCTACAAGATCTTATAGTTTACATTGCCTTCATACAATTTGATATTAACAAAACAGTTCCTCAGAACAACCAGAAATCATAGCCCTACATGGGGTACATCTGCCTTCCATGAAAAGAATACAAACCCCAACTAGAACATTAAAGGCAAAAATTGATATAATGATTCTTTTTGGAATCTTTTAAAAGATGGTAACCTAGTGTCTTTAATATTTTGGTGCCAAAATCCAGTTGCCTGGGAACAGTCATCCTAAGTAATTTCAGTATTTTGAGCTCTATCATGCCATTAAGCACAAAAAAAAACCCCAAACCTAGCTCCCCAAAATACAGAAGCAACAACCGTCAATTCAGTAAAAAGTCTGGAAAAAAAAAATCTTGAGATTTCTATGACTATATGCCGCATTAAAATTCCAATCCTCTTCTGACAAACTTTTCATGATCCAATATAATATTAATAGTTTTTAATACACATTAATATATTGTTCACCACCACAACGCATTTCCCATTGTAAAAATTAATCTTTCCTTTATGATGAATTACTAATACAAAACAAGTATGAGCTCATATCAAATACACAAATTGGCAAGCTGGCTTAAGTTTTCCTCCTCTAGTAAAGTGTTATTTTAAAGCTCTGATTTTATGTGAAGCCCAAACAGAAGAAAAAACCCTAATATAGACTATTTTGGCTCTACCACAATAACCCTTGTCACTTGTAATGTTCAATTAGCTTTGGATTAGAAAAGACAAAACAATGCATCAAGGTACCACTGTCAATTGTGTTCATTGTCTCTGTTCCTCCTGTTGTATAAAATATTGAATTAGATGCTCAAGGCCACCATAATCTCAGACAAACATATCTAGGGGGCTTTTTAGTATCTCCTAGGTCTGCTGTATCCCATGATACAAATTTCTTCATCAGATACAATTTCTGGCACATAGTACGTCCTGGAGCTAGTGTATTAGATCTATTGTTACACCTAACAGGGTATGCCAGAGCCCACTGAAGTGGATCAATAGGTCATTCAAGTGTAAATCACAGTAAACAGATGACAACAACACAGTTGCCCAAAAATATTCTTCAGATTTCCTGACAATGCTGTTTTTTAAGACTGGTTGGGCATGGAATAAGCTGCTCTAGTACAAACCCTTACAGCTCAGGAAAACTTGGGAGCTACATGTTGCAATTATTTTGTCAGAGAAAGAAAAGAAAACCTGGGGGTGCAAGCAGTAAAAAAATAAATATTATTCCCACTGAAAAATAATAAAAGTTAACCAAGATATGTAAGACTTAAGCAGATAAAATATTATTAAAAACAGCATGCCACTTACCACTATTTTCAAGTCGTTACATAAATTTAATCCAAAACACCTCAGGAAAAAAAAATTATGCATAACGTGGGAAAACAAAATGTCATTTATACCTTGGGATTTTGACACATAAATATTAACTAAACAATTTTATGTTTGTGGCATGCTCACGAGGTGTTTAGGCCATTTAGGTCATTAGAACAGCAGGGTAATGAACAGTATTTCAGCTAGTCATTTGTGTTGTTCATATTAATTTAAAAAGACATGGATAATGAAATGCTGCTTTTGAGGAAGAACATTTACCTCAGCTTTACCCACTTAATGCACAGGAACCCTCCTCATATGCATTGCTTCTACACCACCCCTCCATCTCAAACACACTGGTAAGACTTCCCCAGCTCTATGCACCTTATGAAGTACTCTCAAGCTGCCTCCTTAAAATGTCAGAAGTTTCCTTTTCTCTCTCATTTCCTACCTTTCTGCTTTTATCATGACTTTTAATCTTTACAGTATTTTAAGGCATTTTATCCTATTATGCAATAGGATATGCATCTCTTTTTGCTTGAACCTCTTGCCTCTTCTGTTGCTTCACTGGGTTATGACTAGGACAAGCCCAGTAGAAAGGGGGGACACTTTTTGTTTTGAAAGTACTGATTTTCTTGGTGGTGCCTAGTGACAGGACGAGAGGTAATGAGCACAAACTTGAATGCATGAAGTTCCACCTAAATATGACAACAAATTTCTTTTCTTTGAGGGTGGCAGAACACTGGAACAAGCTGCCAAGAGAGGCTGTAGAATCTTTGTCTCTGGAGACATTCAAAACCTGTCTAGATGCCACCCTGTGCAACCTGCTCTGTTTGAGATGATCTCCAGAGGTCCCTTCCAACTCCAAAACATTCTGTGATTTATCCTTGATAAACAACTCAAACCATTTTTGCTTTAAGCTCACAAAAATAACACGTGATTTTGTTTCGAAGAATGGAATTGCTTGCTTCCCAAGTACATCCTATATCTACCTACCAGGAAAATCAGGTGTTTATGTGCTACACTCAATCACACACCTTTCACATAGTTTCAGTTTCCAGATTTGATTTAGCCCATCAGCTGCAGAGTTGCAAAATGTTTCATCTCTCAACTTCCAACCAGTAAACTGCAATGATGCTACTTCTCCTCTGGATTTTCTGCCACCACTTTTAAAACAGAGCTGCAGGATTTATGCTTGCTATGGTTTTAAAGCCAGTTTCAAAAAAGTTTTTTGGAATTGCATTCTGTGCTTATTTTCCTTAGTAAGCTATGATGTATTGGCCAATTTTAACCTAAGTTTGATAAAGGAATATAGATATGAAAAAGACAAAGTTGCTTCAAGCTCTGCAAGCTTTTCTGATAAAGAGAAGAGACTGAAAAACTAATATAGGGAAAATACCCAACATTAAATGTCTCCAACATAGAAAGGCAAATGTAACATCAGTAGTTAGCTGTGTCTTCTGAGTAGCCAACATGAACACATATACTTGTTAACCAAGCAAAAGATCTAATGTTAATGAAGGGACACAAGGACAAGCTAAGACTATTGACTGGAAAAGGGCAGTTGGTCAACTAAAAGCATTCCAGAACTATGAACTTCACAAGGAATAAAGGAAGAGCTGAAATTACTGCAGTGCAGGGATCAAGGAAAACAGGCTCTAATTTTTACACTTCACGAAAACAAACATTCTCTATCACTCAACACAATGTCTCACATTCACTGAGAAACTGGACTTCCTAGTATTAAGTGGTAACTTCTGCAAACTTCTGCACTTTAAAGCTCAAGACCAGTAACTTAGGAGGCATGCAAAGGCTACAAGAGCTTACAATACAAAGATCATTTCAAACACCTCTTGGGATAATGAGGTGTGACTCACAGCTGTCCTATGTATTCTGATATAATAGTGCAGTAAAAGCAAAAGAAGATTCACTACAAATCTCAGGTGAGATTTGAGTCCAGGACTCACATTTTCTACCCACTGAAATTTAAATACAATCAAATGTAAACAAGTTCAAACTAGAATGGCAAGAGGGAAGAAGAAGTTTTACTTTTTACTGGCGTGCAATCCTATTATTATGTTATCTGTATTTTGGAGTCCTCCCCATCTGAGAAAACCAAATTAAATTTAATAAAGCAGATTTCTCTGATGTTCTACATTACAAAGAAAAGTGAAGGAAGAGGTTTATGTCATTTTGCCAAAAGCACTACAGAAAACCTACATATTCTTTTATTAGAATTCCCCACTTACGGATTGAAATGGTATTCTGTCTTGGCAAAATCTTCTATCTTTTTGACACTGAAATGAGTGGATTTTACTACCTCTCTTTTTTTCCTGAAACAGTATATGGGTGGGGTGTGTGAATTCCCTTGGCAGGGAAGAGGGGAGCAGATGGGGAGAGCTGCCCAAGTGTTCTATCCCTGCAATCACTGTCAATAAAACTGCTCTTGGACCTGTCCAAATCTGTACAAGTGCTATACACTTGGAGTTCACAGATTCTCTGATACTAACAAGATTCAAATAAGCAGGTGGGCTCAGTTTTTGCTAAAAATACTTTTTACTATTTTCCCCACTGTTTCATCAAATCTGTGACAGAAGTAAAAAAAAATTACTTCAGATGGCCAACTTATATTTGCCTACTTAAAGTGTAGGAGCTACTCTGGGAATACACTATTGTTCATTTAACTGTAATACAGATGCTACTTCCTCTTCTTGCTTATAGCAATGTTACAGCCTCACCACAGTAATTCATAACATCTCCTCCCTAATAAGCCTATTAGAAATCAGAATGCTTTTGACACAGTGTTTTGGACAGAACAGCTCAGCCTGCTTCATCTCACCTTTTGAAAATTTTAAACTTCTTAAGTTATTTCTACGTTTTCATTGCAGAGCTGTTCAAATCAAAATCCAAGATGTAATACAGACCAAACATACTTCCAGTACTAGAGACTCTTATTTTTCACAACTTAAGGTGATTAAATAAAACAGAAATTAACAGCACTGACATAAAATAGCATCTGCATTTTACTTAGCACAGCCTGCCACTGAACAGTTCTTTAGCAAAGAGGAACTATAACAGGGTGTGGGTGGAAAAAAACCCAAACAAACAAACAAAATGACCACAAAAATAAAAGCAAAAACAAAACAAAACCCAAAACCCCATAATCAAACAGGTGATAATTAACTACCATCTTGCTCTTCAGCCTGTGATCTGCTTGATGTATTCAGTGAGACCAACACATTACCTACTGTGACGTGCAGGTTCTCACTACAGCTTCCAATAATGTTTTTTAAAAGTGAAGCACTCTAGCAGTTCCACATGCAGGAAGTGAAACAAAATTAATTGTAAAGTATGACTGGGACATAACTGCAGAGCCAGCTACATGCTCCTCACGCAAACCAAGAAACACTGAATAGCTTCTGTCATCATTTCTTTATAATCCTCTTCAGGCAGCTCAAAAAAAGCCCCTCATTTTCAACTTTTTCCCCACTGACAGTGTAAAAAAACCACACTGATTTCAACAAAAGCAGGATACTGACAGTCAAATTATGAATTAAGAGTTTACTATTTTGATAACCTAATTTGCAAGTTTTCTGCAAGTAATCAACCCCTCAGAGAATATTCTGGAACTGACCATGTAATTTACACTCAGGCAAAGTGTAAATGATAAAATGTTTCACACAATGAGATAATTACAATCTAACACTGTTTTTTATCCACTGTGAATTGGTGTAAATAAAGAGAGAAAATATGAGGGTTTGAGAAATACAGTGAATAACTTTGTTTCCACATACCTTTACTCCCTGTAGTATGGAGAGGTTAAAAAGAATGCATATCATCATGCCAAATAAAAAAAAAATATTTACCACCAAGATCTACTGTAAAGATGCTAAAGGGATTATTTTCTTATAGCCACCAACATCTTCTCACATTTACCCATATGGCTTTTTTTTTTTTTTTCTTCCCCAAGGCACAGAAAATTGCATGCACTTTTTGAACAGGGCTAGTTAAGCTTTTGTTATCCATCTCTACCATACTGCAAACCCTCCTTGTTGAAAGAACTTTGAAGGTGCAGCCAGTAACCCCTCTGGCACTCTAAGGGAGGTGTTTCAGAGCGTGCTGTACCTCCCTCCTTGTGCTGCAGGTCCTTCCCAACACAACATCTTCCTACCTCATACCAGCTGAGCAATTAATTAATTAATTAAATGGCATCATACATCACCATTTGAGAGCAGCACCCTCCTAACCTGGACAAGGTCCTTGGGAATCATTCCCTGTAAAACACTGGGGGAATACAGAACTAGGACTAAACAAGTGGGTTTGTCTACTGAAAGCTTTTATTTGCATTTTGACCAAGCTATTTTAGTCTTTTGGGAAGGATACATTTGCAAAGCTCATCTTATTTCCAGATAGCTCAGTTACAACCAGCCTGTACTGCACTGTACAAAACCAGTATGCACTTGTGGAAGGTTCAGACTGGCAGGCTTACACACCCCATTTCCAGAACAGGCAGGAGGGAGGGTCCTCACACACCACCAGCTCCAGGGCACAACTAAGACCCTGACTTGGGCAATAAAAATTAAATGCCACCGGTTAAAAGGACACGGTAAGTCCTTTCAGCAGACAGCAACTGGGTGAAAATTAACTACATGAAATACTCAGACAACTAATGTGCTGTTCCATAACTGAATAAATAAAAGACTGATAATCACTGCAGTTCTAGCAAAAGGTTTCTGCAAAGCCTAACCCAGCTCAAGTGCCTCTCAAAGCCCCACCAGCAGAACAGCTGAGCAGGAATACTGATTTCCAAATTGACTTAATTGGACCTCAGCTGAGGGAAATAGGCAGATTCAGAAGAACTGAATGTTACAGGGGTGGGAGCTGGTCATGACAAAATCAGCAAATAATTCAGCTGAAAAGGCCTTCTATATGTCCCCTCATTTAATGCCCTGTCCAGAGCACATTCACTCCAAGCTGAGTGAGCACAAGAGGGGGCATTCCAACCACAGATCCACACCCTAACTTTCCTCCAGCCTGGAGTTAAGATCTGGCACCACCCACCTCACTGTCCCTGAGAAAGGAACTGTTCACCTTTTCACTGTTTTCTATTGTCCAAGTGTGTGGTGGCAGTTTTAGTGAGCATACTTGAATAGCATTTGTCAAACAATCTACACTAGCATACAACTACCTTTAATTATGTCTTTAATTAGGATTGGATGTACACTATGTGATTTACTGTATGACTGGTCCAAAGAACTTTTTATAATGATATTTCTTGAGCAATTACTGCCTTCTGAGACTGATAACTTCAAAAACAATTACCAAGAAGCCTTAGAGAAAGTAGCTTTTTCTGCACAGTTTTCATATTAAGCTATTCATTATAACAGCTGGGGCAAGCAGGGAGAAAGCATAAGCACAGGCAAGGGCAATTTAGCATATTGTTTTATTCAATGTAAACATAGGTTTTTCTGAAGCATTTACTCAGCTGTAATTATTCTGATTTTGTATTGAGAAAGCAAGTGTAAGAAAAGGGTTTGGGTTTTTTTTTCAATCCAATGTGCTCTAGATCCAATGCTGCAATTAATTCTCTTCAGCTTTATTCTACTTAAAAGTACTGTGGAATTCTGTGAACTCCAACTCATCCTGCTGCAGGTATTATTATGCTCCTGTATATCAGTACTGGAGCACAATAAAGAATTTGTTAAGTTACGTGTAATGCAAAGAATGATATTAAACAATGATAATGCTTTCTTTGCATTTCAATAAACTGTATTGACCAAGATGCTAGTTTTCAGTAGGCAGGAGACCTACAAAAATCTGTTGTAATTACTAAGTTACGAGATAAAGAATGATACAACACGACAGGCCAGCATTTGGAACATGCTTTTAAAAACATATGCAGTAAAAGTCAAAATATGCCTAAAGCAAATTTTTGCCACAATGTTTATTAATTAGAAAAGCAAGATCTGATATGTGATTTGGGTATACACACCATTTGTCCCTTGGTATGTCACAGCAGACAGAGCATTTTCTAACCAGCCTGCCTTTCATAAAGTAGAACTCCAACAAGGTAATGCATGTGCCACTGTGTACATTACTGGAGAATGATAAATGCATTTAATCAAACTGATCAACTTTTATAACACTATTAACATCATGAGACATGCATGTCAATGGGTATGTAGGCAGAGATGTTGCTTCTCTGAGGTCAATTTATATTTTCAGATGCTGCACATCTAACTGAAGACTAAACTCCTTTTCAAACATTAAATTTCATTTGGAACAAGCAGATCCCTGTTTTAAATTGTTGACCTTAAGCAGCTGATCATTGAAGTGTCACCCATTTGTCTGAAAATACTAAAAAGGATTTTGGATGGCTTCCAGATTGCCGAAGAATTGTGTCAATGTAAAATTGGATTATACTTTTTTTTTTTTCCCCCCCAACGATGAGTCCAGCTTGCCAATTTCATGACTTCTCACTGTCTACCCAAGATACACATTATGCTTCGAAACCTAAAGGTCTGCACAGGTGGTACCCACTAAAGAGATTTAGTTTTGTACCTTCCCATTTGTTCTTTCTGCTGGCAACATTAAAAACGAGTAAAAATAAGTACATTGAGTCTCTGATCCAGTCTGTCAGGATACTGTTAACAGTTATTCAGACTTGATACTACATTTTGTTATATCATCTTCTAAAGCAATACTGAATATACTGCTGAACAACTTTTGGGGAGTACTGCATGCAACTCAATTTCCTCTGATTTGAATGGAAGTCAACAGTGTGCAGGAAGCCTCAAAAAGGCATAAAGCTCCTTCTGTAGTAAAAATATTTTAACAGGAAAAGTAATTCTAAAAAAAGGAACAGCTGCCATTATTTAGGCGTACTAAGAGAATCTACACTAAGAAACACCTGTAAAGATTTTCTTTTGTTGACTTTGCAGGGGGATGAAGGCTTAAGCTCTCTTAAACAGCATATCCAATTGAAAACCTTTGGCAACGAGAAAAATAAGTCACACGATCAATGATGCAAAAGCATCCTACACTGTACTGTGTGTCACATGAACTGCAAGTGCAAAATAACAGTCTCTTTACTATGTAATACAATATGATTAAGATTGCAACTATCTCCTACAGGAAAATTACAGAGCAAGCATCTCGATCCCTACACTGTCAGAAGACTTTCCAGTGAACTTTGACATCCTCCTAGGGTTAGATTGTAAAAACAGAAATAGGATGTAAATACCTATCTACATGTATAACTACTTTCAGAAGGTCCCACTGTGAGGTTAATATTAAAGTTTGTAACAATCAAAAACTTTAGGCTAGTTTCTGACTATTTTTCAGCTCTTTTAATTCTAAGGTATCTACAAAGGCAGGTTTACAGCTGACTAATCCTTTAATCTCCCAACTTCTGTCCCAATAGCTAGACACCAATATAATTTTGACATCCTAACAAGAGTAATTTCAAAGCATAGTTAACAACATTCAAGTGCTTCTGAAGCTTCTTAACCATCAGGTTTGTATGAGGATGTTTATTTCACTACACAGGTTATCAGAAATGATTTGTGAACAGTTGGCAAGACACTTCTGTAAACACAGATTAGCTTTAGTCTTGTGATTAGACATGTGCAAACAAGGTGCAGAAATGTCAGTTAAGAGGCCCAAAATCTTGCAGCTGTATGGATGAAATTAAAGCAATTTTATAAGTGCTTATTTATGCTGCCACTTGGCAAAAAGGCTGGACAAGTGAACTGCAGAGAGAAAGCACACTTCATTAGCAGTGTGTGTGCATCTGAGCTGCCCACACGTGTGGAGTGCTTTGCAATATATCAAATTTTTTTCCCCACAAACTGCAACTCAGCTTGTAAAAAGTACATGACATGCTAATAACTCAGCAGGAAGTATACAACCACCACATGAGCTTTAAGCAATAATTGCATTACACAAAGCCACAATAAAACATTAGTTCACTGACACCCTTTCCTCTGCATTCTTCCATCCAAATATGGACTAATGCTGAACTTGCTGTATATTGTTACAAAATTGTAAAGGTAAGATGAGGCTTCCAGAAAGGTGACAGAAAAAAACAATGTTCCATAAAACTGTGCAAGACCTTCACTGATTTTCATCAGCTTTGGAAGCAAGGTACCAAGAGAGCAGGGATATCTGTCATTCTTTAACAGCACAATTCCCAAGGTATTTGGGGAAGATGGGAGTCAAAAATCAAACTGCAGGAAGTGGAGGGCAAAAAAAAAAAACCAACCCTGAGCTAATTCAAAAAGTACTTTAAAAAACATGGCTTAGAAGCCTTGATGGAAGAGGCACTATTACTGCCTCTGGTTCTGGAAATGTCATAAGAAAGATTATTTTAGTTACACTGACCAGATTTCTCAAAAAAATATTACGTTGACATGTACAGCCTTATTCAGGAAACAGACATAAGAGTCTTCATAGATTTCATCAGTTTTCTGATCCTTTAATCCATATTCATGCCAACAGTCCCACTACAGAAAATGGGATCAAGGTGCTTAGGTGGGTAAATAAAAAATAATTAAAAATGGTTTACTTGCTTGCATTAGGACTACTCACACAAGAAATGAGTTTGATGATTACAGTCACAGGGAGTGATGTTCCTCGTGTGCTTCAGAATTTCTGTGATCCAGACCTGGACAACTGGATGAGCTGAGGATTTCCATAATCTTGTCATAAGAATCCATGCATGAGAGATTAGGTGTTTCAGCCTTGTTCGGTGAGAAGCTATGGTCTACCACCTCTGACCCTGTATCATACTAGAGAGCAAAGGAAAAAAAAAATAAAAAAATCACAATACTCTACGACAGCTTTAGCTCTTGCCAGATTTGCATTAAGATGGATATCTTCATAATGCTGTGGAATAATTGTGGAATTAAAGATTAACTTTCTCTTTTCCTTTACAGAATCTAACTTTTCCAGCTCTTTAGAAGGATGGCACATGTTGCATCAACTCTCGTATTCAATGTGCTATTAGCAACAAGAAAATTCAAAATTCCTAAGTTACAAAGTAGGTTCCCTTTGTTCAGCTCTTATATTCCCAGAAAGTTCTTGGCCTCTTTGTTCAGCAAGTATTTGTAGAGGCAATCAGGTCAAGACAACCAGGTGTTGCCAGTTAGGAGGAAGGCATGAGCTCCTGTTAAGCCCACCTGTGCCCGATTAGGGCTGGTCCCAGCTGCACATGAGCAGAACTGGGGGACCAATAAAATGTGAGCTGGGTTCACTCCTGACCAGCCTGAGGAAGAGGAGAGTTGACCCCAGGGCATTAACACTGAGACAGACTAACTGATTCTAAGGGCAACTTTCAGAGTGCTGTCCTTGCACCTTGGCAAGAACACCTACTGGACCCCAAAACGCCATGGTCCAGGAAAGGATTATCAGCAACAAGTATTTCCAATAAAAGTTTCATCAAGCATTTTTGTTTCCCAAAGAAAAAAATGTTTTCTGAGAGACAGGTTGTTACCCTGAAATTAAGAGATAGGATATAAACACAGAAAAGGAGCTTACCCAAACCTTTTTTTCCTAGTAACTAACAAAACAGCAAGAACATCAAGCTAACTACTGAAAGACACAGTTGCTTTTTTCTTCCTGGTGCTCCCACTCTTTATGAGTAACTTGGCATTACTTTTACATTTTGACATTATAAACTAGTGCCTAAAGGTTTCCTCCTTTACCCACTATCAAAGTAAGTACTGATAGGATCAATAAATACATATTAAATACTAAATCCTGAGCATTCATAATGAAAATTCTTTGCAAAAAGTTTAATTAACTTCTTTTTCTCAAACAAACAAGAGTTATAAAATAAAACCTGAATAACAGGCAGCAGAGAACAAAAGGGTGTAAGTGTGCTGCACATTCAACAATTTCCTCTTTGCATCCCTGATCTTTGAGCAGAGATGAACAAATCAGGCTTTGCTCACACACTGTAACAATCATTTCAACTATGCACATGCAGGGAACTTATTATCTCTATATTCTAGTTTGTGATGTTTATGGTCTCCTTAGGTTGACTCCACATTGTCTTCTGCTGCCCACTATCCCTATTTTTCCTCCATGTCTCTCTTAATGACCAGCTTAGCCACTGGTAATTTTCCAGGGTCACTAGAACAGTCTATCACTCCAACAACAAAGAAAAGAACAATGACAAAAATACATTTTCAAGCAATCTGATCTTGGATGCCATTGCAGCACATGCAAAGAATTAGCAGACACAAACCCAGAGCTGTTGGTAAACTCTTAGAGAGCATATAAACATGCATTAGCCATCAAATGACTGGCTAAGGTCAGAGACACTGTTTGTGTCTAAGAAGTTAAATGAATTCTCTTTCCTGCTGAAAATACTGATCCGAAGGTAAAAAGGGGTGTAAAAATATCCAGCAGATTATCGATTGATCAAAATGGATCAACTTACTTAGTAACTCGCAACATTTCACAGGAAGTAGAAAAGACGTAAGTCAAAGAGTGAGCACACCATACTATCTTGGAAAAAAATACAGTGGTAAAACAGGATATAAAAGAAAGGAGGAAGCTTTTATTGGTAACAGAAGTGTGTAGAAAACTTAGAGATCTGGAAGAGTACTAGAAAACAAAACAAAAATCTATGTTTCTATTGTTAGAGCATCACTAGCTCCTGCAAGCAGTTTAAGAACTGGGTTTTTTCCAGCCTTGAGATAGAAGGCCTAAGGGCGGCCATGTTACAACGTTTCAGTCCTTACAGGGCAGCTGCAAAGAAAATGGAGACTCCCTCTTTACAAGGAGTGACATGGACAAGACAAAGGGCAATGGGCACAAGTTGCTCCCGAGGAGATTCTGATTGAACATGAGGACAGTTTTTCACTCTGAGGACAGTCAGACACTGGAATGGTCTCCCAGGGGAAGTGGTGGATTCCCCCACTTTGGCAAGTTTCAAGTCTCAGCTTGACAGGGTATAAAACACTAAAACACATAAACCCCCAATATTAGAAGGGTTGGACCACATGATCCTTAAGGTTCCTTCCAACTTAACAGTCTAGGATTCTACAATTATAAAGTACCAAGTAGCACCAAGCTTTGCTTGCAGTACTGCAAGAGCATCTGATGTGCCCAAGACAATCCCTTTAAAGAATCATTAACATCAATAAAGGGAAAAACAAAAATTAAAATCTTTGGAATCCCTGGACTCAGAAGCGCTTGGTATAAACTACCAAATTTTTAGATTACAATGTAAATAGTAGCTTTACTAATTATTTAAGTTCTCTATGCCTTCATAACCTATGAAGTTCAGGTATGCATCTGCCTAAACTCAGTTTTTTCATAGTTTATTTACACAAATCCCAAAGAACAAAAGTATGTTCTGCGCATCAGCCTGGAGGTAGTAAAAAAAATTAAATACATTAAAGCCTGATGAGACTGTCCTGAAGGGGCCCCTAAGCTGATTTCACAACAACAACCCCAATTACTGTTAAATTTTACAGTCTAGCATTAAAAATCCATGCAGGTGAGATGAGAGACTGCTAACCAGCAAAGCATTTTACAAGCACTCTAAATTACGTGTGTACACGTGGTTGTTGATTTTGGTGTTTTTTTTTCCAATCAATGCATGTTTTTGAAGTTTGTAAATCTATTTTGGAAGCCTTCAGAGAGCTGATTTTTCAAGCAAGTTAAGATGGGTCAAAAGGATCTAGTACTTTCTTTCAGTCATGTGCTTCACCAGAGAAACACCTCACCAAGCACCTACCACAGGTGCTTGTTGTGATTACTGAAACGCTCCCTTTTTTTGTTTTTCAGGTAAAAGTAAAGTCCTTCCACGACAGCCAGCATTCCCAGTATTTCTTACTTTACTTTAACAGAGATGAAAAACCAGCAATACTGGGTTTAAACCCGTTCCTCCGAAGCGGGTCCGGGCTGCAGGGTCGAACCGCTCCTCCCGCCCAGCGGCAGCCTCAGCGCCACAGCGCGCACGTGGCGAGGAGCTCCTCTGCCTCGCGCCGGAAAACGGGCCGAAAGCGAGAGAAAATGAAAAAAAAAACCCGAACAAAAAACATTAAAAGAGACACGAACTTTTCACCGCACACCCGAGGACGATCCCGGAGTCGGGACGAGGTTCTACCTGGACACGGCGACCTTCCGTCTCCACCGACGTAACCGGCAAGGCCCGGCGGCACCTGACCAGCGCCTCAGCGGCGCCCGCCCCTCTTCCCGCCACTCCTGAGGAGCCTGAGGGAGGCGGCTGCTGCAGGCTGCGCGCTGGCACGGCCCAGATGAAGAAAGCGGAACCGGGCAAAACCCGGTTACCGACTGAGGGAAAAAGCAAGCACCGATGCTACAGCAACCACCTCAGGTTTGTCGCTGCTGCCTCTCACAAAGTTCAAGGCTGAGCTCCTGCCCCCAGCCGGGAGCCGGGCCCGGCCCTGCCCCTCATCATCAGGAGCACAAACTGTTTGCAGCTGGGGCTCGTCTGGAAACAAAGGCACTCCTTTGTGAGAGAACAGGTATCAGGTGCGAGCCCTTGCGTTCGAATGTGAACTTTTAAAGCAAAGGAAAGCAAGAATTCACGTTTCTCACCACTGGGAAAACATTTTTTCTCTTATCCAGTGGCTCCTGTGTTGAGTCCAGTAATCGCCTGACCCACACTGAGAGTGCTCAGCTGCCTGTGTCTGAGAAGCACTGAAGAAACTCGAGTCTTTTTACCAGAGAAACTAAAAACAAAAGGTATGTAACATCAGCCATAGTATAACGGTACAAAAAATTTTAGTACTTAAGATGCTGATTTAGGTATTTTCTGTTCCTGTAAGAGATGCAACTTTTCTGTGACATCCTATTGGACGGTTATGGGAATTTATTAATGGCAAGCCAAATAACCCATTTCATTTTCCCTTCTTTGGTTACCAAATCTGCCTCCCGACCAGAGACAGCACTAAGTTTCTCTGGCCAGGTTTACTGGCCATCTGTCTCCACTCTTACTGTAGTTTGCCTGGTTGTAATGATCTCCAGGGAGCATGTGTTTCCTACATGCTTTCTGAAATATTAATACACAAAATTGTCCTGAGGTTTCTGATAGCAGCAGATTGGCTTCTCTGCGGTTTTCTGTTAGAGATGTATTGGTGATTCCGAGAAGCCAGTGGCGCCGAAATGGGTTAAACCTAATAATGTTTTGAAAGCTGATAGCATTATTTAAGAGGGCTCAGATTCACAAAGCTACAGACCTGGCTGACCCCAGCAAATTACAGTGTTTGTTAATGTTCTGTTATAGACATCTTCTAGTCAACCAAAAGCAGATATATTAAGTGAAAAATTGACTTGTGGTTCACAAAGATATAGGCGAGCCTTTCTGTCTTGTTTCTGACAGTCAACTTGGATATAAAGGAGGGGCATCATGGCTTCTTTTTTTACCATGGCTTGTGGGAAAGCAATCTTCAAAAACATTAACTTCAGCTTCCACCTAAAGAAACATAATTGCCTTAAAATCTTTATCGTCATGATCTTCCACATCACGTGCCCTTTGGGAAATCTAAAAACAGTTTAAAGAATGGGTTACATGGGGAAAATCCTTTTACTTTGAGCATGATGATTATAATCATATAAGCTCTAGAATCAGTGCGACTGGAATATAAAGAAGAGTGATTAAAAAAAGCACTAAAATTTATATTATGCTTTTGGAATCAATGAAGTGGTGGCCAACTCATGGTGTTTTAAACTCCATCTTATTGCTAAATATTTAATGACAGTAAGTTGGCTTAGGAACATTTCTTGCAGTCTTTCAAGGAGGGTTTTACTGAAATTTCTGTTTCCAACCAGGACAAGCTGACAGCTTTAAGAAACCAGCAAATGAACAGGGAAGAGAGAATTTCATCGTTACCAAGTTTAAATTAATGCAAACAACAAACAGGTAATAGTTTCATGACTTCTCGTATAATCTTGTTATGGTCTGGAGAAGACATCTGAATTCCCCTTCTGCTCATATTCAGTATTGAAAACATTCTCCTAGGTGTAGGCCTATGTGAAAGGGAACAGCAGTCATCAGGTAAAAAGCCTGGGTAAAATAGGAATAAGGGTGCAAGATGTCAATGGTGAAAACCTCAGGTTATATGTTAGCTGACATTCTCAAGACAGAAACTATAAGGCCTCATCTACTCAAAAGCTATAGCATCAGCTGCACCATTTATTCAATAAGACTGTTCGCTGAAGTTCAATTTATAACTTCTATTACAAAACAATAAGCTCAATGCAGGCAAGGCCAAACACTCCATTTCACTAGCTTTTCAGACCCAAAAACCTTGCAGTCCTGATAGGACTGTCTGAGGCAGCTAATCCTTCACAGCAGAAGCAATATTGTCAGGGAGAAAAAGCTGGTACCGGCCGAAGTCACTTGAGTCCTCCAAGTGACTCTGCCCTACCTACCTCCCTGCTGCTGTTAGAGAGAAACCTCACAGTGTTAGAGAGAATCTATACAGGGAAAGGGGTGGGGGGCTGACACTGGTTTGGGAAATGTGGGGAGCCAGAGGCACTGCCTGGACCACTACTCAGTTTAAAACATGCACTGTTGCTGTCTGACGTGATCATCTCAAACATGTCTTCCCCTCAATACATTTCTCCAGAGGCAATTGATTCAGATGTAGAATTCCCTTCATTAAATAACCTTCTTACATGCCCATCTTAGGAACAGAAAATGTAAGTACAGTAAGCAATGTGACTAGCCTGTGATAATCACAGACAGGATCTGAGTGCAAACTATAAGAAAGAGAAAAATATTACACTGGGTCTGTATTTAGTAAAAATAGAGATTTTTACAGCCATTTGCTTTAAAGTTCAGGCACTTGTCTGAATTCACTGTATTCATATTCAATGCCAATGACTACATTGTCACTGCTGTCAGTGGCTGCCAGAAGGCCAAATTCCTCCAATGATGAAAATATTATTTCTCTGACAATGCTTCTGGGGACATCATAAAGGTGTCACAATTAGCTTCAGTAGGGAAGCATTCAGCTTAGCTCATAAAGAGGCCTTTCATTCCAAGGTAAATTTTATAAAAGGAGACCTTGGCTCATGAGAGGCAGTATAAGTACTTTCACAGACTCCCATGAGAGACTTAGGAAATCAGTTCTCTTTAATTTTATTAATTATTGTGTATAAAAGTTAAGAAAAAAAGAAAGTACCCCAATAATCCTTAATATTTCTTGTTGGTATTTGGAAAGGAATCTGCCTCTGTGTTACCTGTGCTTAGAGAGCTCTCTAATTACAAAAGCTAAGGTACAAGTGTCAAGAACACATTATTTTCAGAAAAAATAAAGACACTAAAAAAACCCAACCCCTTGCTACAAGTGAGAACTAAGCACTGACAACTTGGCATTGCATAAAGATTTACAGAAAAAATAATCAATTGCATAGAAAACCTTGGAATCAAACCACTGTTATTAAATCATCCTATGTTTCATATAATGGTAAGGTTCAGTAGCACGTCCATTTCTGTGAATGAAAGAACAGCAGGATAATGCCAAAATAAAAGCTGAGATAGATGTATTGATGCACTATTCAATGAGTAACTTGTCACTCCTCCTGGTTGCAAATTGTTGACTGAGCAGTCAAGAGTAAAAAACTTCGACTTCTTGAAGCCTTAATGCTACAAAGTATTCTTTCTCCATTTTTTTTTCTTCTCTTTTCTAATAGTACTTATAGATAAAATTTAGACTGCCCTGTTGGTGATAGCACGTCAGAATTTAGTACCACATTAAGACATAATACATTCAGTAACTAGCAAATGAAATATTAAATCAAATTAAAGAGAAGTTGTGTGGTTAAAGCTTTAAAAGCCTATTTTGTGTGAAATAAATTTAGAGGTTTATATTTGAACCAGTTAGTTTTTTTCTATCCCTGCCTAAAAATATGCATGGTCAATGTATGACTGTAGATTTTCACTCCCAATTCATAACCACAAAGGACTCTACAAATCTAGTACTGTGAGGAGAATAATGCCAGCTTCAGTGACAAAACAATGGCAAAAACTGGCTGGGCTGTTTCTCAAGAACTTTAGGGGAGTATGGTAAGACAATCCCTGTGCTGTTCCTCTCAAGGCTTAGTATCCTCATGACATCAGGATTTTTTTTCTTATTATCTTCATTAAAAAAATGTACAGCCTAACAGGCGAATCACGAATCAATGACACACAGAAAGATAATTAAGTAAATTAACACTTCAAGGAGAGGATAACCTGGTGGTGTAATCCTGAATTCCAGGATGCCTGAATGCCTCCTGTGCAGCCTACATGTATCAGGCAGTGCTGCTTTCAGAGATACCTCCTGCCTCATGATCAAGTTTTCACTTGAGAGAGACCCTAGTTCAGTAAGTTGATGTATTTTTACATGAGGCAGACAAGAGATGAGGATCATTCAAACAAGTACTAGGTATCAAGACAATTCTTACTGGTTTCCACGCTAAAACTGGTAATCTTTGCCTGAAAAGTCTTGAATTCTTTTAAGTAAAATGGAATAACTTCAGCAAAAATCAACACAGGATGCTTCCCTCTGTGCTACAGCTCAGCATAATTAGGGTTCTATGGACAGATGGGATAAGCAGGATTAAGAGGTCTCAGGCAGAGTAATGATGTGAATCCAGCCCCTGTATTTGGAGATAGTTTCAGCATTAAGATACTGTATTACAAGCACCTCTACTCAGTGACAAGTAAACAGAAGGATAGCTGTTGTAATAATGATCCAAGAACCTCTGGTAAACTTGAGATCTTCAGATCAACTCGCTTATTTATGCTAAAAAACCCCTAATATTGCAAGGTCTGGCACCAGCATTGAAGAGTTTCCAGGAGGCAAAATCTTGTAGCTACCTGCACACAGCCCCACAGTGGCCAAATATGTCTCCTTATAAAATAAGTTTAAAGCACTTGCTCATAACTTTTGAAGGTGCCTATCTGCAGTGGAAAAAAAGGAAAAATTAGATTAGGAACGGAAGATTTCTTTAGGCATCTTTCTAAGACAACAGACACATTTTGTTTAAGATGAACACAAAGTATTTTATTTTCATGGGGAAGAGAAAGGAAAGAGATTTGTTGAGTGAAGTTTATCATTTTCTTCACAAACATAAGGAATTAATATATTGACATTTCTTTGGTTTTCAAGAAGTGCAACATTTTCCTAAAGCATATAAATTATTAGAAAATTCTTGGCAAAACCTGTTTTTATAATTCCTTTCCTCTTCATCCATCTATGGCTGTATTTTGCAAAAAACATGGCTATTTCTTCAACTGCAATAGGACCTCCTATCAACACATGATTAGTTCAGCTAAAGAAAAAAAGAAATGGAAATGCATGTAGTTCAATAAAAAGCATAGTGACTTGTGCAGATACTCCATAAATGGGCCACAAAGGAAAGTAAACCATGAATCTTAATCTGTAAGTATAAACAGCTTTAGAAAGGTTCACTAAAGGGTGTGCTTGCTTTGCAAATGATGGTACAGATCAAAATCATGGGATCTCTCCTGTTCCCAGAAAAAGCTGCAATTAACTCATTGGAATTTCATGTTGAGGGTTAGGGTTAGGTCTGGTTTCACTTGTCTTCCTAAATATGCATGTTATTCAATAACTGCTGTGATGCTAGTGACAGTATCCCACCAGCACTGCAAAATTCCCATTGCAATCTCTGCTCAATGTCTGAAAATATGTTTGAATTCATTGACATGGAAAAATATTTTAAAGCATACTAGATTTAGATAGTGCCTTTTAACTTAGTTTCAGAAACTATGTGCCTTTAACAGACTCAAATCACCACAGGGATGGTTTGCAGCAGCTCAGGACCATGCAGAACACTAGGCAACAACTTACTTGGTCATACACTGGGACAGAAGCAGAAGTTTATTTATCCAAAATATATTTTACAAAATGTTTACCAATTTCTTCTACACTCCTACAAAAAGAAGTTTTCCTGTCCATGCTAAAGAAACAAGTTTATTGTTTCTTCCTGTAAGAAGTCCAAGTTATTTATATAGTATTCAATTAATTTACCTTTGAAAGATGAAAGCAACAGTCAGGTTTGTCTGAATGGGGATCCAGAGTCCTGGAAAGTCTGGAGACAGGATGTAATGTTCAGTTGTTATGGATGCAATTCAGCTGCATTAAATTAACTTCTCTCAGCATTCATACTAACATAAGAACAATGACAGTACCATTCTTAAAATCTTATCAATGCCAGTTCTTCTAAGCTAGCTGTTTAGTTCTCTGAAGACTCTTGTTCCTGCTCTTTTTATTGTCTGCTATAAAGATGTCACCATCTTCAGTTCTGTGGAGTAAAACAAAATTGCCTATGACCTGGTTAAGGATGCTATATCCCAATTCAAAAAGTAGCTGTACACACTAGAACTGTCCAGTACTGATCAACTTTTAAGTTAGCATTATACTGCTGATATTATTACTACAGATAAACAGGGAGGTTTGTGAGTTGCAAGGTCAAAAATTCAAAGTTGACACTAGAATAACACTTTTAAGTAGACATCAAATACTTAATAAAAAGGAAAATAAAAGTAGCACTCCGGATCAAAGGGCTAAATTTAAGTATCCTTTAGATATTGCTATTAAATTCATCATTAGAATTAAGGTCACACTTAATTGCTTTGCTACATTAGACTCAAATCTTTAGATGGTTAAGTGTGTCTTTGCCTGTCCCTCAGCTAAAGCCAGGAAATAACACTGTTTCTTTATTTATAAAGAGCATTATAAGCAAAAATTGTCCTAGTGTTTAGGTACAATAATATACAGCTTTAAACCCATATAATTACCTGGTTAGCAATCAATTTCTTTTTTTTTTTTTAAACCCTTCACCATAGGATATTACAAGTGAAAAAATTAAACTGTTTAGTTTCAAACTGATTCCCCAAGTCAAGTCTGTTTTGCCCATGATGGCAACTGGTGAGTTGTCTCTCCATCCTTATCTTGACCTACAAGCCTTCTGTTGTATGTTCTCTCTCCTGTCCAGTTTGAGGAGGGGAAGTGATAAAGCAGCTTTGGTGGGTGCCTGGCATCCAGCCAGGCTCAACCCATCAAAATGGGAGATACCTTTTCAAAGCAATCTACCTGACTGATGTGCAGCAGGGACTTGAACATAATTTTCCAATATCCTTAAGGAGTGCTTTGCAGCAGACTGGCCCTGGGGGGTTGTCCTTTTTTAAAACAAGTTTGATTAATTGACTATAAAGTCAGACAAGGCTATGCTGACCATGGAGACTGACTTCCTATGTAATATTCGTTAGGGAAGTTCCCTGATAGATAATTTCAGCTGAAGACAGTAAAGCAAATCTCATTCTGATGTAAATAATGATATTTTAATTGAGCAAGTGTGTGTGGAGGGCCACTCTAGAGAGCAGTTGGTAGGGCAGATAGCAAAAGGATCAAATACCACTTCATTTTCTAGTATGTTTTTGTATTATTCTTTTTGTCAGAAACACACAGTATAAACATCCTAGAAAATTATTCTACTCCAATATCCCTTCACTTCTTATTTTCTTACAGAGATCTACATTAACATAATGCTATGAATTTCACTAAAATATGATCAATAAAACACAGTAGTGAAGTATGTTTGTAAAACAAACATTTTACCTTGATATGCAAATATGACTGTCATATTAGAAAATGTGACTGTCAAAGATCTGAGAAATAAGAAAGCCAAAATCTAGACTGCCTCTGGAACTGGTCTGCTAACAAGTGTATCATCATGATTTTTGTCTTTTTTTATTTCTACTTTTTCTACTACTTATGTTACAGCCATCCTGGGGTTTGAAAGAGAACTATGTATTTCATCAACCCTCTTTTTCTTGTTTCTAGCTTACCAATCTTTATTTCAATAATATCAATCATACTAAAAGGAAGGACCCAAATTCTCCCACTAAATCGCAGAAGAAAACTGCCCTGCTAAAGGGTGCGTTACATGACTTTTGCAAATGGTAACCTTTTGCTTCATCTGTTCCTTTTTATGAAACTGTTGGGAAAAATGTTTTTTAGTTCTCTATATATTTTACGTTGGTGTAGGGAGATCTCAAATACACCTTAAAGTCTGCTTTGACAAACTGAAATTCTCATGAAATTAAAAGAAAAGGCAAACATATTAAATAGGATCATAATAACTTTTATCACCTTTATGCAGTAACAATAACCTGGAGTTGTCTTTTTTCCTCTTCAAATGGATAAACAAAACAGAGAATTAGTAAAAATAAACATTATATGAGATTATTTCCCCTTCCTCTTTCTCATTTTTCTACCTCAGTATCACCTACCTCGAACTCTGATCAACCACTGTTTAAAATGTATGAAAATTTCAGGCTTTCGTGTTTCTACTTACTGTGCAGTGAAGTAATCAAACAACAGTCCTACTTTCTTTCAAATTTCCAGTAGCTTATTATCACTTCCCTGTTCAGGACGCTGAAGGTTATTGAAAATGAGATGAATATTTAGTCCAATAGCTGTAATGTCAGCCTGAAGCTTTGAAAACTCAGGTAATTCTCTACTTTGCTGGAGACTTGCTATGGTTTATTTTTATTTGGTAGAGGAAAAAAAAACCTATCACCTAGTCTGATACTTTATACACTTAAAGCTTCAGAAATGTACTGGCAAAAAGCATATGGTAGGCATGTTATAAACAGATCTGAAATGTGTGCTATAGGATTAATTTTCTTTACTCCAAGGATTTTGTGTCACTTCTCTACTTAGGATCCAGTATGTTCTTGAAAAGAAGACAAATGTTTGGTCCAATAGTTACAGTGCTTGCCTGAAGCTTTGAAATCTCACATAATTCCATGCTTTGCTGTAGAGGTACTGTATAACCTTGGAGAAGTCATTTTGTCTGTCTATCATAATTCTGCATCTGTAAAAATAATCGTAGTATCTCTCTAGCAGTGGGGTGTTGTAAGAGAGGCAGTTTTCACAGGGATGAAATCTACAGTGCTGTAGGTATCTTTGACATCATAGATCATTTTTCATTAGCAAAGACATTTTGGATATATACTGAAAAAAGACTGTGACTTTATCATTGCTGAATGTGTCAGTCTTGAATGGAGACAGCACAAGTCCAGCTAACACTGTGGCACCTGAGAAATAAAAGAAGCAATGTGATTCACGGGAGCCCCAGAATGATGCATGCATATTGACACAGAATGCAAATCAGTAAGGCAATAAATACTGATGTCACAAAGAGCAGAGGAATAAACAAATGTAGCTCCAGCATTGTGGAACCTTATCACAGCCCTCTTTTCTCATGTTAATGCATTTTGCACGCAGCAGAAATTGTACTTCTGAGAAGAGCCACTCTGCAGTGTTCTCTAAAGATTATTCCTTTACTCAGTGTTGAATCATGCATATCCCTTCCTGAAATCATCTTAGTCTCCCCTCTCAAGCTCAGCAGCATTGAAATGTGTGTTCTGTATGAATGCTGCTTTTGTGCAGCAATTACTCCATTTTGATTAGAGATGTGCTTATGAGATCTCCACAACTGAAGTCCATTTTAAACAGAATTCACTTTTGATACAAACCTGTCTCTTCTTATGAGGCAAAAGTCTCCTGAGATTTCTGACATGTCTTACCAGTAGTGCGTGAGATACAGAGAGCAGCTTCTTTGATTCTAGACCTAACTGAAAGGGGGAAAGAGAGACAAAGAGAAAAAAAAACAAACAAAACCACATTCCAAAACTTTATTCTCTACTTAAAAATAAAGTTTGGAGAGTGAAGATTTATTCTGGTATTCTTTCACTTAATCAACATGATCAGGAATGATTAATATCAATTGAAGATAGTATACATAGTATACAGGCTTGCTTACTCTCTCTTTCCTTATTTCTTTCTTTCTTCCTGTCTTTCTTCCTTTTCTTTCTCTTCTCTTCTCTTCTCTTCTCTTCTCTTCTCTTCTCTTCTCTTCTCTTCTCTTCTCTTCTCGCAGAAATGAGCAGCAGGAGACAGAATATAAAATTAAATATGGGGGAATCCTGCTTCTTAGGAAAAGAGCCAAGAGGAAACAGGGAGAGAATAACAAGCATGTTACAAAAGGATACTGTGAAGATTTTTACTTGCCCACTCACTTCTTTCAATGGTCTTTATCTGCTGAAAAAAAACAAAAAGGGGGTGAAGGGGGGAAGGCAATTTACATCAGGCAGGAATGATATAACTATGAAACAGGTGTGCTATGGTTTTTTACATATTCTTTAACTACTCTCTTTTGCTTATACTGTCAGGCAGTGTCTAGTAAGGTGATAAACTGGAAAGAAACCGATTAAGTAAAAGAATTCACTGAATTAGAATTATACAAATGAAGCATAAAGTTATTTTTATACCTTCTTACAAAGAAAATGTGTTTTTACTGTAATGTTTTCAGTGACTTTTCTCTGCTGTCCAGTCATAAAGCATTTGATAGTCAGGTTTCATTTGCAGGAATGTTCTCATAGGGGCAGAGTTGAGTATAGATGCTCAAAAAGACTTGTTGAATGGTTCATATTGCAGATCTCTCTGTCATAATTTAGAATTGTCACAAAACAAATTCTCAAAAAAATATGTTAGCAAATAAATGCTAGCATTGTTTAGAATGAAGATAGTTAAGATGCATTGTTTAAAAAACAGGAAGCCCATACAGGGATAAACAAGTTTCCCACATGATTAACATTTCTCCACATAAACAGTATCTCAAACAAAAATCAATAACAAACAAATGCACATGAAAAATCAAAACCAATTCACAAATAATTTGCCAGCAGTCAAAAAGACTGAAGTCACAGAATAAACTGATCACTGTAATAGCCTGTCTCTAATCTGGAGTGACACCAGCTGTCAGCAGTTTGCCGAGAATTTAGATTTTGGTGTGGAAACTTTTCACTTCATCTATCAGCCTGACACGAGAGGGTTGAAAGATAAAGGGACAATAAGTAAATAAATTCTTCTTATTGCCCAAGGCAAGATCTAGTTTGTTACTCAGCTTGTTGCAGTATGCCTCACTTTTAATGAACTTTTAAATGAAATCCACTTACTTGATTGACTGTTTTTTTCATTCTGTGAAAGAACAAAAACATGTTTGTATGCTTCTGAGTTCAAGAAGTCTCAGTGTGAATGAAATGTGTAGAGTGAGACTGCCATGTTTGTTGAGATCTTGCAATACATTGTTAACTCAGAGGTTAAGGTGGCTCTTGACATGCTTGTCTCTGATTTCCCTTCTACACTAAATGAAGGAACAGTGAGTCTTGATTATCAATAAATGACACCAAAGAAATTTTACAAAGACTAAGCAAATAAAAAACAAGACTAAGACTGAATTAGTTACTTTTGTGTGAAAGAGTTGAAAGACAACACAAACCACATGTGGAAAAAAGTGAAACCTCAAAATACTGCACGTTCTGGGACACACAGAAAATAATGGTGAAGAGTGTGAAATGTCAGAGAAATCTCCACCTCCTGTAAAGAACCCAGTCAATCAACCTTGTCTGGGTTGTGCTCAGCTTACTTGTGTTTATGTGAGATTAGATAAAGAGTATTTTCAAAAGTAAACCTTGAAATTGGGATGGGAGTAACCAACCTTCAGAAAATTGCTTCCATTTGGCCAGTCGTCCTGATGGTGGCACTCTTCACTCTCAGATCTCCTCATTCACACCTGCCACATAAAGAACAATAAACAGGATTGATTTAACGTTCTTAAGTAGGTAATTTAAAGAATAGCCTTCCCCATTTTTTACATGCCTAGCTGAAAAAACCAGCTGTATAGGTGTGCTATTTTAAAAATCCAATGAATTTTAATAGTGATGGAGCAAACTAATGTCATTGCAATCTCAAATGTTCTCTAAAAGGACAAAAAGGACCTCTCTTCACTTTTTCTGTATTTTTCTCCTACCTCTGTGAATGGCTTGAAGAATTATTTTTCTTACTCAGTGCTTTTATTTTATCTTTTCACTCCTTTTTGTTAAGCTAAAAAGTTTCTGCAATAGTCATGAATTCAGTAGCAGTCCAGGAGTGGGTGTAGGGTGTTGTTTTGCTACTGTTTCTCCTGCTGGGTCCCCTGCTGAACCAGAGAGTATAAACACATTAAAGAATTAAATGGCTCTATTTTGGGGGGGTGGGTTTTTTGTTGTTGTTGTTGGAAGGGGTTTTGTGTGTTTTTTTTCTATGGGGGTGGGACATGCTGGTTGTGGTGATGCTGATGTGCTTTAATGCCTTCGCCTGAAGGAAACATTCTGAACATGAGAGGGTTTTACTGATGCTTGCATTGTTGCATTAATACCTTCCTGCATTAGGTCAAAACTACATCTGATATATATGGGCCCTGCATTTAGTGTCAAAACTCTGTGAACAGTCTGAAGGACAGCTCCAAATTGCTGTAAGAAGATTGGAAACTGCATGTTTTCTATGTACATGTTTCCATTTACATGGTGGAAATGGGTATGTCAAAATTTACATATATATTGGAATTTCCCAGAGAAATTAATCCCATTCTCAGGCAGCAGTTCAGTTCATTCCTCTATAAACCCGTGTGCAGATCAGCCAAACAATTTGTCTTGTCAAATGATTCAGATTAAACAGATACAGCCAGCCCAAGTATGACTAGACATGTATTTTAGATGAAATATAACTGATTGCTTCTTCCCCTTCCCTTCTCTCTTCCTCTTTCGTAACAACAGAAAAAGTGAAAAGTAGAATAGTTTTTAACCTAATCAAACAGCAGTGAGCTCCTGAAAAGATGGTGCCTGTATTTGATAGCCCTATTAAATAGCCTACCTCAGGTTTAGAGAGTAGTTGTGATTGCTGTAAGGAGAAAGCAAACCTTGGTCTGCAGCAGGTTTACAGTCTTAAGAGGTGCAATAGATGGTTAGGTAAGAAATACACCTACAGTGATGATGTAAAGAAAGGGAAGAACTGATATAACATAAATTATATGTTGTTGGGATTTTTTTGACTTGAAGTTAGAGAGAGAGGGTAATGGAGAGTTTAATTAGGAAAAAGAATGAAACAAGAAAAAGAAGGTAATTACTGTTACAGCCTATCACTTTCCTCCACATGATTAACAGCTAGAATTGTGTAGGCCTTAGGGCAGTTGAGTCTGGAGGAAGTATTTGAAAGAGATACCATTTTTATAGATCACATCAGGAAAAAAAATCACACTTTTGAATCATATCCTGCACAGATAATACAGTCAGAGAAGAATTACAGTATCAGAGATATTTATCAGTTGGAACAGTATTACATCTGTGAGTACTGTTGCCAGTAAATTTGGTATCTGCAACCTTAGGGAATATAGGATATTTCTGATAAAAACTGGTGAAAGGTAAAGGCAGGTGAATTTTAGGAAGTAAAGATCATGTTACAGCATTTTCTAAAATGAACAACTAGCATGGAAACAAAGAAAGCCAAACAAGAAAGATTTCTTGGGAGGGGAATGGGGGGAAAGCAAGCTTTCAGGATTAAAAATAGTTAATTTTAAGTATACTAAAAGAGGAGAGGACATGTTATTGTATCAGAAAGCAGCCCCTGAGGTGAGAAAGGTATAGTCAAATTTGGAGAAAGGAAAGCATGAAGGACAAATTCAAGACAAGGTGGAGGAGGTGTCACAGCTGAGAAGGGAAAAAGGACAGAAGAGACTGAATGGCCATTTTAAGTTTTCTTTAGCATCAGAGATAGTTCTTGAGCCTCAGCTTAGGGAGAGAAAAGAACTCACACTGATGAAATCTGGATAGAAAAATGAAAACAGGAGGTTTAAAGCTGCAGAAAAGCTATGAAACAGTAAAGTATGCTAATCACCACGAAGTGATGTGCTCTCCCTGTGAGTTAAGACACTACAAAACAGGTGAAAAGCCAGCAAGGATTACTCACAATGTGTGAAAGACAGGATGTGTTTGGTTTGCTTGTTTCATTTTTCCCTTCCATTTTCTTTTTTTTTCTTTTTTTTTTTTGAGGCTGAGGGAGATTATTCACTATCTATCCTGATGTCATGAAGGTACCTTTGTGGAAGTCATTCACTGTACATCCTCTTAGAAGGGCTGCATGCTGTGTTACTGGAAATAACTTATCACTGCTTTTAGAGACACAAAATGAGCTGCTAGACTGATTTCTGATGATGCACAATGGGTCCTACATGGCTTCCTAATGAAAGGCAGGGTTCCTTCTTCCACTGACTGGCAGATGCAAAAAGAACAAAAGTAAACTATACCTTGGTTGTTACAGGCTTGGTCTAATGTGGCAAATATATTTTTTAAAGTTTCCTTTAACACACTTTTCATTGCTTTAAATATGCTGAAATAATGCATGTTAATAACAGTATACGTTAATAGTTCCTCATCTAACTGTTATGTGACCAAATTATGATTATTTTAGTTGTCCTTGATGTGCCTAAGAGCAACACAATGACCTTTTTAAAAATAATTCTTATGCAGTATTCTAAATACAGTTTTAAATAGATGTACAGAGAACAGCCATTTCCTCATATCCAGAAACTAGTAACAGTGCTGCCATCCTCTGCTTTTCATTTATGTACACTCATCTTACATTCCCCTGCACATCTCTCCCTATGTCTGCCTGTGCCTGGTTTTGAAGAATCAAAATGGGAAAGCCTGTAATCAGTATAAAATATTATTTAATGCCTAGAAGCAGGGAACAATGTGTGTGTAGGGCCAGTTGCAGAAATGATGTCGTTGTCTAGGAGGCTGATAACATGCAAGGCAGCTAGAGATTGCTTTAGTATTTCCTTGAAGGTATCCAGCTGCACTATTTGCAAAAAAATTCCTATTGTGTTTGCATTTGTGTATGTGTGTGTATGCACAGCTGGTTAGCAAACAATGCAGACTGGTATGTGCATATATAAAAAAGAGTCATCTAACCTCACTTCAGAAGATGCTTCTTCCTCTTGCTAAACAAGAACACAATTCACCAGTCCTGGCAGAGCTGTTTCAAGATATCCTAGAATAGCATAACAGAATTGTGACAAAACATAAATGAGATCTGGAGTCCAGAAATATATAAAATAGCATGTGCAGCGCCTGTCTCTGCTGTGCTCTGTTGAATTTTCTGAGTCCCTTATTTGCCTGAGAACTGTAACTGGACACACACACACTTACTGTCCTTCCTCTTTTTATCTCAGAAGCTAAAAGAGTGCAATATCTTATCATAAGAAAATGATAAAGAATATCTTGCTTTTGGCTGAAATACACCCTCCTGAAAACTATCCAGCTTGAGCTCAACCTGATCTCAGCAAAAGATTACCAAGGAGAGATTTCTAGTGTCCAAACAACTTGAAGCGCACACAATGATGCAGTTTTTGTGGGAGAAATGTAAGGTTCATCTTTTTCTAAACAATTTTTAGTCTGGGTTCAGTAGCAGATTAAAACAGTGATTTCTGATACATAGTTACTCACCTTTCCAGTAGATGGTAGTACAGATGTGCTTAAAAGAATATTACATTTGAGACTGAAACAAACAGACATTTTCAAATACTGAGTAAGGAGGAATTTTTAGCTGTATCTGTTCTTAAAACTAAGTCATGTGAAACTGCTATTGGGGAAAAATGAACATTGGGACCTATTTTATTCTAGCCAATGATCTTTAGCAAGCTACTAAAAGTTCTATTTTGATAAGAAACTTGGTTGAAATGTGAATACTTGTAAATGAAAGACAGAGATCTCTGTAAACCACTGGCACTCCTGTTTTATGTAGTGCTATATACTCTGAGTGGTGCTGCACCATAGTCCCACTGCACACAAAAGCCTATGGCTGCATTAGTCTGTATTATAAGCTGCATGTATTCATTTTTCAACCAGGCTTGATTTAGCCATATTGGTAGAAACAGAGATTAAAATCCTTTGTGTAACTAGCAGTACAGATTTTCCTTCACAAATTTTTTATGCCTGTATGTGCTGATTTTATCAGCAATAACTAAGCATGCATATAATTAAAAAATAAACCCTGAAAATTGGACATATTTCTTAGAATAAAATTTAATTTGTAAGTTTCCTCAGTTTTGACATTTTTTACCCCTAAAAGTAGCAGAATAATGACTGAAGGAAAGGAAGAGGAACAGATTACAGTTTATCTTATAACCAAAAGTCAGAATTTATTGAAGCCATTTTAATAATAAAATAATTTTCAAAACAGATGTTAAAAATTGCCAGTTACCTCGTGCATAAGTGTCTATATTTCTGATGACAGGGAATATTAACATATGATTTACTGATACCTACAGTATGTTTTAATGAATCACATCCATGCAGATTCCTTAGGATGCTTATTGTTGATGATTGCTATTAATTAATTTCAGAGTTATGTACATGTTACAAGATACACTAAGGCTTACTTGGAATAAATCTCCATGAACTCTCTCTGATCATTGTTATTAACAGTGAAAACTGATGTTATGTCAATTTTGCAGTCGTATTACCTTTGAAGGCTTATAGCATTAACACAAACCCTAGTTAAGGATATATCTAAATATAAGACTTGCAAGGGAAGGAGTTTAAAAATATTAATAATCTGTTTTATTGGTGTTGTCTGATTTATCATGTTGATTGCCACTGAGGGGACTCTTATGTGGGATTTATACCTGGGGGAAAACCTGGTGGTTCATTTTAAATTACAAACTCAAAAAAATAAAGATTGGTAGGAAGGCAGAAGGGGAGTAATTATGTGGAAGACAATGGATTCTGCTCCCATAATCTGTTTCCAGCAAAAATAGTGGAGATATGGCAATATGGGCAACTACCTTCTGGATGATGTCAGAAGAGAAATTGTCTTGACAAATGAGGGAGATTTTAAATGGGAGTTTTCTCTGACCTACAATACAAGGAAAGGTTATGCTAATATGTTAAGGCACAGGCCTTCACTAATGGCTGAGCTGTAGACAAGGCAGTATAGCTCAAGACAAGAATCAGGTTTTTGTACTTCTTTCTCCCTCAATGCCTGAGAAACACTCATTATCCTGTCCTAGGTTCCCGTTTTATAAATGCTCATAGCTTATTATAAATGTTCTCTGATACAAATCTTGCAAACAGCGATCGTGGAGAAGGAAGCATGAAGTTAGTATCTGTCACAAGGGGGACAAACTACTTCTGGTTTAAAATTATGGACAGCAGTTGTCTTGTTCTGAGCCACATTCTGTTCTCATGAACAGTCACCTATCAATCTGTGCAAACAGCTACAAACCTTTTCCCCCTCCCCCCCCCCAAAAAAAAAGTATTTATCTGGGCCAAATTTGGCCCTGAATTTTTCTATATGCATATCTATGAACTGAAAAAAAATTAATCTTTTTAAAGCACCTTGAAGTCCATTTCTCTTTTCAACTAATGAACTATGTAAAAAAGCCTCAGGGAAGCTTGTCAAACCTGTCACAAGGAACCCTTATAAAGCCTAAAGGACAAGGATCATAATGTATAAAATTCGTCATAGTGTATCATTACCTTTTGGGAGGCTTGTTACAACAATTATGGATGATTAAACCATATTAGAGAGGGAAAAAAAAAAAAAAAAAGGCAGTTCCATGATAAGTAGAACTAAGGAAACTAAGTTTTCCACATTTTGGGCTTTTTGGTTGTCTAATTTAGTGTGATAGAAAGTGAAATACTCATTAAAGGTTTTCCTGACATGAAGTTGTTCTATGGTAGGCCTCTCCAGGGAGGATTCTTTGGTGTCCAATCTGGCATTTACCCAAGACTGTATGCAGTTTCCCTCTATAGGCTGTCTGTGGCTACAAAACTCTAATCCATATTATTATTTCTGAGACCTCTACCTTCCACTAAATCTGGTTGCAATGAACTGTACAGAAATGATCAGAAGTTATAGGGGGGTGTGGGAGGCACACAGATGCCTTTGGGAAGGTACATAACCACTGTCTGATGGTGACTGTGAGGAACAAGACTGAAAAAGGTACAGACATTCAACCTTCCCTGGAGTGCTTCCTCTCTCACTTGTTTTCATTTCAGACTGAAAAACAATGTGAGCATGATTATTACCTCACACAAGGGTGGGAAGGACAGTTTGGCCCAAGGGACAAACCCAAACTCACCACATTTCCTCAATGTCAAATACAGGTGTGTCCTTTTCTCTGGTCTCCACAAACCTGGTACAGTAAGTAGTCCCAATCTCAACAGGAACAGGTAGAGCAGCCTCAGGCAGACTCTGGGAAGATGAGATCTGAAATCTTTGCCATGAGGAGGGAACAGCACTCTGGTCCCTAGCAGCCTGGCTAATGCATAAAAAGCATATTAGTGCTATGTCCTGCAGCCAACCTTACTCAGTATGCTGACTGTTTGGAACTTCAAACAAAAATGCTTAACGCTCCCTCTGCACTGTAGGTTTCCTTTTGTGCTTTTTTTCTTGTTATTGTTTTTTAATTGTATCTTAGCCCAAGATGAATTTGATGCCTGTCTGCAGTGTGTTTTGGAGCACCAGGCAGCAGTCTTTTCTAAACCCATGGTGACCAAACCACTGGCAATAAAGCACGTCAGCTCAGCCACAATAAGCTGAGACAAAGTACTGCACTAACAAAGCCCTGATGCTTTCAAGACAAACCAGTAGCTATTGCACAGGAATGCACTGCACTGCACCATGTAGGAGACAGTCACACTGCCTTGCATAACCTCACTTTTCCAGGCAGATCTCATATTAATGGAGAGACTTGGTAAAATTCTAATCACTGTCAGCAACCTGATAGTAGTGTACATAAATTTTGCTCTATAACTTTCAGAGTGGAATTTTGAAGAAGACTAGGTTGTCAAGAAATTACCAGTGTAAATTAGTTCTACCTAAAAGACACTGCAATTATCTTCTCATACAGTTATAGGGCACCTTTTTAACTTTGCCAGTTTTTTTTAATCTTCAGAAGTAACCATGCTGGCTGGCAATTGTGAATACAATGGAACAACAAGTACACAAAGCATCTATCACAAAGACAATATTTTTTTAAGTGTTTATGCAAAACAAATCACAGCTCCGCTCTATCTTTTGTACCTTTTTGTAATAAAACCCACTGCCTTAAGTTATTTTCTTAAATCACATCTTTTATTATCCATGTTTTATGCTGAATTTCCTTTCTTGTGATAGCTATTTATCATAGCAAAAGCAAAACAGAAACATACTTCAATGTGGGAGTTTTATTTTTATAGCAGGAGGCTTTAGTGGAGATGGGATTGATACATCAAAGTCTTATCCTGTGATAACAGATGTATTTAAATATTTACCTTCGTTTTTGTCCTCTGCAGTTGAGTATTTCCCTTACATAAGCTGATAAATGCATTTTCCCCTTTTTTTATTGTTATTAAAATTGTGATTTGAAGATACATTCCTAAAGCTGTGAATAGTTATTAACATTTCTTTAAAGACTTCAATATTTGAATGGCCAAATTCCAGCTTGAGTAATTACATTCTGCCTACTCAAATTCCCCACACAGTTCAATTAGACAAGTTATTCTTCTACTCTTTATGTCCTAAACTGTTCTGCAGTATTGCTGCCACTATTAAACAGATGCTGAATTTTGCCCCAGAGGTGACTGAACTGATCCCTGTATACAAAACACAATATATAAAACAAACTGAATTTTTGCTAGATGAAAGTTGGTAAATACAAGTTTTATGATGGCCAAGTATTATTTTTCAATCCCCACGTTTCTGCTCATTTTAAGGGTAATGATAATGAAACCTTCCCCATGGTGTCCTATTAACAGTGCTCTAGAAAGAACAGAAGCATTCATCTTCCATACATGTGCAGAGAATTCCAGGGACTATAATCAGGAATTCTGACCTTAAAGTGTAGGCCGATTACAGTGTGCAGGAATAACCCTACCAAAGAGATAAAAGATCTGTAGGATAGGTTTTATAGATATATAAGTACTTAAAGCCTGCTGGGGCCCTTGAAAGGAGCAAGAACCCTAAAAGGGCTTCACAAGAGTTTCCCCCATGTATTCTGCAACCTCATCCTGAAACTATCCAGTTGCACATCATTTACTTTACCAAGCAAATCCACTTCTTTCTACTGCAGTTAAACCTGTGAGAGTCTCCTCCTAGATGAAATAGGTAAAAAAGGATCTGAAGTAGCAGAGGGCACTATCTGCATCATTTAAGAACAGTTTCAGTGTGGTCCCAGGCTTGCAGCATGAAATACATTAAAGTTTTTACATATCCAGACCTATATTTCCAATCTCTACAAGGGACCTGTTCAGATGACAGTGGTTACTGTAACTTCAAGGTAATCTCATGCTGCTGGGAGGCTGTGTGGGAAATCCCTGTGTAACTGCACATAAATATTTAAACCAGATTCCAAAACACACTTTTGGATTTAGGCCTTTGTAAATTAAGTCATCCCTTCTACCTTTGTAAAAGATTCATGTAGATAAATCTTCAAATAGGCCTAGAACAGGTAGGCCCCAGACTTATAAAAAGCTATATATAAACTGAAATTATTTCTGGGGTAAATTAAAAATGCATGTTTAAATATAGAACCTGTGAAAGATGAAGGAATAATTAAACATTTATAAAATAGAATGCTGCTGTTGCTGAATGGGGCCTCTTCTTGTTTTCCTTCCTCATTTTTCCTGGAGTAGGTGACATATACTTGGCAAGTATAAACTTCAGAAGAGGCATTTCTCTGTTTCTCTTTTTTGCTATTCTGTCTTGCAGAAGACAAGCTGCTTTCTAGGAGAAAGAGAAACTTTTCTTGTCTGCACTATTATTTGTTCTTGGTGGGGGGGTGTGAGCATAAGGCTTTTCTCTTTTTTTTATGAACTTATGAGGTTTAGGGCATCACCTAAAAGCAATTCTGCACTTTGAGATTTCTAATATACTTTTTTGCCTAATTCTTCTGAACTGCAGGGCTCATTTTCCCCCTAAGCTTCAATCTTCATCCATGTACTTTTTGTAACTAAATCCTCCCTCCATACACTCCAATCTTTTTCTATATGTTCTATTTTTAGATAGTGAATCTCTTCCCTTGCTTATCCATCCCCATTCTGTGTCCATTTTGGTTCTTTCTTAGCCCCAGGCTTTTCCTTGCTATAGCATTAGAGAAATAAAAAAAAAGCTGCCTACCAGTCTCTTTGATTATATTGAGCTGCACTTCAGGATACAGACCTGAGCTTGAACATTACATGCTGTCTTCTGCTTCTGCTGAAGAGCTGATACAAATAAGGCAACAGTCCCCAGCCCTGGGTAGCTGCTAAACTGTTCTTCACAGCACCATCTAAAACACAGATGTTGAGAATGCTATTGCAAAAAATGTCTGAGGTACAGAGTCTTGGTGTAACATAAATACTGTAGCAGATCAAACCAAGATTATGAATCAGCACAATATTCAGCTTGCAGTGCAAATCTACAACTAAACTAGTAGTTTACCAGGACTAGGACAAGGTAAAGTATCAAAGATCAACATTAAAACCAAATCAAAACACCAAAAAAACCCCAAATCCTAACAGAAGTGTAACAGGGGAAAAAAAAAAATCTTGAAAATCAAGTTTGACAGAATACTTCTGTAGAGTCTCTGTCTCTACAAAGAAAACTGCACACAGCTCCTTATCATTTGCACTCACCAGAGGAAGAGCACAGACACTGCTCAAAGTCCCATGGTGCTGCTGCTGCAAACACTGACAGCATCAGTCCCGTGTGCCTCGTGTTCTGTGTTCCAAGAAAAGCTCTGCCATGAAGTGGGCTTTACTTAAAACAGCAACTTGTCAACATCGATTTACTAAAAGTTCCAATCTTAAAGAAAATATGCTCAAACTTTACAGATTTCCCAGATTAAAAAATATAAAAAATCAAACCTAACCTGACACATCATTTCCATAATGCAGCTGCTGTTGTTAAAAAAACATTTTTTTTTTCCATAAGGAAGAGAACACAGTAAGTGTCAGTGCTAAAGAACTCTCATTATTTTTGTGAATTTTCCACTGGGTATTGTATTTCTTAAAACATTACCAAAGTAACAGCTGTATGATTTAGTCACCTGATAAAAAATAATGTTTTCTCATAAAAATATCATATTTTTAGGCAGACTTCCTTCAGATCATATCTGCTCAAGATGCGTTTGGTATGGAAATTTTCACAAAGCTGTGTATGGAAACTATTGGGACATTTTTCTTGTCCTCCAAATTTTCACTGGGCTTGAGTTAAATTAGTTACATATACATAAACTGTTTCACCATAGTTTCTAATTAGCAGAATAACAGCAAGAATTGTAGGGAAAGGATTTCAAAGGAAATGCCTTCAACATTCCAGAAGAAAACCTGAAAAAGCTGTACTTTTTAATGTATTAAGATAGACACTCATAGGCATTAATTATTATTGAACACTGAATAATTTTACTTTCATTTTATATTCAATTTGATTTTTTAAAAAATTATCATACTTCAGCAGATAACCATATGTTATGTAAGAAGCCATTACCTGCATTTTGAAACAAGAGAAGACTCAGGATGTCTATGTATAAACTGCAAATGCATCCTGCAGTTTTCTAAAAGCCTACAGAAGTAACCCTTTCCAATTAGAGTTTAAAAGGAGAACAGTGTTCTCACAACTGCAAGAATAAGAAAGGAAGTTTTAAAGAAACTGCTCCAAACTCTATGCTATAGGTTAAATATTTACTTGTTTTTTTACTATATGATTATCCCAATGTGTCAGATATATAAGAATATGTGCATTGTTACTATTTGCATGTTCCCACCATATATCCATTGATTAGAGAACTACACTATTGCACAGAAGCACATCACTGAATATTAAAAGCAAACAAACCAACAAAGCTTAATATTCAGAATTTTGGTATTGAAGGTTACAGTGCCTTGATGCTTGATAATGTATTTCCTACACTGAAAAGATAATGGGATTTTTTTCATGCACAAAAATAGGATCACATTGAAAATGAGAAATATGCAATTATTTCTGAAGTATTATGCCACAAAACAAATACAGCATATATTTGTTTAATATATTTGTTCTAACTTTCTGAGGAATGTTAAAAAAAGACAATAGCTGAAAGGACCCTAAATATTTCTTCTAATTTCTAATTAAGATTTTTATGTTGGTATATATATATACATTTACACCTGTACCTGTGCACAGACACACATGCCACCACTTCTCCCTCATAAATAGGTCTGGGAAGGAATGAAATACAGGACCTAAGTCTGAAATACTTCAAAGTTGGCACAAACCTCAGATTTTGATCTTGGTGGTCACAGTTTCTGTTAGAGCAGAACCAGGGATGGTGAGTCTATCGCTTGCGCAGTTTGTGCCTTCACAACAACCCTTGCTTGCTTCTGTTCATCAAGCTTCATTCTAGTCCCACTCCCCAGACATAATGATTATTTACCATTAAGGAAAACACTTTAAGACTATTGTTGATCTATATGTTTAGTTATCTATTTTAGCATTCATGACATTAAATAATAGCATAAGAAATATTTTGGCCTCCAAAAAATATTGGTCATTATTTAGCTGGCCAGTGTGTATCATGATTAGCTTAGTTTCACTCTTTTGTCACTCTCCTCTATATGACTTACAGACATGGAAATAAATAATCTCATCTGAATTCACTTACTTAGAATGGAGGGGCCCTCAAATCCATACAAGAAGGCTGGAAGGTGATATGATAGGGTAAACAGGAAAATGTCATTAAAGCAAGAGTCAAGCCTAAGCCACTAATTGGAAGCCTAAGCTTCTTTTAAGTACAGGGTTTCTGTCTGGCAGTTCTCCAGCACTGGACAGTTATATCCATGTTTAGCATTTTGCTTACAGTTGTCTCATAATTAAGTTACATCAATGCCATCTCATGCAAATTGTCTATATAAGAAAGAAGCTATTCAGATGCATTATGTATCCATATATGAATTTCAAAATCAGTTAAGATAATCATGTCACATTAAATAAAGTAAGGTGACAGAAGGTTCAAGTGGGAGGCTGTGGCAGTTTTAGCAGACATCCTTAAATCAACAACATAAATTTTAATATAGTAATTGTATAACACCAAATGGATGTGTTAACAGGATACAGCTTCCAGACTATTTACAGAGAACACAAGAGGAAAGTGAAATAATAAAAATACATACATATTTTTCCTAACCTCTTTGTTTTTTAAATCTTCTGCAAACAATCCAATCCAAACAAATCTTTGTTTTTATAATCTACTCAATTTCTGAAACCCCTACTGGGTTAGGCTTTCCAATTAAAATAGGCTTCTGCATGCATGTTTAATAGAAAATATTTACTCGTACATTCTGCCATGTATGGCTTTGGCATTACAAGAAAAGGAAAATTTTCAGAATCTTGTTTAATGTGTCTACTAACACCTCAGAGACAGGTATCTGTTAATATATTGTATGAAGACAGGGTGACCAGCACATTCTGTGACACAGGTGATGTAACCAGGCTAAAAATTGTCAAGATTTTCCCAGTTTCCTTTTTTTAGGATTGTGACAAAGTGAAGGGAAACAGGAAATCCATTTGTTTCTGATGTAGATGAGAATCTGGAAAAAGGTATCAGGGAACATATGAGAACAATTTCTTTAAGGCAGTGTAACTGCTAAACAACATATCCCTGGTGTTGATCTTTGGTGGTGAACAGTGACTGAGAAACTGCTCAATGCTCACTGAGGGTCAAACACCTGGTCAGGGGTGGCATTTCCTCCAGGCCTGCAGTGGCAGGGCATTGCAAAAGGCTTCTTGAACCAGTAAAACCAGATAAAGAAAAGATATTGTTGTCTCCAAGTAACCAGTCTTCTGGGTGGGACAATTCTGTGTTTTTTAATACTAAAATTTACAATCCCAAAGTTAGATAGCCACAATGATATAAAAATTATTCTTCTTTTATTAAGCAATTAAAGAGGCTACTCAGCTTTATACTTAATTTTTTTAAAGCATATGTATTGTGTTTAACACTGAATAAGTAGAATAAGAATAATTGAGATCACTATGGAAATTAAGATTATATATTGATAAATTCCAGGATAATATTGTGCTTCAGTAGTCCTCATCAGTGCAGTCATGAAAATTAATACTATTTTGGGATTACACTATTTGCTTCTAACAGTTTAAATGGAAAACATCTGATCTAGAATTGTTTGCAATGGATAAAAGGAGCCTGCATGGTGAAGGATCAGATATATTTGTAAACCAGCAATTATGGCATACACCCAGCAATTTGAAATATTTTTGAATTGTTCAGCACATCCCCAAATTGCTCATGTAATGAAAGGACATGAAAATGTTATCATCATTGTTTATAGTTGTCTTCCATTTCCCACTGGAGACTTTTTTGTCAGCTTAGTACATTTTTGTTTGTTTTCAACTCTGGCTTTATTTGGTTTTGGTCTTGGAATGAAAATCAGCTAATGACACCTTTTGTCAGCCTACAGAGGCTTCTGCTGTCTAGCAAGACTGGAGCAGTCACTCTGTGCATGGTCTCAGAGACAGACCAGGGTTTGCACTTCATTCACTTATTTACATTTATCTTAGAGGAGGGAGATCCACGCTGCAGCTGCACAGGACAAAGTCATCTACACTGTCTGAAGGCTACTAATAGTCACTTCCTATCTTAAGAATAAACACAATTGACTTTTCACTGATGGGTTAATTATTTTTTTCCAAATTAAACGAAGAAATGCAACAGGAATCTGAAGCATCTCTTGCCAAAGGTCCAAGATACCATCCCACAGTATTTTCCATAACTGAGAGCAGAAGTGACTCAGGATTAGGAATCATAGTTGTATCATTTTATCTCCTGATTTTCAAGGTGAAACTTGTCATGTTGGTGACAAATATGAAGAGAAGCATTACTTAACAGCTGAGATTAGGCTACAAAAGGATAGTCACAATCCACCCACCTCATGCCCCAACTGATAGATGCTTTGTGCCATACTGGAAGCATGAAACAGCTGTAACCCAACTAAAACAGCTCTGGAATGACTTTCCTGCCTCACCCATAAGTAGTGCAGAGTTGCTTTATTCTCTGCAGCACAGAGAATTCTCAGCCACCACAGCCAGGGACAAGCAGGGATGGCTGCAGCATCTCCATCATCAGCGGCTGCCAAAATGTTGCCTCAGGAACACAATCGATCTCTTAGAAAATGGAGTGGGTCTCAGAACACTCTGATTCACAGGCCACCAAGCTGGCACACACTCCAAAGAACTGGGAAATCAGGGAGGTTTACCTCAAAAGCACATTAGCTAGAATTTTGATGATAGTGCCCAAATGAAAGCTCATAAAGAATTAAAACCCGACAACTGTCATAACAATAAAAAGTGTTGTTATGAGATTTGTCAAGGCATCCCTGAGGATAAGCAGGCTTTTTGGCTCTCACTTTTTAATTGTTTAACTGATATCAACCTGAACATCTAAGACTCCAGTGCTTCAAATACCAACCTTGTAGAAGAATATCAAGCTGTGTGCATACAAATTGGAGATAGATTTGCCAATGCAACATATTGTCTCTTGTATAATTACTCAGTTACCAATAAAACCTCTGCAAGTGTGTCTTGCAGTTTAAAAGGTCGTAATAATATATATACTTTGAAAATGCAGTGCCTACATAAGCTAATTAAGTCATTGGGCCACAGAAATGGATTATTCCAACTCCAAATCTAATGTTGAAAATCAGTTGATATAGATGTCCTTACGAAAGGAAAAAAGAAAGTGTGGACAAAATCAGATTATCTGGATCACTAATAATTTATTCTGGGTTTGTACACCCTTCACACTTGTCTCACTTGTTCACACTGAGTCTCCTCAGCATTACTGCAGCAGAAGCACATGAAGAAAATACAAAGTTCTTAGCATAGATTTAAAATCAGTCTGAACAATTCATATCCATAGGTGACACACAGGGAAAATTTAGCTATGTCTAAAGTGAAATTTTAAAGTACAATAGAAAGACGTGCCTGTTCTTTTTTTCACAGACAGACTGCTGGCATAGCTAAGTGTTTTAAGGGAGGGCAAGAGGTTGTCTTCCCTTTCCACTATTCAGTTAAAAGCTGCTGTCAAAGGAACTGTATTTCAAGGGCTATGAGAATGCATGGAATGTAAACTTCAGACTCTAAAAGATAACATAGGTTTGCTATTAAAAAAATAAAGTAATAAAAATTAAACTTCATAAACATTTCTTAGCTGTAACTTTGTACAGTTATTATATTATTATATAGATTTGATACATTTCCTCCATTGTATCAGGCCAATTCTGTTAGTGCCCTTACATACCAAATGTACAGTAGCTGTGCAAATTTCCTAATTTTTCCATGAATATCTTGATGATTTGTTTTTCCATGAAATAGTCTGAAACTTTGGTGACTGGGAAGCTTATAACATACACAGGTGAAAACTCAGAGCATAGTCTATTTTTATAATAACTAATGCTTGGCATGATCATTATTTTGAAAAACAAAATTATTTGCTTTTTCTTCTCAGCCTCCGATGTTAAAAAGCTGTTTTTATATTATTTCCCAAATTTCTAGTTACTCTGGAGCAATACTGAGTACAGTATTAACTGTGCAAAATGTACAGGTAAACCCAAAAATACCCACAGAGATACAATCAACACTTAAGACATGCAGCTGTACTTACTTATGCTGGGCACTTTTTCTGCTTTTTCCCTCTAACTCTCTTCTTTCCATTTTTTTTTTGTATTTCAGTATTTTCTAAGAAAAACATTAACACCAAGAGTTCCTTCTTTCTTCTCCTCTTTGTTCAAGATTCTTGTTCCTGAGTAGATTTTAAGCTATTTGTAGTACTCTATCAGTCTTGAAACAGTTTGAGTCTTTTCCATTCATTTCTTTTTAACTATTTCTCCTCCTATTTCATGTTAGGACAGTTAAAATAAATGTTCATAATTCTCCAGTTGAAGCTGAAGGGAAACAGAGGGAGAGTACTGCAGATGAGGTGTCAATTGCTAAAATTACCTTGTCTCCATGATCAGATAGTCCTTGGATTTATTGAGCTACAGGGCACTCCACAAGGGCTATTTAGTTCCTCATGTTTTTTTCACAGCTCTGGACTGAAAGAACCAGATGATTTGAGTCTGGTTATTAATACTGATTATTGCCTATATTCTTCCAAGCACTTAGGGAAAATATAGGTGTCACAGCATAGCCATTTACAAAAGACTTAACTGAAAGCAAAATTACAAGACAGAAAATTATTTTTATCCTAGCCCAAACCAGGACAACAGGCATCTTAAAAAGAAAATAAGTACATAAATAAGACAGCAAGCTTGACTCCCTCTTTCTTCTCTCCCACCACATGTGTATGCATTAGGATGGCTCTGGTAAGTCCCCTGGACAATTCAGAACACTAGCAGGTACTTAGGAAAAAGCATAGGTATTATTTTAAACTGAAACATATACATAAATAAGATAGCAAGGCAAGCTATATGCACATGTCAGCTGAGATCTGAAAGGTGCTTGAAGAATTCTATCAGTGGTAAGTGTGCCACAGGGCAACTGCGAGAACACGCAGAGGAGATGGACCAAAGGAACTCCTTCCCTGAGCATTACCCTGAGAAATATAAAGGACAGGTGGGAATGGGAAAGCCCTGCCTGGAGAAGCACTGGCTGCTATTTAGATAAGATTTTTTTGGTCTGGAAGTCATACGAGGGGCTTCAAGAAAAACACAGTAATTCAGAATTCCAAACTTAAACTTGAACGTACAGAACCCCATTAAGTTTTCCTGTTTCTGTGAATTGAATTCATGGCAAGAGAAAAATTTTCTAGTTAAAACCTGTTTTCTGTTACTATTTAGTACTAAAAACATACTCTAAATGGTTTTAGCTACATTGCAGAAAACATCTGCTAAGACTGCCCAGAGTCAGCCTGCAACAGCTGCTTCTTACTTCACACGCTTCTCAATTTCTCACTAGTGTCTCACCCTTCCTAGTGACTGAAACAGACTCTCTGTGTCAAAACCGTCTCTTATTTGTGTGGTAATGAAGAGGTTTCATACTTCAAAGTGTCAATTTGTGTCACTGTAAGACAAACAGAAAATGCTTTGATCTCCAAGTATGCCTACACAATGTACTGAAGGCACGATGACGGTACAGACATCCCTTCTAGTTAGAATTTAGCTGGCATGGGTACTGCTAAGAGCCTGCATGACTAAGTATGACTAAGTATAAACCAGCAGAAACCTAATGGGGACATGGAGAAATCATAAATTAGGACTAAAACTATGTTTTCATAAACTATTACAATTTCCTTGTTTCGCCTGTTTATTTGCCAGATTGTGCCACAGCCACATTTCCAGCCAACTGATCTTCCTCCTTGTAATTTCTATGACCTTTCAAGGAATAACCAAGTATTTTCCCAACTTTTATATCCTGGTCCAGATTTTCTGTCTCCTTATAATTACTTGGGGCCTTTTGTTTCTAAGTCTGTGAAGGCTTGATGCTAGCAAAGCTTTCCAGTTTATAACTGCATGCTTTTCTGGGGATCAAAAAATCCTCTCTTCGGCTTAGAAAAGAGCAAATATTCCAGTCAACAAGTGGCAAACATTCAGTGACAGATGTTAAAATTTAAGTATGCATTAGAATACTTAAAATGTTATCTCATGTTAGGGTTTTGGAGGTCTGTAACAGTTGTACATTTGTACATGGCCACTGCTCTGTCACATAATCAGATACAAAAATAACAATATGACTGTAGATTAGAAAAAAAACAAACTCAAAGAAAACACCAAAATTCTTACACAAAATTTGAACATCTATAGAAAAATTTAAAACAAAATGGCACACTGATTTGGCAGCAACTGTTCTGATTGTGGAGAGGATGATACTTAGTATTGTTATGAATCAGACCAGAAACATTTTGAAATGTCATCTTTTCTGCTAGAATGAAAAATCAAATTTCTGAGCAGAGCTCTTAATCCTTACTCTAAATGTGGCCTTTATGGCATGAACAAGAGTCAGATTGTGCTGCCACAGAAGCTGGAAACTCCACTCATTTGATGATGAAGAAACAAGTAGACATTCTCTTTTGTTACAGTTCTAATTCACAGACTCTGTTAAATCTAACAGAATACTAATTACCTTAAGTGGATTTCACAGTTGACAGAGACCTTTGCTGGGAAGATGAGCTTGACAAAGGCAATTGAAACTTAGCTAATGAAGAATACTAGATCCACCTTAGAGGAATGTTAAGTAAGTGCTTTGCTTATTATGGAAGGTACCTCTTTTATATGTAAAGTAACCATAGAAATGTCAACACTTCATTCTCAGACAGCTTGCAATATTCTGCAGAGGGTTATCAAATTACCTGTAGGTTTTCCTTTTCTGTAATTATATTTATTCATACAGCATTCCCTTACAGTGAAGCTCTGTGAGCCAATCCTGAAACAGGCACACACAACGTTTACTTAACACAGCTTCATCAAACTGGTCTTCAGACTGACAACCACAGTATGGCAGAAATTTCCTCCTTGAAAATGAGGGCTGTGCAGGTGTGTCTGCTTATTACAGAGCTGCTTGGAGCACACAGAAGCACAAGTGAGGTCTGGAGCCATAAAAATACTCTTCTGTGACCACATTGCCTCAGTTAGCTCAAAATATGTAAATAACTACTGACTGGGGGGCACTTGAGAGGTCATATATCAGCTCAGAATTAAGATGAAGTTGGGATGCTTTAAAAGCTACTGAGAAATAATGGTGAAGTCTTGCTTGTATGATAAACTGGGTGTCCTGCTTGTTTTTTAGATTGTAAGCTAACTACACAGTCACTGGGCTATCCAAAGAGCACCACCTCATGCTGCTCCTGAACACGGGGAGGAGCTGGTAGGAGTGTAAGAGATGACCAGGAGACTGTGTTCACCTTCTTTGAAGAAGTTCTAGTTAGTCAGAAATCCTGCAGTCAGGATCAAAGACAATCCAAAAGCTTTAAGATTAACTTTCTGCTTTCCATACAAAAAGTTATTTCATCAGTTTAGAAGCTCTTGTGATACAGCAGCATTCTTCCATACTAGAGAGTACACTGCTGTCATCCCTGTGCCACTGTGAAGTATTTTATGGCTTACCTGGATTTTTCAGGGGATGAGATGTTTCATTTTCAGCACCAGTACGATGTTCCAGATGCACATAAATAGAAGTTGTTCAGGTAGCAGAGAGTCTCAAAGATTTTGTAAGGCAGAAAACAGATTTTCTTATTATTCAGGGCTTTCCTGAAAAAGCCAATCAGAGAAAGACTTCTTAAAAAATTATCTAGTTTTAAGTCTTTGCTCTCTTTTTTCTGAATCGTGTCTTACATCATAGTTTCAATTATTTATTATAAGGCAATGGTAAAAAAGTGTTAATTAGCAAAGATGAAAAAGACTGACTCAATGGGAGCTCCTGTAAAGGAGCTCTTATTTTCTAATGCCTGAGGTGACCACTAATTTACAGCTTTTGATAGCTTGCATGCATGCTTCACAGCAAATTGTTCTTGGGGAAAAAATACTGTACACCTTAATTCAGAGTGGTTAATGACAAAGGGCTGGCTCTTGCTGTTGTTTTGGTTTTATTTTTTTAGTTCAGGCAATTTAGTTTTAATGAAAATGGTTTAACATGATAGCATTAGAAATTAAAATATGCAAAGAGAGAAAGTGTGACACTGGAACTTAAAGATTTTCTCCACTCAGCTGAAAGGCCCAAACCCAGACCAAGAGGCCAGCTGTAAAAGTAATAATGCTTTTTTTTTCTCTCCCTTTCTGTGCTGATTTCAGCCAGTCTTTTCAACCTTTTTAAAAACCTTTAAGGTTAAAAAAGGCTTTAATTACTGATATCCCAAGATGCTTAGACTCTTCTGTTTGTTTTTGTGAAAATACAAAAGGGGAAGAATGAGACACAAATATTAATTATGCTAATAATTAGTATTATGATGCTAATAATAGGAACAATACAGAAGACTGGAACTAAAATTTCTCTTAAACGTAATGCATAAGTATTACCTTCACATTTTGTTTATGTGCTTTATTATTTAATCATAGCTAGCCCTACATAACAGTGTAAAAAAAGTCCCTTAACAAAGTTAATTATTTTACTTAGAATATATTTTAATTAATTAGAATACTCAATGAGGGCAAATAATGCAGTGGTCACATGTCTAGTTTGACTATTTTTTGCCTGTAATCTCTGTTGGATGTATCAACTTGTTTCTTGAAAGTTGCCACTCAGGAATTCCTTTTTATCTCTGGTTGCCCTAACTGGATTTTAAATAGATGCAACTTATATCTGAAGTATTCTGTCTCCTCCCTTTATTCCTTCCTTTTTCCAATTATCCCAACTCTCCTGGTCATTCTCAAAAAATGCAAAAAAAAAAAAAGTCAAATTTTGTTGATCCATTTTGGCATTTACCATAGCTGGGTCAAGAGAACAATGTACAGTTTTTGGAGTGACAAACCCGGGAGACTGAGTTCCAAGGACCTGAGACATGCTGCACATCCCTCACACTAAGCCATTAAAAGAAAGCAGGATTCTTGAATGGTTGATTATTTTTTCCTTAGTTCAGGTCACTGGCTTGGTGTTCAGCTGGCAGAAATGACTGAAATATTTTTTTCCAATGATATCTGAAAATGAAATTCTTTTGACAGTGTCTGTTCCATCTACACTAACCCAGAATCCTGACTGTCCACCTTCTCTCTTTCCCAGTTCTGATTCTGTCTGTGGTTTTCATGTTGTTTTACAACATCACAGCTGTATGGGACCAATTCCTCAAACCTCAAAGCAGGTGAATTAATGTGAAAAACTCACTCTTAATTCCTTACACTTAGATCTTTAAAGCTTTTCAGAACTTTCTCAATTAACACCTTTCCACTTATGCTATTTTCCTTGTTTATTTGTTCCTTTTGTTCTTGTTTATTAATGAGATATTAATTGACGCTCTCTGTGATGTTTCTTATGCTTCAAGCTTCCTTCCAGCTCCTGACAAGCCTTGCTGAACAAAAAATGAAAACAATGAACAAAGTCATTGTGAGAATTAATCTAAAAGAACTATAAAATGGTCAAATCCAGAACCAACAGCAACAGATAAAAGATTAACATGATGCTGCTGTTACAAAGACTTCATTATCACCATGTTCCTATTGAGAACAGAGGTGTGAAAGGACAGGAAAGTTTAACACATTTAGAATGTGGCATGAAAATAAATAAGATATGGTCCATTCAAAGATGCTACGGCTTCAGGACATTTAAAATCCCAGAACAGTTAAAATCCAGATTATTCAAATACTTTAAAAAAGATAACTGAAATACTTTATGGATAGAATGGTAAATATAGTATGTGTTAGTATCTCAGGTGTGTCTCCTCACCTGGAAGCTCAGGTTTTTGAAAACATGTTGTGCTATTATGGGATTTTACTATTTTAATGACAGAAAGTAATGACCTTTCATTTAAATTTCATCTTGTTCTTCAGAAATTTATAGATTTTTATCATTCTGGAAAATATTTTGGATAGTTAGCATTACTGAAGGTAACAGAGTTTTACAAAGGGTAATTCTCCCCACATTCTTACAAAGGTTTCCAGTCTTAATTTGTTACCCTTTATTACCCTCTCTGTATTGATTAAAAGGCCAAGGAGACCCCTAAGAGTAGATGTCTAGTTCTTACATAGCTGAGGCTGGATGTCATGAATTCCATATGTTACCATGTGCCAGTATCTGTGAAAATTTGTACCTCCTTAAATTCATGTCCTCTGTTTAAAAAAAAAACAAAAAACCCATGCTTTTTTTGCATATTTTCATGAGATAAAATTAAGTCCCTATCATGCAACTTCTCTAGTGAATCACAGAAGAGGGTGAAACAAAGCAAAAGGGGATTTCTTAAAGATAAAATTTAATTAAAAGTACAGAATATGGAATATAATAAATATTAAAATAAAGAAATGTCTTCTGGGGCAGGTAGAGACATGAACATGGGATTAATTTTAATAAGGTGAATAACCCTTTGCTAATAGGAGTATTGGGGTCAGAGTCGAGCCTTAAGTATTCAAATATTTCCTTGCTTCAGATTATTCTTCTCAAAGCTATGAAACACTCTGCTTTTTCTGTTGTATGGCACATTATTTTGAAAATTGGTGAACAAAATGTTTAAGAACAGAAAATTACAGGTTTGTGCTTCATAAGGGGGGGGAGTAAAACCACTTCAGTTTTAATTAAGTTCATCAAGTTCCACTGCAGAAGACACAAAAAAAAATAAGTTCAGTCATGTTCATGTACAAAAGTAGATGGCAAGTAAAATTAAAATGCAAGCCATATTCTGCAAACCTTTTTAGGAGAATGGCAGTTACAGAATTACATAAAAAACCCTTTTAAATTAGAACAGCCTGATCACTCTAATGTAATCAGAGTATTTTTAGCCCTCCATGTCCACTGAAAATCTAAACCTGTGCAAGAAAACTAAAGTTGGAAGAGCTCCACGGGGAAAACCACTCCAAGATTCTCTGTTGGTGTTCCATCTTAAGACAAAATACAATCCTGAAATAGATATTTAAAGCCAGGAATGTCTAGAGCCCAAAATAAAGAAACCAGACATTATTTCATATTACTCTTCCATCTGCATTTTGGACCATGTTTGTTTTTGGTTTTTTTCATGCAGTGATTTGATTCTGGTGTATATTCTTAATATCCTATGAAGAATAGGACTGCAAAGTCATCAGTAGACAGCAGTAATGAAATTAGCAAATAATACATAATTGATTTTCTGAGAAGCATAGGCAAGACCCAGCTGCATAAAAGGTACTTTTATGATGTACTACTGGTAAGAAGAAACCCAAACTGGATTAAGTGGCCAGCTGGGAATACTGACCACATAATGAAGACCTGAGTGGTAAACAAATAGTTTAATTATCTCAAAGAAAAGCGCCCAGGGAGAGAGGTGAGCAATGTCCAGAGTACATGGGATTCTGGCAGTCTTCTAGGGATCCAATCGTTGCTTGAGACTATAAATTACAATGTTCCTAAAGGATGTAAAATCACTCACATTTTTCTATTTCAGACTTCCACATGGATGCCAGAATCCAGGCTACTAGTTTTAAATACCCAGGGATGTAGTTGTGCTTACTTTTATGGCAGGCATTTCAGCTCTTTGTCCTTGTGACTTGTGCAGGTGGCAAGCTGTTTTCTCAGCCCTTTCATGTTAAAGGGTCTTGACACACTTTTTGTAAAGTTGGTATATGTAGTGAATAGATGTGATTTGTCTAAATTTATCATTGGGCAAATTGTAAGTAACTGTCTAGGAGCACCTCATGTTAGGGAGCACTTCCAATCATATATACATAGAGATGCTTCCAACCTGTATACATCTACAGCTGTGTATTTCTTAAGTAATTTGGGTCAAACACTTTAAAACATATGACACTGTTTGTAGTGGAGTGATGCAGGACTCCACTACAGACCTCTAGGACAAATGCTTCTCAATAGTTTGAGCAACAATTTGGAAGTAAGCACAAAATCACCACTGATAAGATTTATGGCTGATGCAAGGATTGGTTGAGTGATAAATAATTATAATTAAGCCTCACATTCATCTGGAATGGTCTGGATTACAACAGCTATATTTATGTGACTTCTGTTTGCTTTGGCTCTGCTCTGAGGCAGCCAGACTTGTGCTAGCTCTGATTCAGCAGGCGTGCAGATGCAGTCAGCCTGAGCAGTGTGCTGGAACTCTGGGCAGCATTCATGAGCTCACTGGGCACACGGCCCTGACCCTGGTGACTGCACAGCTCCTCTTTTGCTGCTGTCTGGGTTAGAAAGCAGAAAGCATTTGTGCCTTCCTTAGAAATCTCTTCAAACCTCGATACTGTGGGCTCATTCCAGCAAAATGAGTTTCAGAAGCAAATGCAGTGGTTTTCAGCTAATGAATAGGAACTGGAATATAGTTGGAGCACTGGGGACTGAGCAAAGGTTTCCAATCTATTCTGGGGGTTATAATGAATAAAAATATTTAAATGCATAAAGATGAAATTAAAATAAAGCTATCTTACAGTCTTCGAAACTCAGAAATAACGGACAGGAGCAGTTAGGGGGTGTTAATCCTTGTAGGTAGCACTGAACACACTGATGCTCAAAAGTTTTCTCCTGACCTCATGTCCATATTCAAAAAGAAAAACTGAGAAACTATGAAAATGAGAAGCCACAAGTACTAAAAATTTTATAGTGAAAAAGAAAGATCTCAGTCTCTTTGTCTTTTCAGAAAAAGCAGAGGGCAAAACCAGATGATAGTGAAAGACAGGAAAATACTAAATTCTGAGAGGGTTTTTTTTTTTAATCTCTTGGGGAAAGGTATATCAAACACTTGAGTACCATACAAACACAAGTATGATTGCCTCATACAGCTGGACTAACTGAGATGATTTTAGCCTAATGACTTCAGACTGGGTAGTTAAAGACTGTGAGGATGTACTCACACACACATGTATACATTTGAAAGCAGTGAAGATGACTGACTATGAGAAAAATTAAAACAAAGACTCTGTTTTTGGGGGCAGGATACCCAAGCAGATGAAACATAATGTCTTTGGTACAAGAGTTCAAACTAAATAATCTAATGCTCCCTTCTACCTCTAATGTCCATTAACCTGCATGCTCTTAAGTTTGAAGAGCATATTAGTGCATTGTTTACAGCTAGCAGCTATTTTTGTTTTAACAACACATTTATCCTCACTCTGTTCTGTGTATGTCCACACGCATCAGTATGACAGATTAGAAGGACTGCAGCAACATCACATCTCCCAGATCTAACACTGCAACATGTATCTGCAGAAGTACTTTGCCTGTGGAACATAGTACTTTTCTTTCTCTTATCAGTACAGATATGCAGAATTTATTTCTATATGAGTCTGTAGAGCATAAAATAGTACTTCAGGTTCCATAGAAGTTAGGCTTAATGACAAATTTTGATTGTTGTGGCTTCCACCTTAAATTTTAGGTTTAAGTGTTCAATCCATCTCTTTCAAACCTATCACTGGAAGATTTTTACCTCAAATTATACCATATGCAGTTATCAAATTGGCAGGATTTCACTGCTCAGGGTTTCATCATGGATGTAACTAGACTTACTATTAGCCTGTTATTGCTATTGCTAGTTAATTTTTGCTTCTTAATTGTTTTTTAACAAGATTACCAGTAAAAATTCCAATACTCCTATATAAGAGAGGATCTAAAGGGAAGATTTTTACCACAGGTCTATGTAGAAACAGAACTATGTTGATAAATACAAAGTTAGGTTGCCTCAATGAAAAGTTAGATTTTTAGCAAAAAAAATCTAGTTTGCTTTGCTCAGCCTAAGGGGAAATGTCAAAAGGTCTGGCATACAGAAAAAAACCTGCCACTCACCCACTGAAAATTAGCTTTTTTGAAGTTGCTGCAGTTCACACACTCTGAAACTCAGGCATCTAAATGAAAAAGAAGTAGCTACATTTTAATTTTTTTTCTCTCATGTAAAAGTGCATATAAGCTTTGTCTGTACTGATATTGACACACGTGACAATATTAATAAATGACTAAGAGAAGAAATATTTAAGAAGGCAATAAATAGAGTTTCTAAATGGCTCAGTCATTATGTTCTTCCCCAGGTTTTAATTCTAGATCTGTGTTCAGCATGCTTTTTACTTTTGAAAATATTTTGTCATTAACTGTTCTGCACTGGTACTTGGGGTCTTTGCCTAAAAGCTTTAAGTTCTGATACTATATACTCATTTTTAGTATATTCTGTGACCAGAAAAGACATACTAAAAACTGTTTTTCATTTCCATTTTGACTAGAAGTACAATTGCCAAAGTTCAGGCACCATTTCATGCTACCCCCTCTGTGCTACAGTTTCCTTATTTCCTGAATGCTTCTTATGATACCCTTCTTCATAAAATACTCCATGAAGACTTTAAATGAAAATCTAAAATTATTTAAATCAAGAGAAAGGCTGAAAAGCTGCAGGGTAAAGCTGCCATTCAAAAGGAATTTAACAGGCTGGAGAAAACTCACGAAGCTCAATAAAGGAAGAGGCAGAGCCTTGTGCCTGGGATGCAGTGTCTGCAGGCACCTGTGCAGTCTGGCTCCTGATGGGGTGGGAAGGCACTGGACTGTCTCAGGAAACTGGAATATGCATCTGAGATTTCAACTGGGCCAGGCCCTGAGCAACCTCACTCAATTCCAGGGTGGAATCTGACTTCAGGGTTGAGGTTACTCTGAGTTGTTCTGGATCAGACACCTACAGACGTCTTTCTGGGGAAAAAATAAATTCTAGGTCTGTATCTCAGCAGTTTCTTTCAGTGTGATTCCTGAAAGAGCTGCAGTGCTGCTCAGAACTTGAAAGTGCATGAAGGAGTCACATATTCTCCCTCTCCTAGTCCAACGCCCCCTCCCCCCCAAAATCACAGTCATTTAGTGTAAAAGGCAATTATTGTTTGCTCATTTTATTATTTTTGATCTCTTAAAAATACAACTGGAATTCATGTCTGTCTTCTGTGGTTATATCTAAAATGCCCCAAGACTACACAGCAGGTTGCTCTTTCTCAGCTATAAATTTTATCACTACTACTTCCTCAGTTCTCTACTAAAACTGGACAGCTTGTGAAATACTTCAGCCTGTCTAGTTTCTGACAGGTCTTCCTACAAAAATCTGAGTTATCCAAGAACACTCTGTAGCTGTCATGGCGAACTATCATTCCACAAACCTGACTTCTAAAGAAAAACCCACTGGGAATCACAGAATAACAGCAACATTAGCCAAAAAGTCCATCTTCCTGCCGAAGAGCACACAAGTAGACTTTATTTTTGTGTCATAACTGCATTTGGAATGAATGTTGCTTCCAATTTTGTATTGGACCAGACTGCTATAACCATTAAAATACATACATACTTCTTTTTTTCAGGAAAACATAGGTAAAGGTTACACACTGCTTAAAAAAAAACAACACAGAAGAATCTTAGTGCAAAGGAAGTTATTTAGTAGCTATCAATAGTGACATAAATTGAGCATATGGGGGTTTTAATCTACAGCTAACAGTAATAATATTATTGATGATGATGAATACTCAAATTCTGTTCTATTCTACTGCTGCACTGGATATGCTTTATGGTTTGAACACTATGGAAAATACAGGTTACACAAGAAAACACTGAATTTCTGTCAAGAAAATTGCCTACATTGTAATACACTTACTGACTTCATCAAAAAATGCAAAAAGACTGGGCTCTATAACACTTAAAGGATCATTATACTTAGTATCTCTGTTCTGACATACTAAGCTTTCTACAACCATGGTAATATATAGATGTTGGGGTTGGTTTTCTTTGGTTTTTGTCTTTCAGTAAATCTAGGGCTAAACAACTTAAATTTGGTTTTCAAGAATTATCTTAATTGTGATTGTTGGCTCTTATTTCAAGTCTATGAAGATTTGAGTGTGTGTTCCAATACTGCTAAACTGCTGGAACCTTAGAAATTATATGTGCTTTTCTTCATGGTTTCCCTTCAGTTTTATCCACCAGGTTTTTCAAATGTTCCACCTGCCATTAGGCTAAAGATTTTAAAGTACAAGCCACTTTCCTGGAGTTTCTGGTACCAAGCTTCTCCAGAGTCACATTAACAAATTACATAACATAAATAATGTGCTTTCAAAATACAGAAATTCAGTATTTATTCCTTGAGAGAGGTTTCTTGCCAGTACATTCATTAGGAAAATGTTCCTTATGACTATCTAAGTGAATTACCAATGGTATAATTAGCTATTATTGCTGAATTAATGATTGATTTCTTGTATCAGTATGTATGTATTGGTCCTGGGCTCTCACTCATTGTAGCCAAGTTTGCTCATATGAAAAGCACAGTGAGGTGCCCTTGGATTCTGCTGATGCTCAGTGCCAGCTGATCCAATGGTTCAAAGGCCAGAGAAACACAAAAGTTGTTCCTACTTGTTCCCACTGTTGATTGCCAACAGCAATTGGAGATGTCCAGGCAGACCTGTTGGTTTTATGGAGAAAGGTTTGCCTTCTTTAAGAGTTGTTGCAGTAGTTCTGTGTCATTGCACTTTCTCCAAAGACATTTTTTCTACTCATGTGCTGAAAATCCTTTTTTTGTGAGGGGGGATGGAGGGGTAAGCAGTGCTGCTGTAGTCCACTCATGGACCCACTGACTTCTGCACTCAGAGCTGTTTCCAAGTCTACTGAAACAACCACACTTCTGCATATGTCTGTATGCTTACCCTCTCTTTATTTGGAATTAAAACTGAATGGATCCATAGGCAAGATAATCTCTATCTTTAAGGTTATGAGTTAAAAAAATTGCACCAAAAGTATTTCTGACAACAATAAAAAAATACACTCTAAAGAAATGAAGATTTTGAAAAGTTCAGCAACCTCCAGGTTCTCACGTTCAAAACACAATATATGGAGAAACCTGACTGGAATAGAGTAAGAGCCAGTTCTACAGAACAAAGACAAAAGGTTTCATTTTCCAAACCATGCTAAAGAACAAATAATGAGATCACATTAATCTCTTGAGGTTCCAAATTCCCAGTCTAAAATTTTACTGCCCGTACCATTTAAGCTGTCATTGAAGGGATTCCTGAATTCTGGCCAAGCCCCCAGTAGAGCAGATCATAGACCTAAACTCTCAACACGTAACTGTCCATTTAACATTTCTGCTTTCATCAAATTCAGGGTTTAGACATGATTAAGAAATAAAGTTATAAAAACAATGGAAAACAGGATGACGTAATATTTCTTGCCAAGATGAACCCAAATACTGCAAAATGACATTCAAGAAGAGTCAGATGTTTTGAGTATGTGCTTAAGAGTTCTATGATTTTAAGGACTACAGATGCTTGAGTGGAAAAAAAAAACAGAGAAAGAAAAATAACTCGTGCATACTTACCCAAGGTGACTCATGCACAGGTAATGAATGCATCATGGAATGATTTTTTTGTCCTAGCACCATCAGGAGAAAGCAAGAGCCTTTCATTTCCTGGTAGGAAAACAACATTAGTTCCACTCAATAGTGACCTTTCACTAGCTTAACTTCTCCTGAACCCTTCAGTGTAATTATTTAAAGAAGGTGATAAAGAAGGACAAGATCTAATACACTGAGGTCTGTACACATCATCATCCATACCAACAAAATTATAATCATTATAAAGAACTTACCTGCAGAGCTCTGTATTCTCATGGTGGGAATATAATAACTGCATAAACTGAACATTGGGTCTAAGTTGCAGCTTCTTCAGAAAGCAATAGGGATGAGCATCTTTAAAGTACTTAGAGAACTGGAAGAGCTGTATAATCAATAGTTCCACTCTTAAGTTGCCCATGATGAATAGAAAGTAATTTGCCAATAGACATATCTGATGTTAGAATTCAGAATCCATCACTTCACAGGTTCACAGGCATTATTTGATCTGCATAATTATACTGAACATTTCAATTAAACTGAGAATAATTAAATAAGAAAATGATCTGAACCTTATTTCAAAAGAAAACTTTGCTACAGTTAGAAAACATGTTTGCACATTTATCTTAAAGCACAGAACAATGGAAATATTATTACATCTAAAAATTATATAATTTGTCCTAAAATAGGAGTCTAATATACGCATCCATTATTTAAATATATTTTTTAAAAGATAATAGGGCAGAGAACAAAGAAATACTTAAAAAGTAGTGTATGATACCCACAGGAAGAAACAAACCAAAACCACAGAACACTTCTTTGTTTTTTCTTAAGCAGTCAGCTCCCCTGTCCAGTTCACTACTAAGCTGTGGAAACAGTGGTACCAGCACAGCAGCAAGAGGGGCAGGAACAAGCTATAGCAGGTAAGGACATTTAAGACAGTGTTGCCTTCATAGGACTGCAGGTGACATCCTTCTTCAGAGGGAGAACTCAGTCCTTGGGAAGAGTCCATGCTCCTCAGCTAAATCAGTCAGTGGTTAAAACCCTCCTGTGCACAGGCTGCACCGTGACCCCACTGCCTGTAAAAGCACTCTGGCTGTGACCACGCTCACCCTGCATCTGATCCCTGAAAGCCAAGCCTTAGAGCCTTAGAAGATGTGTAAAGTGCTTATGCACTTCTGAACATGCTTTAAAGCTATCCCTTGGAGCAGATGGAGTTTATTTTGTAATCTCTTTACAGCAGCTGAGCAACAAAAAATATATACTGCAGTGCAGTCCAGAGTCAGTGACACCCTTTAAATCATTTGAAATATGATAAAAATAACTTTGTGTCTAGAAAAGGCACCCTTTCCTGTTAAAGGTGAAAGGTTAAGTTATTGTCAATGACATTTGATTAAATATTTGCTAATCAAATTTATTTTTCGTTAACAGATGGATTTGTTAGTCTCTGCATCTCAGCGATAGCCTGAAAGACTCAGCACCAGAAAGTCTTTGATTACCCTTCTACAGATGTATGAATATTTTAGTGATCTAATCAATGTATAGGAACAATGGAATATATTTAGGTAAGTATTAAAAAAAGAGCTAGTGAGCAGCAAGCCTATCTTTGCAGAAGCCATTTTTGAGTAATTTTGAAGAATGAATTCCTTCATTTCAGTCCATTTGGAAATAATTTATGAACAGAATAAGGACAGACATTCTTGAATATGTTAATTTTCCTTAGTTCCTACTTTCCCCAGTTCTAATAAATGTTAAAAATTAAAATAATTAAAATCTTCAGAACATATATCCCTACTTGAGCCTGAATTTTTCTCTGAGAAGAATCAACACAATCTGGAAGCCAAGGTTTTTTCTGTTGTTTACAGAAATTGAGGCAACTTAGAGTGAAGAGTGAGGGAGAGAGAGGCTCCATACTATTACAGTTCTTAGTAAAAACATAATATTGTAATATAATATCTACTAATTATATAAATTGTATATTTTATAGTATTAGCTCTATACTGACTGAAAAAAACCCATGTACTTGAAGAACAGAAGACTTGATAGTGTACTTTAGTTACCACTTACTTGTTTCAACATAATATATGTTTTTATTTGATTTTACTTGCACTTTTTTATAGTAATTGCCTAATTATCCTGTTCTCAGCAGCTCATCAGGAGTAATTATTACACCTCTAATTGACCGACAGTAACTACTGTATCTTGTTTGTTAAAGAAGTGCTTGTTTAGGAGAATATTTAATTTGCTGTAACAACTTTTTCTTTGGTGAGCAAGCCACGTAACTTTACTGTTATTCTGCCTGTATAAGGCAGTGCATGCAAAAACCTCCTAAGAAAATTCTGTGTAATTTATGTCTTCCATAAAAGGGCTCAGCTGAAGCTTATGTTATTGTTAAACATCCTGTAAGAGGAATCTGTGACAAAATTTCAGTTATGATATGGAAAGCATTCCAGCATGGGAAAAATGAGGAAAAAAAGTTGACCTTCCAGTTCTTGCCACAAACACACCACTGATTTGGCATTGCTCAGTCCTCAGATTTAGCCAATCCATGTGTAGGGATGCACAAATTAGTTCTAACTGTGTCTTACTGTAACTTAGCTTCAGGAACCACCTGAGTAACTCATAACTGAGTTAAAGACTTGCATAAATAACAAGACACTAGGATCTACATAGTGCTGACTTGGTAAACTGAAGACTCCATAGTTTGTTTGTTTAAAATCTTGCTCTACAGCTAGAGGCCCATGTTTGCTTCTGTTGTTTCAGAGCTCCTAAAAAAAGCAGACTCTCATGTCATGCCACAATGCAGTGCAATTTATGTAAGCTCATGAACCAATGCAACGTATGCAAATTGTCTGCTGACAAAAAAGAAGAGGTCAAAAGATGTTTGGGACTCCACAAAACATAATCTGAGAGCTACAAAGCTAGAAAATGAAGTTCTTTGCTTTTCCCTCCTCATCAATTATTAGTAATGATGTAAAAGAGAACCACAATGTTTACCTTTGTCTTACAATTTTTGAGAAAAATCCCATCATTTCCACTACATCTAAGGGCTTTTTTTCAGTGAAGATGATCTTTCTGTGAAAAAGGCAAGGACACTTCTTTGTTAAGGAAATTTCTACAAGTAAGTGTGATACAATAGAAAATACAGCCTAAGAAACATGCTTGGCACAAGGTTAAAAAGATTTAAAACGTGTGATATGTAGCATAATATATAAAATATTTTTTTTTCCCAGAAAAAAACCAAGCTGTTCTGCACGACCTTGGTCAAGCCAGAATGTTTTTCACTTGTTATCAACTACTGGTATTATCTCCAAAAGTCTACACCTTCCGTAAGCAGTGACCTCCATTTCCCTTTCATCAGCCTGGGAATCACGGGGTCTTTTTCTCTGAATATATAAATACTTTTTTCTGCTATTCTGAAACAACTTTCCTTGTTTTCTGAAGCAAGATTGGAAGGTAGTATTCTGCAGTTCTTTGTAATTGCACATTCAGTGAAATTCCTTGGCCCTCATGCTTTAAATGTCATGTTTTCATCTGCACTTTTTTTTTAAAAGAGAGGGCTATTCCGGAGTCAAAAACCGTTTCACCTCGTGTGTGGAGCTTCCATAGATCAAGTTCTGGCACTGTACAGAGGTTACTTTTGCCTCTTGGTATGTCAGTTTTGCTGTGTAAGGGCAGGTGTTTATGTGATCCTTGGAATCTATCCAAGCTGTAGCTGTTGTAGCTGATCATATGCTTACAGGAGAAGGGAATGTTGTCTTTGGTCTTGAACATGCAGTGCCAGGTTTGAACAACTTGGCCTATTCTTATCTCTAAAGGCATGAAGTCTGTTTCTGAAGAAAGACTTAAAAGGAAAATAAATCCAGGATCCTTCTAGCAGCTAGCATGGAATTAAATTGGAATATTTAATAAGTCCTGTATTGCTAAACATCACACTGAGTTGGAAACAGCTGGTTTGAATATGCAGAAGCTTTAAAAAAATACATAGGAAATTGTACATGATTGGGAGAGTGCTTCAAAGTGCTTTTTGGCATAATGCACAATTATTTAATACTAAGGAGGATTCAAACTAAAAAGGATTAAAAAGGAAGCTGGAGAATTAAGCTTGAACTAAAGGGGTAGAAAATCCTGATAAATAAAGCAAAGGTTCACAATGCAGCAGTTTACAGTATGAAGCAGACTAAATTGTCCCTATTTGGACTTTTTAAAACTTATTCAATGAAAACAAGCAGGACCTGCAGCTCAAACCAGGCTTGCTAGAACGTCTAATCTGGCTGGTTTATAAGTTTTTCATTGAAAATGGAAATGTTTCTAGCATTCCCAAGCTAGTTTAAGATGTTGCACAATTCACTAGTGGATTCAACACCAAATCAAAGGTGACAGTTCCAAATCAAAGTGGCAAGCTTTCTTCAAATTACTTGATTTTTTAAAGAAAGAGATTGGGCTAATTTGGTTTATTAATTGTGACTCAGGCATCTATAGGTCTTACACACTTCATAGGTATCATGAATGTGTAAGTTATGAGCTACATCTACAAAACTGTCCCATCCCCTGCTGCTCAACTGATTAATAAGTCATTCATTGTGAGGCTTCATGCTCATGCATGTCTAAGCAGGCAGTGTAGCTGAGTAAAAGCAGTATTACTAGATCTAATATGAATAAACACAAATTTCCCCACTTGTTCAATTGAGAGTGGCTGACTTGAACACAAAGCTTAAAAAGGGTTGGTGTGTAAATAGATAACTTCAAAAGAGTATTCATATAAATGTGGACTGAGAATATCCAGAAGAGCTTGTTTTCATGCTCAGGATATCAGTACATTTGAAACTACACAACATGCAGCAGAGGCAGAATTGAAAAGCTGAAGGGAAAAATTGCTGTGAAAAGCAGCTAGTTCTCATTTTATATTGAAATTAAGCCATTTGGGGCCTGAGTCCTTAGGCAATTTTCTACATAAGAATTCATTTAACGCTGTTACTATTTTCCCCTCCAATTGATGAAATAGGACTGTAGAAGACATATACTTTTAAATACTCCCTTCATATGTGTAAACATCAGAGAACACCAAACTCCTTTAGATCTGAATTTCTGTTGGAGCAGACAATTTCTGGCCAGATCACTGCTGTACAAACCATAAGCATCCATTCACAAGGTATAATATTAACTCTAACAGTCCACCTTGCAGCAGACAGGTACAATGCTTTAGTAAAACCGTCACATTACCTAAGGGTCATTGTAAGTACAGCCATGCTGTACCTTTAGAAATTTTCCCAGGGGGAAAAAAAAAAAAAAAAAAAAAAAAAAAATCTGTTAACTGAATGAGATATAAGCACAATACACTGAACAAATTCTTCATTATGGCAAAACAAAATACTGATACAGATTTAAGGAGAGATTTTTTTCAAAAGCAATCATTGCCAAAACAAGCCTTCTAGGCTAGTTTTTACTACACCAACTTCAGAAATTCTCCAAACCAGGCGTGATCAGAATCAGAACAGTGCTGTGCATTTCTGAACCTACACCACTTCAACAACATTTTTCACGAAATATAACAGGTGGTATTAGTAATCTAGTGTTAAAAAGCAGATAAAAGACACTTAAACGCTGAGATAAAGCAGAAAACTATTTTTGCAGTTTAGTCTCGTTTCTTCTTCAAATTGTCATAGATAATGAAAGAACAGAACAGTTTGAAAATGCCAGAAAGGAATTAAATAAGAAATAAACGGATATGACAAAGTAGTATAGTTATTTTGTAAACTGGATCACAGTAGAGGTAGTAACTGTAACTATCATATATAATTGACTTACCAAGATGCTCAAAATTTACAGATTCACATGAATTCCTATAAGTTGGTCCAGTGCTCCACTGTTTATCATCTCAGTAGAATTTGGAGGACATCCAGTAACTTCAGTAGAAGCTATGCAAGTGTATCAAAGGATGGTGTCTGTACAAAGAAAAAGGTTGTTTTCCCACATGAAAAGAAACAGAATGTTCCAACACTGTAGTATGCAGGTACCTACGTTTCATATTGGCCTAAACTGGAAAGCAAGCTAGCCTAGAAAGCAGTGTGGGTTTGACTGATTAATCACAGATAGCCCTGGAAGAGTGTAGCAGCACAGGCACTTTATTGCTTATATACTTTATTCCCACCTCTTTTGCTCCGTTTTTCACCAGTGAATTTTCCCAAATACTTCCCCCCAATCTGTCCCAGCCTTTCCTTATCCTGATCACCTTTCTTTGTATCTTCTTGCGTTTTACTGTGCTGCCCCTGTAGTATCACCTTTTATGGAGTGGAGTGGACCTGTACCTGAGCTGACACGCCAGCTGTACGCATAATGGTTCACAACACTCTCTGCTTTACTCTCTTTTTCCTAAAAATATTTGAGGTGTTTTGACCACAGAGGTAATTTAGGCTGGACTGCGTAAGACTCCCTCTTGCAATACTCAGTACTAAGATTCTCAGTGTAAGAGTTAATTCACTACCTACAATTATGTATGTTAAATGGCCATTACTTTTCTTTGTAGCATTTACCATTCTACACTTATCAATGTGGATTTTGATCTGGTATTTTATCACCCAGTCCCTGAGAATGCCTTCTGCATCTTTTTTCATCATTCCCCTCAGCTTCATTACACTGAAATCTAAGAAAACTGTGTCACTTCACTGCTCACTCTCTTTTTCAGATCACTGATGAATACATCCCTTTGGGACTACATGGTGATTTTCTTCCAGTAAGAAAACTGACCATTAACTCCTACTCTCCATGCTCCGAGATGTTTCTGTGCATGGTAGAGTAGAAGGCTACTTTATACACATGCACCTTCAAAAAATTATTTCATCTTAATTATGTCTAATACACAAATGATATTTTAATGACATACATTCCTAGAAAAAGACTCAGCAATTAGTCTTTTGAAAATGAACAATTTTTTTTTTTCTTATTGGAGTAATTTAGGTTTGCCCTCTGTCATACCTTGACATTTTTACTCAGCTTCTATTTTTTTATCAATGTGAATCACTGGCTATTCAATACCAAATTGTCATAGACTTGTGTATTTCAAAAAGTAGCCAAGTTTCAGTGTCATTATACTTACACATTCACCCTGAGGCATAATTGTTCTAATACACAGTTTTCACCCTGCAATTTAAAGGAGAGTTAGTGTGTCTTTTTGCCTTCCAGTAACTGTCATAGGATTTTCAGTATGCATTGGATAACAGCAGCCCTTTCCTGTTCCCATGGAAATCAACAGTAATGCTTCATACCCATTAAACTCTATCAAAGGAAAAAAAAAAACCTGGCATCAAGGTAATTAGGACTGACTTCTGTTTGGTCACTGGTTCAATCTGAAATGAGGAGCACTCCTAGGAAAGCACAGGGTGGTCTGCAACGGGCTAAAAGCTTCAGATAACAGAAATAAAGGATGAAGGCAGTGTCCCACCTGGAAGGACCCACAGCACTCCCATTCCTCATGGCAGAGCCACATCCTGCCATGCCAGGGGCAGTGCTGAGCTGAAGGACAACCCACTCACCCAGGCCCTGATGTGCCCTCCCAGAGTGGAGATGCCTGAGGCACAGCCAGGGGGAGGGGAAGGCACAGAATGAGCAAACATTGTGTTTGCAGCTTTGCACAATGAGAATTTCACCTTGTCCAGGAACGAGACCAGGGCCAAGGCACAGCACAGCCTGGTTTTTCTTGTCTCACATGTGACCTCAGTATTGCTGATGTATACCAAAGGACCAATCTAGGATACAGAGTAAAAGCAATGGAAACTCACCAGACCTGTGCTCCTTGTCTTTGGGTTTCTGCATCAGGTTGGTGTGCCCACAGAGGTCGTTCTTGCAGGCAAGATTCAAGGCAGTTTTAACCCAGTTTGCTGAAAAACTGAAGCTAAGGGTCTGACACTTTAAATAAGTTGTCATCATCTCCAGCTTGACAAAATAAAATAATATTATATAAACAAAATATATATTTAGTTGAAATAAAAACAGATAAAAAGATGTACTTTCCATAGAAGTCTCCCAGTTTCAAAAGACACAGACAAGCTAAAACTCACATAAGGGATTAATCACAAATTGCTTTTACTACAAGTTTTTATTTAATAAAAAAGAACTTCCAGATTCACCAGCAACTAAAAGATACAGAAAGCTCAGAATTAACCCATTAGCAATAGTGTGAGCTGTGAGACTGCAAAGTAACATTAAAAGGCAATGAGACTCAGTAAAATGAAATTATTGACTTCTCAAAGGAATGTAATTCAAATATCAATCAGATACAGTGTATTCAGGAACTTAAGAGGCAACCCCCACACTGTAAATGTGGTAGGATCACTGCAAGTTTTCTCAATAGTTTTAAGCTTTTTGACTCTAAAGAATGTAGCTTAAAGCTCATAGGAGCACACAGCTACTCTGCCTTCTGTCTGTGAGTGAAAAATACATCTCTAGTAGTGAACTGGAATTGCCCCCCAGATAGCTGGGTGTCTTTAATATGCCTTTCAACTGTATTTAAATGAATTTGTGCAATATAATTTTCTGGAAAGATGAATATCCAGGCATTTCTTCAAGAGCATATTCCTTTTTTTTTTTGGTATCTTTTTCTAGAACCCAGGAAAAACATAATGTAAGTCATACTATGAAAACTGAAAGACAATATTACTTGTATACTTTACTAAGTAAAAAAAAAGAAATTTTGTTTAGTGGATCCCTAGTGCAGTTCATTTTGACTTAACAAGTACCTAAAAAGAATTAAAGAAAACAGGAAAGCACTAACTTGCCACTTTATCTAAGCTCAAAGCTTACTGTGTTCTTAACAAGAAGTAATGCAAAGTACAGCTGCATTCCAAATCTCTGAAGCAGAAAAAAATAGCTGGTGCTAAAGATTCCTGAGGATTGGTACATAAGATCAGTTTTATCCTTGATAAAATGCACTGTCATCTGAAGAATTTCCAATTTTGGTTCTTCTTATGTTCCAGGTGCTCCTTGGATCCCTGGAAGTCTCAAATTTAGAAACTTCTACACATTCTGGGAAACTTTACCATGACTGTTGATAAAAGAGTGATGAAAGTTCGTAAGTATAAAACAGTGACCCAGATACCCTTAAATCCTGAAAGGTGCTCCTGAAAGAAGCATTTTGTGGACATTTCATGGTTCCTACCAATTGTAGAAAGCCTACAAAGCCAATGAAAAATTCTGGTCAATAACCACAAATAACATTTTATTTTTACAACCTGTTGATGCACTATGCACTAGCACACACTCAGTAATTAAAATATTCCAAGAGCACATCTTTATCTGAACAATCTTAGATTTTTTTCACCAGTCTTTTCTTCCAGTGTTTATGTTCGTTTTCTTCACAGCAATGCATTGATCCTGCAAGCTGTAGCTTGTCTGTTACTGAGTCTGCATTTTACAAGTTTGATTTTGTAGTGAACAGGCCTAAAACAGCAGTGCACATTATTAAAATATGCATAATTGTATTAAAAAATTGTTCTACCTGTTCTGTAAAATGTCTTACACCTATCAAATAAGTAGAGAGAAAGAAAAGAGCACATTCCTAGTACCACTTTTTCACTAATTATCATAACATTCTTACAGTTGTAGGAGACAACCCCACTAACTAGCAAGAAGCAAAATAATTTAAATAGCAATTACTACCACTGATACATTTTCTAGATTTTTGCTGTCCTTTCACTTGTCAAGTACATGGACCAATTTTGGTGCTTTCAATTCAGTATTAGTTTTGATTTCTTTTTAACAGAATACCTATGAATATTGACCTATTTAGAAAACTTGCAATACCATGTAGAAAGCTATTTTCAAAACACTCACTTTTTTTAAGGAAAGGAGCTTTAACATTGGAAAAGCTGCCTGGATAATGAAAAGGAAGTGAGTTTTGATAAAGTAACTGAGATGTAATAGATTTATATAACTATATACATTACATGTGCACAGTAGTCTGGTAACTAAAGAGAGTATATACACACCCAGGTTGTCATTCTTCTGAACCCATTAACCTCAGAGTCTGCTAATAGGGTCAGACATTAAGATACTCCAATGAACTTTAAGATGTTTAAAAGAGACAGGACATGTTACAGAGGGCTGAATACAATCTGTAATCTTAGGTGACTGTGTAACACCAGCAGTGGATTTGAACAATGTTATGTGGAAATACAGCAGTATGAGTTAGAAGATGGAAGCATGTTGAGCAAATCTGGGTGCTACAGACACCTATTCTCAACACGTTTGTAGTTACTCTGCTGGAGCTAGCAAGGTAGAAAAGGACAATTATGCTGTGATTTGACTATTGTCAATCTCCTTTCTATACTAATAATAATACTGTAAAAGACAGGAGCAGCTCAATTAAAAAGGAAAACTAAATAATGCAATGTCAAGTAGTAAAGGTTTTTCTTACATTAATGGAGTTTTGTCAATTTCAGTGAGACTGACTTCACCAAAACATCACAGTACAATTCAAATATTTTCGTATGATTCCTGTTGAATTCCAGATGAAAATTATGTTCTTTCTGAACTTCATGGAAAGTATGGTTCAAACCAAGCCTACGTACTACTGCATGAGAAAATTCAGATTTTCAGGAGCTTTTTATTCAGCAGATGAGGCAGATACCATCTACTTGACATTTCATCAGCATTGCAGCCTAAACGCAAATAAGGAAATTCAACCCCAGAGCGCTTCACAGGAAAGCTTTGTATTTTCTCTATCTTATTTTTATTATTTTTATTTTAAAGTAAGGTGAAGCCCATAAAAATCTAACTTTGAAAATAAACGCAAAGTTTTATATCAGCAAACATAAAAGAGGTGTCTTTCAGCTTTGTTTTCCTTCTAGGTAAAGGTAGGTACATGTCAAGAAATCTCTTTAATTTTATATTCTAAAAAAGAATGATTTATAGGGAAGAGAAATCAAATTACTTACCACTAATGGGAGATTTCTGAAGGTAGTTCCCTGCTTCCCTAAAGGTAACAATGAAACATCTGTGATGATTCACCAGTTTGTAAGACGAAGTTAGGAGCAGAAACTCCATTAATTATTCAACTCTATTAAGGAAAAGAAAGACAATGAAGAAAATTAAAGATAAGAAACATGGAAATGAAAATATTCACCTTTTCCTTACCTGTCAAAAATCCCCAGAAGGTTCAGACGAGCAAAACAGGTGAGCAGATACTTCTGGAACAAAAACTGCTAAATTCAGGGAAGGAGAGTTGTTAAAAGCATGGTATCATTGCTTTGGACTCTTGGTCTCCAACAGAACCAGCCAGGCATTTTGCATCTTTTAGCATGTGAATACAGGGATAAATCTGACCATTCACATAACTGAGCTTGAAGGGCTGCCAAAACCTTCCTGGGGCTTAGTGGACTGAGCAGCCCAGTACTGCAAGCTGAGGCTTCCTGCTTCAGTGTAAACATCAGCTGCAGCTCACAGCACTGAACAGCCTTCTATTTGCCTCAGTGGAGCAAACTTTATTACACAGAATCACAGGATGGTTTGGGTTGGAAGGGCCATTAAAAACCATTTTTTTTTCAATTCCACCCTCCCTGTCATAGGCAGGGGCACCTCCCACTAGACCAGGTTGCTCATAACCCCATCCATCCATCCTGGTCTTGAACACTTGCAGGGAGGGGTCCAGCACAACTTCTCTGGGCAACCTGTGCCAGTTTCTTAACCACCCCTCATAGTGAAGACTTTCTTCCTAATGTCTAACCTAAATCCACCCGCTTCCAGATTAAAACCATCACCCCTTGTCCTGTCACTACAAGCCCTTGCAAAAAGTCCCTCCTCAGCTTTTCTATAGGCCCCCTTCAGCTAATAGGAGGTTGCTATATGGTCTTCCCAGAACCTTTACTAAGAACTACCCCTTATATTTTAGCAGGAAGACACTGGACACATTGCAAACAGTATCAGGAGGAAACGTGTGCACGTAAACATTGAGGTAAGGATCACAAATTCATAATGCAGACACCTAAAGGCTTATTCAGAAGCTACGAAAGGTTAAAGCAGAGGGAAGAGAGAAAATGCAGGTATACATCTGAACTGAAAAGTCTTGCTATTTCTACCTTATTTATTTTATGATTTAAATATAAAAGAAATTATATGTAAGCATTATTTAAGAGAGCTTCAACCAAATTTAAAAGTGTTATTTTATGGAAGGTCTGATAATGTTCCTGAAGCACCTGGTGGAGCTCCTTAATTCCAGGGCATGCACTGAAACTGAAATGGGGAAACAAAATTCTTACGATTTGTTGTAAAAAACTCTACAAATAAGCTTTAAGGGTTCACTGAAATAAAATGACTGCATAACACTGTCTCATATATACTCTCTTTTAACTTTAATCTTTCTGTCTTTAATGTGTCCAACATAATTCATCTGAACATCTGCTTGAACACTCTGTAATTTTATTAGGTTATCATGGATGGTTAAAAGGGAGGTATAACGATTGCCCATCTCAAAAGCACATGATCTACATTTGTATAGATCTTTAGAATTAGCTTGTGCAAAAGAACAGTAAAAACAGTCTAGTAACACTGTAAGAGCAGTCCCTGGAAGTGATAGTTAAATCAATAATGTGTGCAGCCTATTATTCTGGTTGACATAAGCCTTGAGCAGTCTGTCAGCAGAAGGTTATGCTATTAAACATAATTTTAAAAGATAAAATTGATTACACATCTACCTCTTGAAACTAGAAATGTATTTCTGACAATTATTGAAATATTGAAGTGTTTCTCTTCTGTTTGCACCAAATCAGTAGAAGAATCTTTTTTGCAATTTTAATGCATTACTCCTAAATTTGCAGTTATTATAAGAATGTTCTTTTCCACTCTAAGAAGTGGTTATGAATAGGTAACTGATATTCTTTGAAAATAACAGTTTGAAACATTGGATGAATATTCCATAACTTATTTCTGTGCTTATTTTACTGTATCTCTATAAAAGCTTTACAGGTAAATTAAAACTGTAGAATAATTGTGTTTGCTATTTGTAAGACAGTCTTCCTCTGAAGTTTACAGGGCAAGGCATTTACCTTGCTTTCCTATACATCTCTGGGATGACTTGGATTATAATGTGTCCTGAATAAGAGACAATCCATACAGTGTGACATGTGACAAAGCCTTCATATGGATCTACTTAAGATGGCATTGTGCAGAGCTTATTTGTTTTTCTTTTTGTAGAAATGAAAGTAATATTGGACCTTTTGCAGACATCAGGGTTGGATGATCTGAGGACTAGTTTTAGAGGTACCTCTGAAGATACTGTGCAACTTTAAATAGGTCAGTGACTTGTTGTACACTTCAATTTGCCTTTTGTGAAAGGAGACTATTAAGGTAGATAAAAACCTAATAATACAGTACAATAATATTTATATTTTCAGTGGTGTTGCCAGTTTTGCTTAGATAGTATGCCTCAGTTACACTGACATTATGTGGCCACTGTTACAGTACTATGATTTATCTATGGCTATAGTGAAAATACTGTATCTCATTCCCTTTTTATTATACATTTTTAATAATATTGTATCTTCAAAAGTTTTAATGCAAAGGCAAACCACTCATGTATTCTGACAGGAGAATAGAGCTCGTTGTGTATCATTCCCACCTGGTGCTTCTTCTCTGTATAATTTTGTTTGCTGGGAGAAGTCATAAAATCATCAGAATCAAAATCATTATTCAGCATCATAATCAGCTTTGCATAGAAGTTTGTCTAATTCAACCTTTTTGAAATCTGTTTTAAACTTACTTTCTGCACTAAATGAAAGGAGTGGCATTTTGTTGAGCTGCATTAATTCTACTATTGCCATTGTATGAGAGTGGTTAATAGCACACATCATGCAAGGCTAGGAGAGGGAAGTACAGCTAACAGCTGTTTCCTAGTTTCTTGTTTTCCTTCACCCATTTATACCACACTGATAGCCAGACTTAGTGGCTAAGGAAAATAAAGCATCATGTAGAAATTCTGGCTGGCAGGCAGCCTATGAATTTCAGAGCTGCCAAGGCTGCACGTTTCAATCAGTTTTGACATCTCTTGGCATTTCTCTTCAAAATCTTCTTTCTATAAATAAGTCCTTTACTTAGGTGTTATTTCAATTTCAATTCTGAACACATAGCAAGAATGCTTTTCACCTCTTACTATGGCTTTTCTTTGTCTTCTCTTTAGAAACCTGTATGAACAAGAATTAAAACTTAGTTGGCATTAAAATAATCTAGGGCGCTCGGATAATGGAATGTATGTTGCATTTTAAATGGAATTTGGAATTCTCACATGGAGATCTTGGAGAAATTACCAGTATCCCCTTTTCTTTTTTGACATAGCTTAAGTCTCCTCTCAGCATTTGGAGTGAGTTGTTCAATTACCAGTCTCCATCACAGCAGGAGGGCCTAGGAAATGGGTTACAGTCCCCTTCCACACTTTCCTCCTTGGCTCAGAGAAAATTCAGTTACAGTTTGACTTCCTTGCATGCCCATTCACCTCTACCAGCACTTCTGTAGGTTGCAGGGAGTGCAGAGTGAGCAGAAGTCATTTACCTATCCAGCTTGTTCAAGAGGCCAGGTGTTTCCCTAAAGGGGGGGAGGCAGCTCAGCATGGCCACTTGGTGCCCTCACATGCCCCAGTATCTCATGTGACCTGAGCTCTACAGGGCTCTGGGGTTCTCTGGAAAAGTCCGCCATGTAACCCCCTAGGACACAGTGGATAATTAAAACTTCTTTTACCCTCAGATACTTGTATCTTCCTGATTTTTTCTGCTTTCTGACCTACAGAGAGATGATGGGAATCACTGATTCTCTAGGAAGCATTCCTTAGCACAGCTGCTTCCATCATAAAGCACATGCCAGGGCATCGCCAGGCTCTTTAGTTTCCTTCCAGAGAATTGTCCTGGCCAGGAGGGAGTTTTGCTCTCACGGAGGGTGGAAATATTTTATGGCTTGAAATAGTTCTAAAATGTTCACCTTCCAGTGTGATTCTGCACTAAGTGAGAATAATATCCATCCCTTCTAGTACCAAAAACTAATGGGGTAATTGACCCAGGGAACCAGTAAGTCATCATCCTTATGAATCTTGAGTAGCACTATTTAAGAGGACTATTTATTTAAGTCTCTTAAGAGAAGTAAACGTCATACAGATAATTAAAGGCTTTCCACACTTCTCTGAACTCAAATCTTCTCTAGTGAACCTGGGTTTTTTGTTTGGTGGGGTTTTTTGGTTGGTTGGTTGGGTTTTTTTAAAGATTGCAGGTTTGATTGATAAAGCCACCTCTGTTATTTTCACTCTCAAAGTCATTTTACTTAATGAAAAACAACTAGTAAATTGAATGAACAAACCATACAACAAAATGGATTTTATGTTAAACTAAACTGAAATTTCCTGGTAGTGAACCATCAACAGACCCTTATGAGGTCTATGTTTTGACAAATGCTCTTGTGTTTTTCCATCAGTAACTCAGACTACGATTTAATTAGCAGCAGCTCTGCCAAATCTACAGAAGTATTTAGGAATAATAAGTAATTGAAAGAACTCAGCTCTGGTGTTACTCTCTCCTCCCTCTCTCCTCTGCCTTAGCTCCTATCACCCCAGGTGTTTCACCTTCCCAAATATGTTCACTGCAGAGGCACATTCATCATCACTGATGGCTTCAAAATTAACCAGAGGTGGGGGCAGATGTTGTGGAACAGGGAGAGCTTTCAGCACCTAGTCTCAGAGCCATCTCTGGGCTCCCTCCTCCACTATTAAAAACAGTGCCACATCAACCCAGAACATATGCTGATTGAAAAATCATCAAAAACCTTCCTCTTGAGTGGATACTAGAAGAGTATGATTCCAGTGTATCTTTACCTCCCTGCTGAAAAACAGGTATTTTTAACTTTAGATCACTCCTGCAGCTCTTTCTTCAACTCATTTTAAAAATACAATGAATCTTGACCCAACAATTGATAATGCTCTCATGAATGTTACATACAGTAGCATAGTAAATACCTACTTTTACACCCTATTCTCCTGAGTTTCCATCCAGGAATCTTATTTTACAATTTCAAGTAAGAAGCCTGGCTTAAACCTCTGGTTCTACAAGTCTCCTCAGTAAGTGTGGCTTACATTCTTGTTTCAAGAGGGGTATCAATCTATATACACATAGCAACACATTGGTAATACAGAAAATTTGATGACCCAGACAAGTCTGTAAAAACTACCTGTCTCATCACTTTATCTCTGTGAAACTACAGTTCTCTGTAAAATCTAGTACTTTGTTTTAATGCTGTGGCCCTGAGGAAGCCTGCCAGCCCAGTGCAGCCAAATACTCTTTTCATTTAGAACAATACCCATTTGACCTATGACTTCAGCTAATAGATACAGATACTGTCTAGTACTGGGCCAAGAACAGAAAACTATACAAACTGTTAGGAGTTCTCCCAGCAGATCACAGAACTGTCATGCTTGGTAAAGATCCCCATGTCCAGCATTCACATATCACAAAAAAACCCAAAAGAGAATAAATTAACCATCCCATGACAGCATGTCCTGAAGTGCCTCATCTACATAGTTTTTAAATACTTCCAGGGATGGTGACTCCACAATCTGCCTGGGCAGCCTGTTCCAGAACCTGACTACTCTCTCAGTAAAGAAATTGTTCCTAATATCTGGTCTAAACTTCCGCTGGTGTAACTTCAGGACATTTCCTCTGCTCCTGTCACTATTTACTTGAGAGCAGAGGCAGCACCCCCCTCCCTACAACCTCCTTTCAGGGAGCTGTAATAGAGCAGTAAGCTCTCCACTCAGCCTCCTCTTCTCCACACTAAACATTCCCAATTCCCTCAGCCTCTCCTCACAGGACTTGTTCTCCAGACCCTTCACCTGCCCTTCTCTGAACTCACTCCAGCACCTCAATGTCTTTCTTGTAGAGAGGGGCCCAGAACTGAACACAGAACTTGAGGTGCAGCCTTACCACTGCCGAGCACAGGGGCACCATCACTGCCCTTCTGCTGCTGGCCACACCAGTCCTGATACAGGCCAGGATGCTGTTGGCCTTCTTGGCCACCTGGGCACACTGCTGGCTCATATTCAGCTGGGTGTCAACAAGCATCCCCCACTGCAATTACTTAAGATCTGTCACTCTACATTACAGATATCTGCTATTTAGCATGATCAGGAGGCAAAAAGAGATGCACTTACATGAAGTTGTAAAACATACATCCTTGCTGAGCCACACAAACTGTACACCATTATGCTGAAGCTATACTGTGATTCTGAGCTGAAAAGAAGTAGCAAATATATAATCTTTAACATTAATCTAGAAGCTGTAGTTACCACACTTATATTCAACTATTGATCTCTTCCTTATTTATGGAGCTGCGACTACGATGCTCCGCAAATATCCCTCCCCAGGCACCAAATCACTGCCAACAGAATTAGAAGGAAAAGATCTTTTTCTTATTGTAACAGAAGAGTCAAAGAAAATAAAATGCCAAAAGCTTTTTGCATTTCTTTTTGCCCCCCAAAAGGCTGGAGTTCTTGTAGCTGCTTCGGTTTGGAAACCTTTTCTTCAATTTGCCTCTGTAGATTTTTCACTGCTGGCAATTAGAAAGCCAAAGAATTCCTGCTGAGGAGAGCATGTTAAACAGGGACATGAGAGTGACTGTGCCTGGGAAACAAGCAGCCAATCTGGAGCAGCAGACTTACAGATTTCAAATACTCACATTACAGAGATGAACAACAAGAGCAATGTCTCTTCTTAATTCCTTCTATCTAAGTCTCCAATCTGCTCACTACAGTGTTTAGTCCAAAACTTAGTCCACTTCAGTGGGCTTAGAAAGGAAATTACTAAGCTTCCGGCATTCATTGTACCCCCAAAAAAGAACAATTTAGATAATGGCTTGCTACATCTGGATAATAACCAAATGGCACTTTTCCCATCCAAACCATTTCAGTCTGGTATCTTCCAGGAAGCCCTGATGTCTACAGATGAAAACTAGAACATTTACACAGGGGGAAAGCTCTTCCTGCTGCCCAGCTTTCATCTGCAACATGAAGAAACTGAAGATCTTTTCTGTTATTTCAGTAAATGAGGGTAGTCAGTCTTATGTGCCATATTTATGAGGAGGAAAATAATCTTACAGCTATGGCTTAGCTTGAGATCTTTCCTTAAGGTCATAAAAGCTCTATAAAGACAAGGCATTGGAGGAAAAATGTTCCCCAAGTGCACCTCTATTACAGCTGCTGTTGCAGAAAATGCATTTTTGAACTTTCAAAGATCTTTTTAGTGTCCCTATCCATGAAGCCTGCATGATATTTTAATGGTGTGAATAAACGACAGTGACTTGAGGTAAATTATCTTAAAAACATTGTCAGAACACTGTTAAATAAAAGATGGCTTTTCAAACAGAATGTAAAATGTCACATAATCTATTATAATTAAATAACTGTTTTTTGAGGGAAAGAAAAACCAAAGATGCAAAACTCTCTCCAGGAACATTCACTTCTCACAAACAAAATTTGAAAATAGAGAAAACATTTCAAAAACCAATTAATTTCACAGCTTCCCACATTGAAAAAAAACTGAGCATACTTCTTCAAGTTGCTTAGTTCCTTTTGGTCTGGCTCTAAACTATCAAAATGTAACAAGACCTGTGAAGAATTATGCATACAGAAAAGTGAGATAAGAGTGGGTTTTGATGATTTTTTGACTTTTTTAAAATAAACTGAACAAAAAGAAAACTATCCAAATGACACAGGAATTCACTTTGTAGCTGTTCCAGCAGGCTGGCATCAAACACTGCAGTTGTGGTTTTTCACTCATGCTCCTGCCCACATTCCTGTTTTGAACAGTTTCTTGCCTCACACAGCACTGCAATCTTCTACCCCAACCAAATAAAGAGTCAATCAGAGAGAGACCATCAGGCTCAACCATCATGTAGTCTGGAATGGCTTCTCAACAGAAATTTTCTAGTAACTCAAACACTTTATATAAGAGATAAAGATGGTACCAAATTAGAAATATCCAGGGTTGGTCCTGAATTAGGACCTGTAACTTCTGATCTAAGTGTTAATCATGTTCAGAAATAATTCCACCTTGATCTTTGATTTTGGACTATTCTTCACCATTTATTTAGGAAAGAGTAAATTTCTGAACAAGATTTCCCAGTCTATATAACACCTTGCTACAGTTCATTCACTGTTGACATTTGGCTTGAAATCTTTGGCCCTTACCAAGACAGAGGGAGTTTTTACCAAACTGTATCAGCAGGCCCAGAATTATTTTTCAGATCTAATTAGCATTTCTTACTTTTTTTGTCCTATTTACATACTTAATTGCCATATTATTATCCACGTTCAACAAAAGAGATTGCATATTTGTACTGGGGTACACATAAATCTACAAACCTTCATCCAGTCATTTAACCTTTTCCAGTTCATTATCTGGTCCACTGAAAAAAACAGAAAAAAGTGCTTTTCACTAAATGAAAATATTAGCTATGGTGACCTGGGTGTGTAAAACAAGATGTCCATTGTTCCATGACACAATGCTGTTGCTATCTGCAACGCAGGACTGATTATTCAGCCTTATTCTACTCATAGTTTATATTTCCTGCCTTAACAGGATAGAAGGTGTGACCATCTGGGAAAGTTCAGCTGTACATATTAGATAGGAAAAGCTTTCCTTCTAATGAACTGGCATATTTATGGTGGAAGATGAGTCTTCCCAGGAACAGTCAGAATTTCTGCCCTTAAGCACTGCCATGTGATGGAAGTGTTTCTGCTTCTTACCACCTCCATCACAGCAGGTGCACCAAAAAATAAGAAGAGGTGTTCCTTTCCTATGGTCTTATCTTCTTCCCTATAAATTCACTAGACCCTCAGTATAGGTGAAAACTTATCAGCAGACTTTTCCAACTACTCATTTAATTTTCTGCCTTTGCAAACAGCTTTCACAGATGGGTTGACTGGGTCAGGCATGACTGTAAAGTCTCCCTCTGAACCTCATGGTTCTAACTTCACTTGTCACTGTGCAGTTCTGCATTTGAGGAGTGTCACCAGAGCAACTGAAATTACTGCTGCCTATTAAAAGTTGGATCCTTGGAGCACACTTTTGGCTGAACATCTTTCTCACATTTCATTCTGAGTCACATCTTTTACTTCTTTGCCACAGTTCCACATAATCTCTCTTGTTGTTTTACTGTGTTGACTGAAGACAGGCAAATACATACCAGCAGTGCAGAACTGCCCCACTCCTGCAGTCACCCCCCACTGTGAAAGAGTGGAAGAGCATGCCTGCCAGACACCCTGCTTTTGTCTTAGCTGTTCTTAAAAGTTGAGGAGAAAATGCCTGGTGGCAGGCAGGCAGTTCATCTGCCTTCTTGCAGAAAGTTCACCAGCTCTAGGAGCTGCAGATGTGCCATTAAAAGCCAGTTGCACTACAGACAGGCAAACCCAGTTATGGTTTAATTATGCTCCAGAGGTAAGTACAGGTATAGTATAGAGTTTGTATTCTAAACAGTCAACCTGTTTAGAGTTTCTACCTCTTGACTAGCCAGAAGGAGGTGTCCATGTATAGTGTAACCTGGACACCCTTCCCCCACAATCCATACCCTAATAATATATCAGTGGGATTTGTAGCCTTTGCCACTCCAGTAATGAGCACAAAATCTGACTCAAGGTGATGTAATCTTGGGCCACCAGGTCAGGCAGTCTTCATATTAATCCTTTGCTCCTTATTTCAGTTATGAGCAATGAAACTGAGAACACATGTGAAAGATTGAGGTCACCTGTTCCCAGCCCACTTTCTTAGAAATTTTGAGGCTTTATATAGAATTGTATCTGTGTTTCCATCACTCCTTTCGAGGAATCAACAATGCAACATGGCCATTTATGAATGACAGATGCATAGAGATATATACACTCTGACCACTGTACTTTAAGCTTCCAAATAACACGTATAGTGTAGTTAATTTTATAACTGAAGCATGGTTAAATGTTGCAGTTACAAAATAAACCACACTACTTCAAGCCTGCAATAAGGACAGGATGCTGCTTTATTCCCTATCATAGTAACATTTAGCAGTGACTCTCTCTAGTATCTAAGAGCTTTGGAAAGTTTGAGCAATCAGAATCATCTTTTTGTACTTTTTTCAATGCAGGAAATATTACCTATGTCAATAAAACCAAACCTGCTAAGCTCACAGAGAATTCTCTATAATGATTTTCAGAATATGCAGGGCTTTTTTGCTTTAATAAGAGAGACTCAAATTTTCCACCATAGCAGTTCCAAATAAATATTTTCTGTGCATGATGTGCACAGAAATATTTTCTGTAAATTATGTGCAGTTTTGGATTTGTCTGAACATTCATCTGAAGTTGCCAGAAAAATCCAGTGGAGAGGCACTGGCATGTTGAACAGGAAGCTACACCTGTTAAATGGCACATAGCTCATCCTAGTTTATAGTGTTTCTCCTGAAAGTGCTGGAGATAATGAGAAATCAGCTTATATTTGCTTTTGCTTTATGTACATCAAATACAGAGGGGCTGAAGCAGACAGGGGATATGATATTAAAAGCCAAATTAAAACAGAAAAGCACAACCACCAGTTCTTTATAGAAGCCAAAAATTAAAAGCAAATAACAAAAGCATTCCTTTGGGGTCTCCGATTCAGTGAGTTCACAGATTTATGCAAAATAACAGATCCACTGAAATTGAAGATAAAGTACAATCAGGTCTATGCTCAACAGCATTAAACTGAAGTCTAATTTAAAACATCCATGTATTTCCTCAGAAAGCCGTATGTCCAACTTTAACTGTATATAAATATATAGATTTAGTTGTGTTCCTGCACAACTAAATGTGCTGATAGATATGTTACTAAAGAAAAACCAAATTTCTCTGTCTTTATGGATTACAGTACAACAAGTAAGATGCCCCATGTTTCCATCTTATCCCAGGGATTCTTCTATCATCTCCTTCCTTACTTACAGGGGCCAAGTTCTTTTGCATTAAATGCAACTTACAACTGAAAATCTAAAACACAATCCTATGAAGCCCCACAGAAAATGTACTTCCTTTAATTAAAGCTGAACTCTATTGCTAATTTTTTTGTTAAGTGACAAAAAACGTAGATTTTATTTATTTAATAGAATGCTGAGAGAAAAATTTTCCTCTTTTCTTCCTCGGGGAAATGTTTTATTGTTTGATTCCTTGCTCTTGCCTGCTTGCTGTGTAATTTAAGACTGATGCCTCCCTGTGGGAAACAGAACTTGATCAGAGAACAGCCTGCACTGCCACCTAAACAAATTATGTTTTAGTCACTGCTGATGTTGGCTCTGTCATAATGGAAATGTATAATTAATGCCTTTGCTTTTACTGCTTTGGAAAGAGAACTCCCTGAAACTGGTTCAAGAAAGGGAATTTTAGGACTGCACCCCTTTCCTTTCTAAACATTGCCACAGTAGATTGCTACAGCTGCCTCTAAAAGTGAATGATGGTGTCCCTGATCTCTACAGTTATTTATTCCATCTACAGTCAAGGCATTAAATAATGAAAATCTGCCATGCAGTAAGAATTTGGCAAGGAGTAAGAGAGGAGGGAAAACTCAGTAACACAGGTGAAATCTTATATTCCTCCTTTTAGAAAAGCTTGAAAAGATTAAGCTATTTCCATTAGTTTCCTGCAGAGTTGCAAGCAGTGATAATAGCTGAGTGCTAATTTCACTATTGCATTGTGCTATGAAGCAGCATTTTAGATCATCATTCACCTGTGACATGACTCCAAATATCCCCAATTAACAGCTTGCTTTTTATTTTCAGTTTTTGTTGTTGAATTTATAGCAATGGCTAAACATCTGGTATTATGACTGCAAATAGTCTCCATCTCCTCACCTCTGGGATGCAGTGTAGCTTTAGCCTATTTATACTTTGATCTAAAATTCCAAATGACCAAATCATTCTGCTGTAATAGGCCCTAAGTGACATTAAGTGGATGGTCTCAGCTTTTTCTTTCCAAAATGGGCATCTCTTTCACCTCTTTCAGTCGCTGCACTGCATGAAAAGCTCAGCACAAGAAAATAACAGCAACACCATTTTCAGAACAGAAATAACCTTTGATTTCTACAAAGACATGTACATGGCAAGAAACAGCACAGGCAACGAATGCAGTAACTGTGCTTTAGGCACATTCTCCTGTCATCAGGAGCTCAGCATTTTTAGTTAAGTTTATCATCCCAATGGAGCTGTACTGAAACCAGGATGAGGAGGGAAAGGTCTCCATTCTCAAAGAGTCCTCATCTAGATTGGTTGAAAATATGGACAAAACAGGTTTCTAAAATGAAGCTGTTTGTGTATGCTATTTCCTTTTAAGATATTCCTAGATATCATTCCCATAGTTTCTTATTCCTACAGACATTTTATTCTGAAAATCTCAAATTCCATCGTTCACTATCAATATCCAAGTAACACTGCTAATTATAATCATTATTACCCTTTTTTACAGAAGAGAAAACTGGGGTCCAGGGGTTAAGTAATTTGATGGACATCTTATGTGTTTGGGTTTTTTTTGTCAGAAACAGATGGGAAGAGGTTGTCAAGTGCAGGTCTTGAGCTGATGTAAATTAGATTATTTATTCTGAAGCCATAAGTAGCAAAAATTAATTCAGAAACATCTTAAATCCATCTCAAATCTTCTGACTTCTGTTTTTGTAACTGAATCACTGAAGTATTCTTACCCTACTTCAAATCCAAGGCAAATAAAGACAGTAGCTGAGTGCAATACCGGTCACTGATTTGCCCAAAATTATGAAACATATATCAAAAAAATGTCTGATACCAGGCTAAACTAACAACAGTTCTCCCTAAGGAGAAATAAACCTACAATATCATCTCATTTTTACATGCAAAAAATATGATTTCAGAATATTGGTTTAAGGAAAGTAAGTGATTTTCAAAAGCATCAAAAGTCATCCAGAACTTCTTGTATCTTTTAAATCTGAACGACTTGGGTTTTTTTGTTTGGGTTTGTTATTTTTTTTCCCCTGTGCTAGCTTTCCTTAATTTCCCTCTGGCTTTTCATTATCCTGCTTCTTGTTTATGGAGAAGGATCTCCTGAGAAATCAGATCAGAATGAAGAGCAGGGTGAAAAAAGATATCTTGTTACCAGCCTTATACAGAGAAGCCTAGATCATCTAGACATTATTATTATAGGCCAGCAGCACATTAACTTGCAGATCTCAAATTAGGCTGGATTGCAGTCATTGTGTGGGACATCATCTTCTGTTCAGGTATTCAGGTAATGAGAGGCTTGGATTCTTGCTCTGGCACAGCTGCTAAAACCTTTGAGGTGGGGGGCAATGGGACTTCCTTTGCAGACCACTGCAAACCCTTCTTTCCTGGTCCCTCCAGTTCTCCCCCTTTCTGTTGCTGGTAAGTCATGGAAATCCATCTCCATCTGAACTGTCAAAAACTGCTTTTTAGGGTATACGCATGGGTCAAGTGTTTTTTCTGGGTGACATAAGTCCTTTGGGGCACACGTCATGCCTACAGAACCTGTGATGAGGTGGTTGGTGGGCAGCAGAGTTGTGATCTAGATGTGCTCTGGAGACCTGTCTCAGCAGCTAAGGCACCAAGGAGGCTAATGTGGGTTGCTCTTGCCCAGCTAGACAGCACAGCCCTGCCTAATGCCTCTGTTGTCTTCTGCAAGAGCAGCAGATTGGTGAAAACAAAGCTATTTATAGTCAGATGTGTTCGGAAAGAACAAGACCACAAGGCATATTAAAGTATAGAGAAAGCTGCTTGGCCCATGCTGCTTTCCTTATTAAAATTCTCACCTTGCTTCTACTCATACATCACCTCAGTTGGCTCCTTCCTCTGAAACGATAAGCACCAATAAACAGATATTGGAAGACATGGAAAAGACTAAAGAGGATGCCTTGCCCCAAGCTGAGAGTTTTGGGTTGTTAATGGTTATTTTCTTCACAGTAGAAACTTCATGGTCATTAGCTATTCAGCACGGTGGAGGGGCCTGCATCTCAGAGCCTTCAGCATTAATTATATTCAGGACCTAGGTTTCCAGAACATTCAGCATTGGAAAAAAAAAACAACAACCAAACAACAAAAAACCAGGAAGAAAACTAGCAGGAGCTGTGAGGTGAAACGACAATGGCTGTGAGAGTCTCTCACCACCATCAGAACAACTGGCAGCTGTGCTAAAGGTCATGAAATCTCTCTCACAATCTCAGTTGCACACAGAGTGCAACTCCACATAAGCAGAAAAACAAAAAATAAGCAAACCCAACAATTATATGCATACACACACACGCATATATGATCAGAGAAGAAAAAGGCCAAAGTCTCTCTGAATGTTGGAGTAATTGGCAAGCACACAATGCCCCTGGGTAGCCCCATTTTTCTGAAAATCTATTACTGGAAATCCTATTTGCTAAACTTAACAGTCTGACCTGGGATTCCTCACACATATCACTGCAGGCAGGAGAACACATGAATCCCTTCAAGGTCTTCCTAAGACTGTCAACAGATATCCCTGTGTTAACCTCCCTCCTGAACAGCTCTTTCTGTTCACCTTGAGTTGGTAGACGTACCCCATGCACAGAAAATATTTATTTGGTAGACGCTAAAGGTATAATTTATTTTAATTATTTGTTTTCAAGTTGAATGGTTGCAGACTCTGAACAAGAAATATCATCAGGCTTCAGCAATCAAACAGCATTGGAAGATGCTGTTCATTTTGTAGGCATGCTAGGGGAATTCCAGCATTTTCATTTAGCATATTGATACGCTGAATGTACGTACTTGTAAAAACAGCACAACAACTTATCTAATGTAAAGTGTTCTAAAATACTGAAGCAGAGATCTTGAGGTAACAGCATTATCAAAGGAGAAAAAAACTCAGAGAAATAGGAAATAGGAAATATTACAGTACATTTGTCATTTATATACCTTGTGAGGTTAGGACCCTTATCTTTCTCACAGCCGTTTCACTTGAGTGGTATAAGGATAAATGTTTTATATTGTACCTTTGTCTTCACAGTTATGCATTGTGCCATCTTTCACTCACTATGGGAAAAGGTAGAAACAGAATTATGTTAACAATTATCTTTTCTGCACTTAGGGTCCATCTTCCTCTTTGCATGTACTGCAGCACTTAGAACAAATCACCTAATACATGTTGAGCTGAATTTGCATCAAAACATTATCCATAAAGATCATTCAAACGCTGTGTTTCAATGTAACTGGGGAGCAATATCACTGAAGAGAAGGAAATTAAGCTGAAACAAAAATACTGGAAGTTGAGAATTGGGACTAAAACCTTGAGATGATTGCACAGAACCACTGTGATGTTCCTGTATTATCTTATAATTAGAAGGAAAGCACAGACTAGAAAGTTAAGACAGACAGGGTAAAAAAAAAAAAAGCAACTAAGCTGCAGCATCTCTCTCAGCAGACCAATACCAGTGAGAGTACCTTCTGCTGTGCCCTCTGCCTCCTGCTGCTAGAGGCAGCCACTGTGCTTTCCTTCCTTTCCTTCCTGCTGTAGGCACGGCTGCATTTCCCACACTGGGCACAGGAGGGTTTGCAAAAGGCAGCGGTGCGACTAACAGCCACTGAGCCTGGGAGGTTGGCAAGGGAGCTACAGGAATTTCCATTCTTTCACTCTCCTAAGCTTACACATGGGAGTCCCTAATAGAGACTACTGGGTTGTTTTAGTATGATATGTGAACCCTTATTTTCCTCCCTATTTATGTGTGGAGCAGAGTTTTCTGTGTTATGGAGTGGAAATTATGCATTCAGTGCCCATTACTGCCTGGAAGGCCAGTGGATTTGTTTTTCCTTGTAACACTACTGTCTTAACAGTGTAACATTTTGCACCTGGGTCCCTAGTGGTACTTTCACAATTAAATGGACAAAAACTTTACAAGATTTTTCTGAAATATTCACAAACCTAATTTTGCAAACATGGTCCATGATAAAGAAACATTTCTTCAGGGAAAGGGCTGTCAGGCATTCACACAGGCTGCCCAGGGAAGCTGATGAATCACCATCCCTGGAGGTAGTTAAAAGATATATAGATGTAGAGCTCAGGGACATTGTTTAGTGGTGGGTTTGGCAGTGCTGGATTAATAGTTACACTAAAGGTCTAAAAGGTCTTTTTCAAATGAAGCAATTCTATGATTCTATGATACAGACAAGTTCAGCTTCAGCCCTACAACTTTTCTGCCTCCAAACAGTGACAGAATATTGAGATGGCTGTCTCTTGGGAAAGCCCTCTAATGGCAGAGCCTATTTTCATTCTTCATTTGTATCTTAATGCCACCATAGTCTTGTTCTCATTCACAGAAGCCCAAGTGCTTCATTTCATACTGAAAGAAAGCCTCTCCAGTGGTTTTTGCCTCTCTTGTCCTGCATTCTGTCAATGAATGGCACAGCTCTAAAGTAATACATTATTACTGCTGCAGGCCACCCCAAATGATTCAGGTAGACCCTGTGTATCAGAGCCAAAAACAAATGGAGCACTGGGTCCCCTGGGATCCAGATATTACCCAGTTCAGCTGAAGCCATTCTCATTTGGTTTGTCTGAGAGTGGTTTTGCACTTTAATTTTTAATAATTCTTTAATCCATCTGAAACACGGGAGGGAGAACAAACAAAACAAAATCTCTGCACAGTTTTTCTCCTTTCTGCCTTACTCGTTTTCCTATTTTTTCCTTAAAGTCTGTATTCCTCTGGTTTTTGAAGATATTATTTGAACATATCTGTACCTCTTTGCTGTATTTTGAAGTTGCACAGTATTTATTTTTCATTATTGTCTACTTATTTTACTAAGAAAAACTGCAGTGAAGTTACCCTTTTATATTTTATTGACAGTTAGAAGCAGGTAGAAACTAGAATTTGTGTTCAGTCCTATCTGTACAAATACTCTCCCCCTTTCTATTTAGCCTCCTTCCTGGAACCTAACTTTTCTGTGCCATTTCTTCCTATGTAAGTCTTTTCATTTCAGTTTGTCTTGCCACGGTCTAGTTTCTTGTAGAGATGCGTATTACTGAAACTCCTTCAGAACCTTGAAATATTTTCTATCTTTTAAAAGCAGTCTTCTCTCAGTTTCATAAAGACAAAGATTACCTTTAGCTCAAAGCTGCTCTGACAAAGTCCCACTTCTAAATTCATGAATCAGAGAAAATACACTGAAATCTCAGCAGGTATAATTTTTGCCAGCTATTTAAAAACAAAAGCAGCAATGAAATAAATGTGAAGGCAGAGGTGGAAGCTGAACAACAAGTTTAGGGCAAATGTGATCTATTTCACTCGTCACACTTCCGAGTCTGAAAAATCTGGGCCTGCATCTTACACACAGTTACATGTAATCTTAGGAGCTGAAACTGAGAGGATTACTTTCCTGCTAGTTCCAGTGAATACCAGCAGCCTGATTACATTTTCAGGGCACTGGTGGGCAGCAGCAGATGGTGGTCATTTCCCTGGCAGGCCATACTGGGGATAATTACCAGACACAGTTCCAAGGTTTATGATATTATAAACCTCTCTTTCATTTCTCATCCCGTGCATGTGGAAAGTATGGCCCTTTTAACTCCCATCTTATTGATTTCATACTAGTGTAACACCTTTCCTTTCAGTGATTTTGAAAGGATTCTGTGGTGAAGTAAAACAAGAAACAGACCATTTCAATAAATAAAAATTTTAAAATCCCAAAAATCTAAATACTCTTATTTTTTTTGCATTTGAAAATGAGAAATTGTTTTATATTGATTAGTGAAATAAAATGCAATAATTGAAATAAAATGCAAGTTAAAGCATATGGGTCAAGATCAGGCACAGATCTCCTATTTCAGTAGAACACTCTTGCTCACAGTGTTTGTAGGAAGGGAAAAGAAATTAACTGCATGTATCTCATATCAATGAAGAGACTTGCTTTTGTATTAAACTTAATTCAATGTGGCTAAATTGGCTAAGTCTGAACTTTCAACATGTTCCAGAAATTCAGTCTCTGAACGGGAAGATTTATCCAGTCAGTCCAGGAAGACCCTGAAAAGCTTCAAAGTTGGGTCAATTCAAGCACAACAAGGAAAAGCAAATTCCTGTACACAGGACAAAATATACTCCTCTGTGAAGTAGAGACTGGAAGCCAGCCTGCAGAGTACCAGCTATGCTGGAAGAGGTCTAGCAGTTACTGTGGATGCCTAGTCGAAAATTACCTAATAAGTTCACTCTTAAAAAAAAAGTTCACACTTGTCACAAGACAAACTATGTTTGTGTGTTAGGAAGAACAGCCAGTCGATCACCCTTCTAATTCAGCACTTGTTGAGGCTCAACTAAAATACCATAACCAGTTTTTGGACTCTCCAAATCAAGAGATGTGGATTATTTGGACAAAATCCAGCAGACTACTAGGACAGTTATAGTCTTGTGACTTGTGAGGAATGACTGAATCATTTTGGGTGGAAAACCTTTAAGATCCTCAAGCCATGTCTCAAGGAGTGACTGAGAAAGCTCTATTTGTTCAGTCCAGACAGGAGGACGCTACGCAGCCTGCAGCAACTTGCAGGGCACTTAGAAATACAACACAGCAGAGCTCTTCATAGTACTAGATACTACAGTGCCCTGGAGGAAAGAGCTCCTTGTTGAAGGTCGTACAAACTCCACCCTCGGAAGGTCTCCAGCCTCCATCGGTCCGAGTTTGAGAGAAAAGCTCCACAGGGTGACCTCCTTTTCAACCAGCACTTCTGTCATTCTCCTCTATGCTTTCCTTCAGTTTTTGTGCATTACTTTGATGATGAACATATCTCTTAAAAAAGACTTTCCTTAAAACTTTGCCTTAAAAGAGGAACTCTAGTAAGTGACACGCTTAGCTATAAATTTTTTTTTAAAGCAACACTGGCAACACTGTTACAAAAATAATATAAAAAACATGGACTGGTGGTGGTAAAGACTTACCCATCAAGAGTTCATTTATTCTCTTAATTTCGAACCAGGTATTAGAAGGCCAGGGCCATCCAGGACAGAACAGAAGTTGCTGAAAATAGCACAAGGGGAAAAACATGTGCCCACAGATTCCACCTTCTACACCTTTAAGGTATTTGGTAGTTAATAGGAAAATGTAAGAATGCTGCTTTTGTCTCCTGTATAGAGGCTGGAGAACTGCAATTTGACCTGCAGCTGATGGCAAGAAAGGAATACATGTTTCAGTAAAAATTAATTATTTCAGTTTAACAGAATGGGAAAGAAACAGGGAGGATATGGAATAGAGGGTATTAAAAAAAAGAAGTAAAAAAAATACTAATGGTACAAAACTAGATGAGTAATTCAGGCACCTTTTTTTTTGCATCAAGTTAGAAAGCAAAGGGTTAACATGCTTCACCTAGATAAAGTAATTTCCCAAGGGTATGATATATACTTATACCATACATATGGTATGATAATCCATGCTGTGAACCCATCACTGTATCATCTCTAACTTTATTCCAGGTATGGAAAAACTATGCCATCTCACACAAGTATGTAGGGTATTGGGGGGGGGGGGGAAGAAGNACCCTACTTCAAATCCAAGGCAAATAAAGACAGTAGCTGAGTGCAATACCGGTCACTGATTTGCCCAAAATTATGAAACATATATCAAAAAAATGTCTGATACCAGGCTAAACTAACAACAGTTCTCCCTAAGGAGAAATAAACCTACAATATCATCTCATTTTTACATGCAAAAAATATGATTTCAGAATATTGGTTTAAGGAAAGTAAGTGATTTTCAAAAGCATCAAAAGTCATCCAGAACTTGGGGGGGGGGGTGAAGAAGAGTTGGGTTTTTTTGTAGATACTATTAGAGAAAGTAAAAAATATCCCCCCATCTCCTGTTGAAGGCCTTTTGAGAGTCCTGTCACAGTGACCTCCCATGGCAATTCCCCTCAAATCTCCCCAGAATTGCTCCTAGGCAAGCTCAAAAACAAGCAGAAAATGAGAAGTGACAGAAAATACTCTTCCTAGAAGTAAATATATTGCCACAGTGAAGCTCCTATCCTTTACTGTCCCTGAGTAATAAGCGGCTTGTCCTGAAGCATTCACTCGGCTTATGAAGTGCTGTAAGAAAATGAAAATGTGGTCTGTGAGATACTAATATTTCTTGAAACAAGGAGGGGGGGGATCATTCCTGCCCTCTGATTAATCCCTCATGCACTGCTCTAGTCCATTAGAGATATAAAGGTGCCTTTAACAGGCCTCTGAGCAAAGTGCTTTATGCAGCGTATTCCCTGTCCTTGACACAGAGACACAGAGTATCTTAAGCAGTGTCTCCAGCTAACACCAAGTACTTGGAAATAGAGGAATGCCTCCAGGGAGCTCTTTCTGCCAAGAGAAATTAGAGCAGCTTGTGGTTATTCTAACTTATGGAGGAAGATGAGCCATGCCTGGGGCTGCAGGGTGCAAAGGTACCATCCTGCATACAACCTGCATGCTCGGGTGGGCTTGGTGGAGGAGCCACGGCAGGAGCTTCCCAGCTCTCTCTTCCTGTGACAGGGAGAGCATCCTGCCTGTGATCCCCAGCCAGCACTGAAAGGGGGCTTTAGCCACTGACAAAATATTGATGGTGGCCAAACTTCAGAAGACTAGTCTTTTTTTGTGTGTGTGTGTGTATTTTGTTTTGGTTACATCTCATTGTGTACAACAGGATTAAGAGTTTCTGAGAACTGTTGTTTGTTTTGCATAAAAATAAGAGGGCTGCTCTGCAAGACAGAGAACCTTAGACCAACTTAGACTGTACCAAACAATTTAAAGAAGGGGAGAGATGTTTCAAATACACTTCCATTTCTAAGTCAGACTGATACAGACAGCAGCACATACTGACTAATGGCAGTGCCAGGCCACTGCTCACCACTCAGTGGCCAGGTACTGGTTAACTTTTTACAGAAAGGTTTCAAACATGGGTGGTACAAGAACCTTCGTGGGCCCTGCCTTATAACATTTTAAAGTACACACACCATAGGGCATGTATGATCTCTGTCATTTGATTACTGTAGTCTACTAACTGTCAGAAACTGTAATTCTAGCATAATAGATCAGCCCATCCACTCAAACTTAACAAAAACTGGAGTGATTCTACAGCAGTGTAGCTCCAGAAGAAAGCAGGAAGATCCAAAACAGAAAAGATGACTGATTATGGAAAAAAAGTTCAAGAACACTAATAGATTTTGGGAAAGGGGGAAGGAATAAAAGAAGGAAAATAGGTTTTCTCTGTAGCTCTTTTACCAGAGTACTATCAAAGATTACCTTGATAATAGCATGAGTTCCTCATGTTCACCAACACAAGAATATTTCCCCCAATAACCCACCAAATATTCCACCAATGTCGTATTTCTCACAAGTATATTTCCTTTCATAAAAGTATTTTATGCCAAAACACTCAAAAAAGGATTATAACAGTAACATTTTAAACTACTAGGTCTCTGCTCATCTCTAACATCCACAATTTTCTTGAATCCAGGATATATTTATTTCTGCCATACTGTATGGTTACACAGAAGCTCTTTTAGAAACAATTTTACACTGAAGCAGGAAGCCAATGTCAGGAACTGGGTAAGTGTTACTGTTTATGCAACTGAAATGCCTGCTGAATAAATGGTCCTCTGCAGTGCTGTTACACTTGTCTATTTCTGTATGCCAACTATATTTTCTAAAGTATATACCCTAGTGGATCTAATCACTGACAGTCAAACACTCCACTTAGGTATGGTTCCAGCAGTGAATAGTAGCCATAAAGAAAACTTAATGAGCTTCCTGGGGTTTGCCTATAATTCAGAAAGGTGCATGTGGTATATAGCTGCTTGGTGCTAATTCTGAAAGGGAAAAAAAATAGGAGGTGCAAAATCTAATACAGGGAAGTCTTGCACCAATGGGAGAAAACTATCAAATGCTGAATTTATAGCAAACCTTTTTAAAGTGCTAACCTGGAGATTAATGAAAAGATCTGAGACCTCAGAAAATTTCTGCATTTAAATTACTTCTTTCATAGGTACTATGACTAACAAAGTTCCTGCTATCAATTTATGACTTGCATCCCTTTATCCCCTGTCCCTCTCTGCAGTAACTCTAGTTCTTTCCTAGGAATTCCAGCGTCTTTCTTTCTCACTTTTTTCAATATTAAGTCCTTTTTTCAGGTTCTCTAAACACTTCCTGCTGCTCTTCCATCCCAGTCTCATCTCTACCCCAAACCTATGAAGAAAGAAAAGGAAAAGCCATGACTGATCCTGTGTCACAAGTATGTTGAGTAACTCATCTATCACATCAACAAAACAAACTCAAGCTCCCTTTATTTATTCCTCTAATTTTAATTGCTGCCATAATGTCCTCCCTTAAAACAGCCACTGAAAACTGTATGTAGTTCAGACATCTCAGAGGTTTGAAAAAACTTATTCTCTCAAAATTAAATGGCTTAATTGGTTGAAAAATTAATTGGGGGAAACAGAAATGTGTGTCAGGACAAGTAATACCAGATGACCAGGATAAATAAGCCTAAATAAAAGTAGGGATCCAAGAAATGTGGTGATCAGAATAACTTTGAAGCATAGAAAAAGGCCCTTCCTAAACAAAAATTATACTCTTAATTCCATCCTTCCTGCATTTGTTACTCAGGTTCACATCTGCCCTTTCTTTGCAAACATTTTCCTTCCAAAACAACTCACAATTTTCAGCATTTGCTCTGTATTCCAGCAGCCAGTGCTTCGAGGAAGAGTCACTGGTGGGGCCGTGGGCTCAGTTGAAGTTGGATTTGTTTCTACAACCAGACCTCAAAGGGGACACATTAGCACCCAGTAGCTACAGGTAGTACAGCAGGAGAGAATACAGGAGAGAAAATGGCTAAAGACATCAAGATGGCAACACCTTGAGGGCCAGTGTGTGGCTACAGGCAGAACAAACAAGTGCCAAGTGCCCTCTCCCAAAGCAGTCATTCCCTGCTTGACAGATCAGCTGAACTTCTCTTTTTTGTTCTGACCTGCAGACTGATACAAGCAGATTTTATAACCTAGACCTGCTAGCCCTGGCTGCTGTCCCTTTCCAGCCAGACTGCTCCTGTTTGGAGCACCCATGTTTGATGGTACCTCGCAGTAGCATCACATCCAGTTTGGAGCACCCATGTTGGATGGCAGCAGCAGCCATGCTGCCTGATTAATGAAAGCAAGGCTGTTGCAGCAGCCCAGGGGCTGACAGACCTTGCAGAGGTGCCTCAGTTAATGGGTGCAGGATACACCTGAAATGGGGGCACCTCATCATTTCCAGGCCCAACCCATGCTGGGTTTCCTCCACCTTGTACACTGTGGGTCAAGACGTGGCAGTGCATCATTTTCACAGCCCTATTTGCACCTAGCTTAAAATACCTAGATTGAGGTGTACTGTAGATAAAATAATTCCTGTAGAAGAATTTGAGGCCCCTCTCTACTTTTTTTGTTTTGTTTTAGTAGCATTTGTTTTCTTTTTATAAAAAATAATTTGCTTTCTCTCTTTACTAGGTCCTTCTGTTTTATTAGCCTTCCTCTCCACCCAGAAATGCAACAAAAAGAGTAAAACCACATAAACATGAGATGCTTCATAATAATTTCTTTAAAGCCTAAATGTTTTAAGATCAGACAGGAAAAGACATGTATAATTTATGAAGTTTGTGAACATCACATTAGATACTCTCTGATCAAAATATGTTGTGCTTTGTGCTGAGAATATTTGGGGTGGAGAATTTACTATTATTTCTGATGTAAACTCAAACTTTCCTTCTAAAACTGAGATTTAAAGTTACCCCTTTCTCCAGTCCCACAGGCTTTCTCATTTCAGTGCTGAATGGTATTAGCTATCCTAAATCAGCTTACCAGCTACCCAAGAGCTATAACCTCAAATAGGTGTTCACCACCTAAGATCTGTTTTGATCAATCAGTGAGAGAAGCTTTGAGACCATTTGGTCACTGTACAACATTTTGCTGTTAATTAAAGCAAGGAGAGGAAAAAAAAATCAGAACAGAGTAACTTTAGATAGAGGTAATAATTTGAACAAAACCAATTACAATGTGTCCTGCAAATTCAAAGTAACACCAATCCACACAATATTTTTACAAGCTCAGAAACATTTCTGAAAATGCTGTAGGCTGAAGTAATCTATAATAATTAGAGTAAGTTTCTGCTCTTCCAGTAAAATATACCACTGCTCAGCCCCTTATCACTATAGAATTACTATTGACACTATACAAAGAATTCTAGAATACCAAGTTAATTAATTTTAAAGATTTTGAAAAGATATTATTTTAAATTGCTACTTTTCCATCCCTAGCAAGGAGCTATAATTTAAGAAATTTGTAGCTACAAAAGTGTTACTAAGATAATTTTTTCGTGGCTCTCACTCTCTTCAGCTACTTCTTGAAAGTCTTGGTGTTTCAAAAGCTTGCTGTAAGGTTGTGTGTTAAGTGGGAAATCATAATCTGACAGTTTTTAGCTGTAAGTGTGGATGTGTGTGCACGCGCTCCCCTATTGAAGTAATAATTTATTTGGCTTTTTTCTTGATGTTGTTTTCATCATCAACTCAAACTTAATTGCTAAGTCATATATGTACTCAAAAAGCATATTTAGCCAGTCCTCCCTACTTTTTAAAGCTATCCTTTATCTCTCATATAACAAAAATGGCATTCTGTACTTCTGTCACATTAGTAAGAAAAACAGGGAAGAGCTTGACTGTCAATGTTTTTTTCCAAATTTAAATCTAAAAATCACTAACAATAGTCAAGAAGAAACTAGAAAGATTGCAGAAATGTTGATTCTTAAGACAGAGTATCTTAGACAGACTAAGCCAGAAGTCAAAAGACAACCAAATAATCTCATTCACCTTTTTTACATAAGCAGTTCTACTGTAGAAAACAGGGTAAGTCATAGCAGAACATCTACATTACACTTAAAAATGCAACAGTCATCTTAAAAAGTATCACAAGAGATGTTTCCATTTCCACATAGTTGTGAGAAAGGAGGAATGTTAAGGAAAATCCAAACCTAAACATTCTTCTTACAGATTTTGGAGATATATCACACACCACACACACACTCCCCACTCTCCCCCTTTTCTTAACCTTGATTTGCCCTGAAAAACACTCCAGGTATGCATAATAATCTAGCTGGTTATGGCAGACTTCAGTGATACACTTCAGCTCCTTTCACTACCAAATGTTAAAGATTTACAGTACATTGAAAAGACTTAAGGACAGACACAATTACCTTGTTTTTTCCTTGTGGAGGTGATTCCTGACTTCACAGCATCTCCACACTTATGACTCACTTCACAGGTCAGTCTCCTGAAGGAACAACCCAAGGCACATCACACAGAAGCTGTGCACAGCCAAAGGAGCACGCATGTTGCTGCTGGTTCCCCTCCAGGTATTGTGCCTGGGAAGAGCAGGGAAGGACATGACATTTCTTTTCTGAAATACATGGTGTTACTGGTTTGGCCAAGAGCAAATCTTTACACTGTTTCTACTAGGACCCAGTCCCCAGTTTTGAACACTGTTTTAGGATCATATGATAACCTGATCTTAAAGATATATACCCAGTGCTAATTATGTTTCTAGCCCGTGAATTACTGAACTGATATCCCATAATGTGAGAGTATTCAATCAGACATATCTTCCAAAGTTGGTTCTGGTTTCATTTCTCAATTTCTACATAAAAGGGAGACAAGAGCTTCTCACACCTGCACAGGTATCAGTATCTAAAATCATACCAAACCACCCATACTCATAACTCCCTTCAGCTTTCAGAAAGCAGTTTTTCCAAAATGCTAATGAGATGCACAGTTTATAGGATCATCCTCTCTTTGTACACACTGGAAGCAGTAAGGTCAGAGCCACCAGCTGGACTTTGCATTCTGGTGACAGAAACAGACTGTCCTCCCTGACTGCTCCATGCACCGTGGAGCAGAAGCTGACAAGGGGGTTGTCTCTCGTTTTCTATTACACTCTAACTCACTGCTCCTGCATTAATAGCCTCATTCAGTTCCACAGGATTTTTATGCATTCACTTCATTGCTGTTAAGTATTATATGATGAAGAGATAGTAAATCTTTTTTTTTTCTTCTTCCAGGGAATGCGTTGAAGAAATATCCCTCAGTGGATAAAAGCAGGTCAGCTATTTCAGTAGGCAGCATCACCAGATGCAATTCCTCTATGAATTATATACACAGATATAAACTTGCAGACACTCTGAACTGAACTGGCACTTGTAAGAGGCAGCAAACTGAAGAAGCTAATTTTCTATGACAACAATCCCACAACATGAGTTGTAGCTGTCGTGTACAGATTGACTTCAATTTAACTCCTGCAAAGAGGTTTGCATGGATTTCAGCTGATTTGGTTACTTTGGTTTTCTAAGTTATGTCATATACACTATATTTAAAAAATTCTTTTTAGAGAATGGCAGAATGAATAATTGGCAGGATGGTGTAATTATGAACAGAGAAATTGTTCTATATGATGTGAACTACCAAAAGTGTCACATTGCTCTAAATTAATGAAAGTCTCCTGAATGGAGGAAATACTAAATATAGAATCTCAGCTAAATTAAACATATGCTTTAGTAAGCTTTTTACAGATAAAAGAAGTTTATTTCAGTGGCCAGAGAGATAAATATAGTGCAAAATACCTGTATAAACAGAAATATATTCCATAAAGTTTGTTAGTAATTTAAGTAGTCCTTTTTTCACAGAACAGAGACAATGAACTGTAATTATGTCATCTGCACATCTTTTTCAGTGCCAAGCTGCAGCGTCCACTGATAATCACTATTTTGTGAATTTAGCTGTTTATCTTGGCTGTAAAGGTAACAATCTATTCCTTTGAAAGTAATCAGAAAGTTTTCATCAGACTTGAACAGTGATGTATAAGGAGTAATTCTGGAGGATATTATGTCCTGTGGGTACACTTTTCTGTGTTTCTCAGATAGTTTATTTTCAGTCTAATATTATTTGCTGCTACTTTATACCAGCAATACTGCATTTTCTAGTCAAGACTGTTGAGACAATCAAAGGGTAGGATTGCAGACTTCTATTGCTTCAGCTACCTCCCACCTAAACATTCAGGCATCAAGACTCTGAAAAAGGATTAATAAAATTTACCATTTTTGTCTCCTTCTAAAGCTAGTGGTTCTTTGACCTACGTATGAAAAGGTCTGCCACAAAATGAAGACCAAACCTGGAGACACTGGAACTCAAGGGAGATGCAAACACCCGGACTATAACAATCACATTCAGCTTGAGGGGTGAACAGAAGCTTCACTCAACTGTGTCCTTCTAAATTTGAGGTAATATATTAAAGATGTTTTTCATCTGTGGATGCTATCCCCAGCTTTAAGGTATGGGGACAAGACTGGAGTGGGAATAAGGTTAGAAAAAAGCGGAAGGGAGTAAGTGGAGAAGGAAGGGAATTAAGCAACCAAATGTTATATATAGTATTTACTGTAAACACATTTTATAAAGAGTACAACTATGTCTATTAAATGGAAGTCAGACAGACAGGAGGTGAGATTAAGGAACGTATTTGTGAGATAGTAACTAGAACATCCTTGTGAGATTCCTTTTTATTTTGACTGTGATTACTAAAGCTTCTTTTATTTGTTTCTGTCAGTTTGTGTTAAGTCATGGCTGAAGAAAAAGCAAACAATCTGCTTTATTTGCTTCATAAATATAATTATAAACTTGCCAGAACCAGGTTAGCCACAAATTAACATGACAGCTACATTCACTTCCACATGGATTATTTATGAAGAAACTTCAACAGGGTAAAGCTACTGATAGGACCAGGTCTTGCTGCAGAAGCCAATGAAGTTGCTATAGTGACAGGCCACAAGAGTGGTCTAAAAGGTGTGATAAATGGCAAACATCTTCCAATTTGCAAGCCAGCAGAGTTTGGCACTTCAGAAATATTGGTAACATCTGCAAATGTATCTTCTCATATGGCAAAATGGGTATATTGTATCAGGGTCCACATTAAGTTATTCCTTAATCTCTCTTAAGCCTATAAAGATCCCATTGTTCTTAACATCCATGTATTAACTGAATTACACCCTTCCTCCTTGCAGATACAGGTTGGATCTTCCTCTCATCTAAGCCTCAAACTTAACAAATGTCCACAAGATGATTTTCCTCAGTATCTTTGGAGCTTCTGATATATGTTATTTCTGGCTGCATGAGATTTCAAATATTTAAAATTCATTCATCTTTTTAGATCTCAGATGCAGTGGAAACTGACAGCAGGTTTTCCAAATAAATAACATAACGTAAACCTATATCAACCATCAGTTAGAACTTCCAGACTAAACAAACAAAATCCAAAACCCCAAGCAAACAAAAAATGAAAAAATAATCAAACCAGAAAACAAACAAACCAAAAACCAAATCCAAACCCTCCATAGCCACAGAAAAGAAAGAGGCCTCAAGTTTTATTACAAGTGTTAGTAAAACCTGTACAGAGCTGTTTTTACAATGCCAGTACATTCTGTGTGGATACATGTTTCATCCATTGATATTTACACATGCTATAATGGTCTTTTTTTCTTTTCCCTCTTGAATTGCAGGAGGTCAGAAACAGCTTATGAATATACCTGACAAGGCTTAAGGCAAGAGGTGGGAATCATAAAGCTAAGAAATGGGAAAAAAAAACCATAGCTGTGCACTTTTGCAATAGCTACTGTTTAGATGGTGGCAGCTACAAATTGGTACTTTTTTTGCTTTTGGATCAAAACATGCAACACTACATCCCTCATGCAGAATACCATGAAGTCATGGTAAACCAGCTGAACAATAGTGCTAGAAAAGCCATATTTTCAAAATGGTATCAGCTACAATGGGGACACAGCTGCAATAAAGAGTCCATTGCAGTTCTGAGATGTAATATGTATTAAAAGCTGAAATGAATCTTCTAAATTGACTTCTGCTTTTCTGTTGTAAGTCACATGTGAGACTTCCCTGCTTATATTTTTCCTTTTCCCATCTTGTGGTAGAAAGACTGAACTTTGATTTCTTAATTTGTGCACCCCCATCCATTGCTAGAAAGTGAAAATGAACAAGCACCAAACATTGCAGATTTCAGAAATTACCTTTCTTGCTAAAAATAAATTATAGTTTGTAACTTCAGCACATGGCCTGGCTGTGTGAAAGCAAGCCATCATAAAAATGACTACATTTTCATGACTGGAAAAGCAGCAGAGAGGACATGAGTTTGCTGCAAGCTGCTAGAAATACACCTTCCAAAATGCTGAGTTTCATCTTCTGTAGTACAGCAGGCTCTGCCACAAGCACCCAGTGCAGTGCCTAACTCATCATCACCTCTGCTCCACACAAACTATAGTTTCATGCAACCAAAGTCACCTCTGCAGTGTTTAAAGCTGCATTTTATTAACATAAATGCCTCACAAGCACAGAGAAGAGGAAAAAATCTCACTGGCTGAACATCGAGCAGGAAAAAGATTGGGGTGGTGCCCCCCATAATGCTGCTCATTACAGTCAGCCTTTTAATTATCTCTTTACTGCAGCCTAACCCCACGCAATGTGTGAAGTGATGGACACAACTCTCTTCTGTCTTTACCAGGTGACCACCTTCTTGCTCCACCATCATCACAACAGCTTAGCAAACAACTTGCCTCTCTCCACTGCCATCACCTACTTGCCTCCCATCTCCTCAGCAGTCAGAGCACACATTTTTCTTGGCCTTCAGTGATGCTCTCTTCTACCAGACATCTTTGCAAAACCCCACAGCCATAAACAGAGCATGATAACCTGTGTCCTTAAGCAGCAGGGGGCTTACCATTTATTTCTTGCTGTGTATCCACTTTGCTTTTGTGGCTTTAAGCTACTTGTTGGTTTGTTCTCCATGTGGTTGTATCCATCACTCTGGCATACAATTCCATGTCATCAGTGGAAGCTGCCTTCTCCTGATCAGCCAGCAGGATCACTCTGTGCTCTACACCAAAGAAAAAGCAAGAGAAATCTCAAGATGATGTCTCAGGTGATACACCAGTTGTGAAAGAAAAGTTTGCAAACTGGTGTGGATACCAACTGATGCCATCTTGCAGTATCCCAGTCTGAGCCGGGTCTTAATTTTTCCTTATGATTTGGCCATCAGAACTCAAAAGGAAAGAAATAAAAGGATATCCTCACTCTATCCACTGGCCATACACTGGGGGATGTACTAAGATGTACTACACTGGACCACACGTGCAAAACTCAGTAAATTTTAAAGGCTCATTAAAAAATTAAAAATGAACTGCCTTCTATCTCAGTATCGCTCTTCTAACTACTGGAATATTCATGTTCTCTACTTTCCTCTCTAAATTTTGTAAATTTTATATGAGGCCTCAGATAAAGCATTCAATGATCACATGAACAGGAAACTGCAAAATCTTGTGGTCTTAATTTCTCTGTATCAATTGGAAAAAAAAAAAAAAGAAGGGGGAAAATACAACAAAAAAGACTTAACAACAGAAAATGCTACAATCTATGAAGGCTAGAACAGTCTTCCAACCCCCAAACCTGTGTCCTTGAAGTGCATTTTGAAAAGGCAAAGTACATCAAAGGCCTGAATTAAAATCAGCAATCAAAAAATCTAATAACACCTAAGAAGTCTTCTAGACTTCAGCAGAACCTGCCTTAAAAAACCCAGCATGTACAAGCCTTCTGTGGCTGGAGTAACTTAAGTGCTGGTTCTTTAGTTGTTTTTTTTAAATACCAATGCAGATGTGGAAAATATTTGTCATCACAGAGGAAAGGAAATGGATTGCTAATGCTATATTAAAATGTTATTTACAGAGGCAAAACAAAATGCACTATAGGCAGAAAGCCAATGCTATTTGACTTGCCTTGCAGAGTGAATATTCTCCAATCAAATATATTTTAAGTATGCTTACTATGATTTTTAAAAAATAATAAAAAAGCATCCTTTCTTGAATCAAAACACTTCATTTTAGTTGCTTATAAAATCATTTTGTGGCTGGTAAAAATTCAGAGGAAGTAAAAACTGAACAGCAAAAGGTTAACTCCAGATACCCTCCTCATGTATTATATGAGAAGTTTAGCACATGACATGTTTTAGCCTTAAATTTTCTAAAATTTACAGAAAGATCAACATTTAAAAAATACACTATCATTCACCTATTCATATCATATCTAGGTGGCTTTTACAATCAGCTTTTTAAAATAAAGGTACTAAAATAGCCCTCCACTTAGGAAATATTCAGAGGCTTTGTTTCAATGCTTAATAATAGAAAAAGGTGGAACAGAATGTTTTGTTCTACCTGGTATGGAATAATTTAGGATTTTATTGATCGTTACAGGCTTATTTTCGGTATTTGATTTTAATATACAACTACTGAAATTACTTCTGTAGCTGCAGAAGATGAGAGAGGCACAGATGAGTCTTTAAAGAATACAAATGTAAAAACACAGTGTTTGGATAACTTCTGGTAAATGTTGTTTGCCAGACTCCTCCAGCACTCTTACTATTTTTCTTGTAACATGTAATAAAATTTAAGTATGACTGTTTGCAAAAAAGCCCAAACAGACTGAATATAATTTGTATTCTTTTCAGATTCAGAAAGAACATATCCATTGTAAAATCACAGTCCATTTACAGTGTCACTACATCATAACTCAGCTTTTTAAAAATAATTTCCTTGTGTGCCCTATGTGGCAAAATTATAACACTGTATATTGAATGGAACAGCTTGAAGATTTGCAAAGGTATCTGCTATTATGTCAAATGACTTCCCTCCCATTCAGGAAGGTCCTAAACCAGCTTATTTTGCACTGCTGATGTAAAGCACATGCATTAGAATTTTAAAAAGAAGGCAGAAAAAAAGCTCACAAGCAAATCCTTACTTCTAGAATTCCTTATGTGTCTTACTTAAGAGTAATTCTATCATTTAGCCTTCCAATTGTAAAGATTGTTTTAGTACACAAAAAATTGTCACTGTAATGACAATTTATTTTGTTCTGCTTGCAGAACAAGAAAGTAGATATAGTAGATAAATTAATCACTGTAAAACATTCACTGAATTCTGTAATTAGAGCTTTATCATTGAACAATGACATTCCCACAAATACTTCTATAAATCTTTATTTTTAGGCAGAGCAATGTTACCCACCTTGCATACTGCAATCTTTACACACCAGGACCTAAAATGTAGCAAAATTAAGTACATAGACCACAACACAATAATTTAGTATATTATAGATGATTATTCATAGGAACCGAGTCTAAATCTTTTGTATTAGGTACAATAAATGTATGTACATGGCCTCCACCCACCACCCCTTCTCCTGCTCTGTGCATGGAAAAAGAGTCTCCAAACATAGAAAAGCAAAGGCATAACAAATACTGGATGAAGTTTGTTCTATTTCTGTGAAGATGATTCATATATGAGCCAGACCACTAAAGAAACTGTTGCAGAAATCTTTATAACTATCAGTTCTAAACATGCCCATTTCCAAGTTAGGAGGAGGTTCACAAACAAAGGCTGAATTCAGAGCAGCATATATTTTGGATTTGTATGAATTTAGACCCGATTCCTTAAAGAGATTTCTTTCAAGTACTTTTGAGCTTGGGTCTTGGATCAAGTTTAGAAACATACCACATCTTAATTCCAAGACATCCAAGCCTTGGAAAAGCCAGTAACTGATTCATTATCAACTTTCTTCAGAACAAATGAAACAAAAAACCACTGCACATATTCTTTGAATAAGAGTTTTTAAAGCACAGCACTACTTCAATGAAGAAATTATAATTATTCAAATTAATTTTAAACAGTAAGGAAAATAGCTATTAAAAATGTTGCAAATCAGAACATGAAAATCAAGGAAAAAACACACCTGTAAAAGCAAACATATTTTTTTCTGATAAACAGCAGGAAAATACCAAACCATTTCCATATATATTTGAAATACTTTCTGTATTGACAAGAATCAGCTTACACCAAAGACGCTCAAAAGTGAATTTTACAGAATATTTGCCTGGAAAATATTTAAGTAAACTTGGGTTATAATAAAAAAGCCAAAAAAGAAATTCAAAAGTGAACAAAAGCCTGATGAAAAGTACAACTAAAATCTTGTATAATATTAGCTCCATAGTAATTATAAAAAATAATTTGACTAAGCAAAATCAACTGGTTCCTCAAATAGCTGCCTTCAGAACATGGGATCATAGTGCAAAATCAAATTATTACAATATACTTTTTCAGTTACTCTTATTTATCTCTACTTGATCTCATTGCAGAGCTGGCAGTTTGTCCTGAGATATTAGGTCAATTTACTAATTAATTCTCAAAGCTGAAGTATGATGCACTTTGCAAGAATGCATTTGTTCCACTAAAATGAAATGAGAATCTTGATGTGTTGAATTCAGATCTGTCTTAACCTGGCTATGACTTATGCCAAGTTTGACAAGTTGTTTTGGAACCAGAAGCATTAAAAGTCTTCAATCCTCTAACTTACAAAGGGAAAACCCTTCACAGAAATCATGCAACAGCTTACATGTTGATGATTTTTGGAGAGTTTGTTGATGCCTATTTGTATGGTTCATAACGGGTGACCACTTGTAATTCAGTAAGCACAGAAATTATACAGAAGTGGTCAGAATAATTCTCCAGCTAGCTTTCTGAACAGAATTTCAGTATGATATACATGAAGGACTTTATTCTATGTCAGCAGGCATTGTTTCTCAAGTGGAAGCTTGAGACAAGTAGGAGCATGGGCAGTAGCAGGGTGAGGACACTGCTCCTGACACCAGTCAGACCTTAGCAGTGCACACCAGCAGAGGTAAGGCAAGCAGTGTGCCTCTTCTTTACCAAATGTAGCTCCCTGAGCGATGAAGTGGCACCCAGAAATACAACTGGATCAAAACACTGGAATGAAGTGGAGACAGCTACAAATGATGTATCTGCTCTTAAGTGCATGTAGGAATACAGTTTACAGAGAGGTAAGAAGAATCTAAAAAAGGAAAATTTCATTATACTTATTAAATATAACTTTCCAGCCACAACCACGTAAGTTCATAATTTATTCCACTGTATTCTTAATCCCGACAATAAAAAACCCCACAGGTACACACTATTGGGCTGCAACCAACCATGAAAAAAGACCTGAGTTTGAAAGACTAAACAATGAGACTTTTTCCAAATTGGCATGGATAGTTTTAAGCCCTTATTATAGCACTGCAGATCCAGCATGCTAATCTAGTTTATAAGTGAATGCAACATATTTCAGTCTCTTGATCTTTCAGATGGGTGCCTATGCTTACTTACTCATTCCACTGCAAGCAGTGGTGTTGCATGAGGTATGAATTCAGCTCAGTTTCCTGACTTCTGTGGAACCTGGGCAAGCGATATCAGTGACAAACCACGGACTTCAATTAAAACTTGCAGAGTACACAAGGGGTAAACAACAAGCACTTGAGACTTAGAGGTTTTTTTTTTCTTTCTCCCAGCACCAGGGCACTGCATTGAAAAGTGGTGGATCAAATTATACAGCCTCATTTATGATCTTTTTAGTCAATGACCTTTCTGTCAGTTTATGATTCCAGAACTTTAATGATCAGCATTTGGTCATGCTTAGAGATATCAAGCTGCCAAAATTCAGCAAAAGAGGATAATCATTAATTGCAGATCTCAGGCAATCTGGAGACATGAATTAATCGACTCATTACTTAAGACACCTGCCTGAATAATAATACACAGTGTAGCAATAAATTTAACTGTATTCTATAGAATACTGTCACATGACTCATGTGAAGCCTTCCTGGGCATTTTTTAATAGTATATACTTTGGTTAATACACTCAGACATTTATCAGAAGCCTGACAAGCTGGTGCTGTATTTTAATTTATGGGAATTATGGTTAAAGGTGAGCTGCACAAACAGCTGAGAATTGAAGCAGTAATTAGTGGAACCAAGGAAGTGTGGAACGATTAGGGATAAATAAAATGAAGTCATTTTCAGGTAAAGGGTGTCAGAAAGGTTCTCAGGGAGAATTTTGAATGAACTGAAATTGTTTTATGAAAATGCAGTATTGTTATATGGATTAATGATCCATTAATGTCTTTCATTTATAATCATAATAAAGTTTACTACTGGTAAAATAATACTGTGTTTGATATATCACCATGAGGATGTAAGACCAAACGATTTCACTCAGCTGTTAAAAAAAGTTGGGGCACTAAACTTCTTCATTACCTTGTAAAGTATCAGCTTTGGATAGCAATCCTCAGAGCAAGGTCCCAAGGTCAACTTCAGGTAATTTTATCTGGTTTTGTGTCACAGGCTACAGACACATCAGCTGTGAAGACAAAAAAAGAAAATACTTCAAATTCTTTCATAGTGTATCTGAAAGGAAAACTACTTTCTGGAATAAAACTCTATTACTTGAATGCTACTAGAGTAATTTAGTTCATAATGTATTTATGGACCCCATTCAGGCCCCTCAGTCTGAAAATGCCACATCTTGATGGCCAATGTTAAATGATAACAACTTCATACTAACTTTCTATCACTGCACAATGTAACCATTTGCAGACTGCTTCCTTGAATGAATGGCCTTTTTCAAATCTGGTATAATTTCACTGTTGTCATATTTTAGATATTAGTCTCACATGCTCTCCAGGAGCAGGATGTCAAATCATCCAAGGAAGAAGATACACATGAATCAGTGCTTGTGAAACAGAGCTTTTCATTTGCTACAGCATTTGGTTTTGTCTTGTCACTGCCACAAGTCTCACCACTTTTTTCTTACCACCTTCATTCACCTGCACCTTTTCCTTTACACGGGAAGTTTCTGATTGTTTAGCTCACAGTTTTGTTTCTCCTCACAAGAATGGCAACAAAAAGGCAAAACCAAAAGCCTATGAAATATCCTTATTCTTGCTTCTGTTTCAATAAGTTACAGCCTGGTGCAAAGCAGCAACTCTCTCTCTTCCAATATCTCATCTTTCACAGATTTTTTACAATGGAATGTATTTCAGAGCTGAGAAACTTTGTGGGTAGAAGTGGTAGCACTACTGTCCACTAAGTACAGAGCCATAGCACCAGTTCAGCTGCTTTGAAGGTAATGAATTTAATTTTCTTTAATTCATGATGCAAATGAGACTGCCCAATAGCCAATTTTAGGACAAGAGGAGGGTGACAGTAGCTCAAAGGTAGCTGTCTCCATCACAGTACAGCTGTGCTACACTAAACCTGCACTGCTAAATCACAAGCCATGGTTTGAAGTTATGGAAGTGAATCAATTATTTTAAAATTTCTCACAAAGACACTGGACACAGGAAAAAGAAAATCCCTGAATATGAACAGAATAAAAAGTTCCCCAGCTACATTAGAAGACTAAATGCAACCTGTAGATTTTAACAGTTTTAAATTATATGTACAGTGCATTTGGCTTTTAGGCACTACTTGCCTATGGTTTTACAAGGTCAGAAGTAAAAAGATGCTGAACTTAATTCTAATTCACTGTGGGAAGTCTCACTGCAAGATGAGTGTTGAGAAACAATTGACTTGTCACAGAGTTTGAAAGAGGGAAAATGAAGAAAAGCTTGAAGTTATTATTAGGTTGCCAAAGTTTGTGGACTCACCAGTGTCTACAGGCAATCTATCATAATCCAATTTAAACTCAATTCATATCAATTTGAAGTTATTTCTTTCTCGTATAGAATTAAATCAATGGAATCTTGAGTTAAATTAATAGAAGTGTCTCTACAGGAAGTTGCATAGTTTTAGCCAAACAAACTCTAAAAATGGTATGAACAAAAGCAATGCAGCTTGTGAAAACAAGTGATAAGATCGTGCACAGCAGTAACAGACACTGTATAGACAGAGACTTATTTGATCAGTTTGCATTCAATCTGTTCTGTTTTCAGATATGTGGTAGAGAACCTAAATGCCACCCCTGGTCTGTGAAGTCATTTTGCAAACTCATTGACATTGGTAAGGACAGCAGTAGGCCTGTGCTATTGATTACCTCTGCCTGTACACATCCACAGGCAGGATCACAGTAACCTAATGCAAACCTGGTTTCTAAGAATAACTGGCTAAATAATAGATGAATTGTGACACACATTGTGTCTACTCACAGTGAAACCTCTGAAATTTCACCTGTAATTCAATTAGGCTGTTAAAACCTAATTGCATTAGGGCAAGTAAATATTGTTTATTGGGCTTAATTCTTATAAATGCCATCAATCCAGTCCTCACTCTCGGTTTCTACAGTTTTGGACTTCTTCTGTGTCAAGACTTGCTGTTTCCAGGAAATCTTTGCGGATGATGGAATGGTGTAGTAGTGTCCTCTCATTACTGAATTTCCATCCCAGATGGCTTGGCAGTAATGCCTCTCCAGATCCTGCTGTCAGTCAGATAGGAGCTTCATCTGAATTACCTCCGTTCCAGGCTCCTGGACAACTTCCTGACCTTCTTTCCTGCACCTAATGTCTTCTCCAGACTTTTGTTCTCACTATGCTTCACCCCACTGAAGCATAATGGGGACAGCTGTCTGCACTATTAATGAGATAGGAAGAACAGATGTGGGGGAAAGAGCCACTTGCTGTATGACTGGTAGTCTAAGTTCAGAACAGAGACATGGAAATTACAGTATGCACCAATATGTGGTAGATGCTCACAGCAGTTACTTCACATGCCCTTAGGTCTTTGTGAGTAAATCTACATTAGAGCACATCAAGCCAATTGTTCTCATTGCTGAGCATGAATTTCTTGGTGCTTTAATTAATTCACCCACAGCATGAGCACCACTGTGTCTGATGCACACTTGTTCTTGAAGAGCTTGGGCATATAATTGCTACCATGAAACAAAGACAAATGCACTGATGGAAACAGTGGACTAAAAACATGCAGGAAAATGGAAAAATAGAGTTTTAGTGAGACAGGTAAATATAACTCTTTCTGGTAGAGGATGTCAACACACAAAAAACCCCCACCCCAAAACCCCAAACCCCAATTTATTATTATTTTTATTATCTTCCCTCATTTTATGAGTCTCCCTAAGGCTTTCTGGGTTAAAAAAATACTCTGTTTAGTTTTAGATTTTACCTGGAGTTGCATTTAAAAGACAAAAGTCTAGTTATATTTTTATTTGTTGGCTTAGGAACAGTTGGGCAGATGGAAAAAGGAAAACCATAGTTTTCAGTTGCTTTTGTTCTTGAGGAGCTGGCTTATGTACCCTATGCAGCGAGATGAAAGTAAAAGCAAATGGAAAAACTGAATCAGAGCAATAAAATATGTAGGCACTTCTCTGACTCACCCAATAAATGTGCTATTCCAGATAAATGGGAAATGTATATATTCTGTTAGCATACTTACACTTAAATACCAATTTTTTCCCCCTTTTCTGAATTCCTCTATGGCAGGGGAACAGCCTTCAGTCTAGTGACATGGCTGTAAGCCTTTTGCTTTTGTGACTTTCAGGTTTTCCTGAAATCAGACATCAGGAATGCAAGTTTTCTTGCAGCACTGGTTTTCTTACTATATGGATCTCACCACACTTCTTATTTATGCAACTAATGTGTTCTAGTATGCATCCTTCCAGTAGAAAGAGAAGATTAATATAGCAATGGTTTTGCAACAAAAAAGTCCATTCCTACAGTGACCAGAAAAGTGACTGGTTTAAGCCAAACGTATTAATTTAAACATTCTGGTCAAATTTTTAACTCAGAACAAAGCTACTACAAAAAGTCAAAAAAGTAAAATTAAATCTGAATTAGACTAAAAAATACAGACAGTATTACCAAGAAACACAAGCATATGGTTGCTTGGTATGCTAACAGTCTGAATTATTTTTCCAGTAAAATCTCTGTATTTAAACTTAACAATAAGTTGTGTGAAAAAAAGAACAAAAATAGGAAATACACCTTTGGCCTCAGATTCTGAGTGAGGACTTGCATGTAGTACATTTTAAGCAGGTGGTTAATAACTGATTTGATATTCAAAGATATCCTCTACTTATCCCATGACTACCTCAGGTTTTCCACTTTGCACAGCAAAATATTTACTGAATCCATGACAAGCTGATTTCAGACCAGCTACTGGGACCTCATCTGGTATGAGCTAATTGGAAAGGAATGTGTATACAAGTGTCCCAAAACCCAGATGATTGCCTTGATCAGCAGGCTATGTAATTAGGGCTCTATTTCTGGGTTTTCGTGATAATTTGGAACTTAGTGTTGCAGTGTTTTCTCCAATAAAGAACATAAATACATGTGGAAAATTCAATATTGTATTAGAGGTGGAACTCTTCTTCAGCCAAACCTATCTACATTTGCTTTGCTGCTGCTTGCAAAATCTTTACTTTTTGGAATACTCTTATTCCACTTTAAGGAAATAAGGCAATATTTTCACACTCAGCAATACCCTACAGAAATTCAGGCATTTGTTGGAGAATGAAAAAAAAAAAAAAAGCAAATGATCAAAAAAAGGTCAAGCTATTTGAGGATTCTGAGGTACATCTCAAAGAACAAAATCTGTACAAATGGGAATAAACAAACCCTACAGTGTGGCAGATCCTTCAAGAGGTTTGCCACCTCTGATTCACACTGACAAACTCGTATGGATCTCTTTCCTGAACTCAGTGCTGCAGTAAAATCCCAAATAAATATCCAATTTAAGACAGAGCTAGTGTCAGCTGCCAATCAACACGAATTCTGTTATACTATTCATCCAATTTTTTCTCTTGTAAGAGCCCCATCAGCAGTTTGCCTGCTCTTTTATTTTGTACTTTTCTTACACTGTTGCAGCTTTGTCCTTACAGGCCTTGATAAAGCTGCTGCAGTCCACATGCAATACAGCAGTTTCTGTTGGTGTTTCAGAGCTATTCATTACTGTCATAATTTCAGCACACACTGCTGTTACTGCAGACTGCCAACTATTGTTTTGCATGTGCATAGATTTTATGCCTAAAAAAAGATACTTACTATAGTTATTTAATAAAATGACTGTAATACTACTACCTTACATTTATACAAATCCCTTTTCATCCAAGAGTTTTAAAATACTGCAATGATAATTTTTTCCTTTGGATGCAATGCTACAGATTGTTCATTCAACCTGCTGCTGAAAAGAACACCTCCTTTTAACATGTAACAGATCTGTTTAACAACACAGAGCAGCACTGCACCATTTTGAACATCTTTCTATGACTACAATAGTGCCAGAAAACAGCATCACCAGCATCCCAGTGCAGAAGCACAGCAGGGGAAGGGTAGAAAGTATCCGTATGGACCGATTTGCTGATCCTATGGTCATTGCTACCAAGAAAATAGAGCCACAGCTCTGCTTACCCACAAAAACAGATTCAAGGGGAAGTCTGTGGCACTAATTTTTAAGACAGATGAAAGGAACTCAAGAATAAAGAAAGTAAGTGTCTGAGACACTGCAGTGCATTTTTAATATTTTTCTAAATACATGTCCAACACGAACCCTTGAAGCTCTATATGCACAGCAAGGTCAGTACATGACCCTAAGTTTGTCTGAATCTGTTTTTGCTGAAAAAGGTTGTTATAGCATTGGCCCTGCTCTTATCTCTTGAAGACAGTAGCCCAAATTCTTCCCTGTTACACAAGTCCAATCTCACATTGATTTCAATGGGTTTCAGTGAAATAACTTAAAAGAGAATTTGGCCCGTAATCTCTGACTTTATCATAAAACAAGTAAGTGTTTGGCTAAGATTAGATTTAAGATAGCCCAGAGGGATAAGTCAAGGACTCAAGAACCTTTACTGACACCTAAGTCTCCTGCCTTTGGTGAAGACACAAAACAAAGTGCCTTTACAGCACTATATGCCTAGAATGGGGGGAAACCCTTCGCTAATATGTTACCTAATGTTTCTCTCTTCCATCAGTAAGACAAGAGGTAATACTTATGTTGTAGAGAAAGAACTGGGTTTTTTCTTTTCTAAAGTTTAGTTTAAAAAATTTATGTGATTATGTTTGACTGTTTAGTAAAAGGAATACTTTTTTTTTAATCCTACATACAATATAGTTTGAAACAGCAAGTACTTCCACACACATTTCTCTACAAAGAAGAGGAGACCTTGTCTCTGAGGAGACTAGAGCTGTAAGTTGCTGGGTCACTTTGGTGCAGTTTCCATGAAGAACTAAAGCTGTTGTGCCCCATATGCTGCCATTTCCACCAGGGTTGGGACATCATTACCCGAAGGCAAAGTCCATAGACTCACCTCCTGCACAAGTGTCAGTGGATTTTAACTGAAGTGCTTCACTCTAAAGCAGCTCTGATAAGTTCTCCTGAGAAAATTCTAACCTCTTGCAGAGGAGCAGTGACAAAGCAGTCAGGCTGTGGCACCTCTAACAGGCACAGCTCTAGTTACTATCCTGATAACTAAGCCTAGTTACTAGGCTTTGTTACTAACCTTAAGTTAGACCATCATAAGCTGTAAATAAAGAGATGTAACATCTGTCTGCAGCTCTCCCTGCTCTCTTCTTTTAACCCTTCCCTTGTTCTCCAAGCTTAGCTCTATGTGGTTAAAATCAGCCATGGCTGTTGATATCATATATAGAGAGAACATTTCTGTGTCTTCGTTGCTGACTGGCTGAAGAGCATAATAAATGGACTTATTTTACAACTGTGTGGTATGGACTCTGAAAGCTATTCCCAAGAACAATTTTCACAAAAATTGAGCTATTCCAACTTATTCCTGAATGCAACATCATCAGACTTGCAGCACAATTACAGGGAACTACACTCTGCCAACACTGGTAAATGGAGGACCTTTCTTTTCCTGGCTCTGCTACTGCTGGACAGCCTCTGCTTTTGCTTCCATCTGTGCTAACAACAGAATCCTTTTTGATTAAAATGTCGCTGAGTTGCATTGTGAAATTTCAGTTGAACTGTGCACTTGCTTCACTCAGAAATACTTTGCCCTCATTTGGATGCAAGCATTTGAGAGTTATGGCTCCAGCCTGAGGTACTGCAACGAGAGGGAGAAAACCCAGATCTTTTCATTAACCTGCAAGGGGAAACTCAAGCTTTGGAATAGACTTTTCCTATTGTCTGTATATATGATGGTTGGTTTTTTGACTAATGAGATAGTTAACCAATGTGCTTCAAAGAAGGCCTGGAAAGAGTGCAAGATGGAAACATCCACAGCAGCTGACACACAGCAGTACGTTCTGAAATGAAATGAAAAATCAGTGTCTCACAAAAGATCTGCTTATTTGATGCACAGAAGGAATAATAACTAGCTAATAATGACCAACTAAGTAGAAACTAATGTCCTGAACACAGAAATTACTGTATCTCTTGAAGGAAAACATTGTTTGTCTACATACAAACCCTTTTTAAAAATTATTAATTTATTATTTGATTTTGAGAAATTAACAGATGAAGTTTTCCTCTATTCTCAGCAAACCTGAGGACTGCATGGTCTTTTGAGTGTGTCTAGTGAAAGCATTCTAACTAAAGTCACAGCTAATTTTTTTAACCACAGGTAAAAACATACATTTTTGTCACAGTAAAGATTGTAAAGTGTTTCTCCAAATTAAAGGTGGAAGGATAAAAATGTAACATAGTGAAGTAGGGATTAATAAGGAAATTACCAGAGGAAATTAAGTTTAATTAATAATTAATTAGCCTGCAATTAGGAGATAATTAAGTAAATTAAGGAATTTAGGATCTACATTATATGTTCTACCTAAAACAATAGTTCTAGTTAAAAATTTAATAGCATTAAGCCCTTTTGTAATTCTCAGTGACACATTTCAGGCTTTAAATTATCAAAGTTTGCATTTTCCAGTGGGCCTTCAACCTAAGGAATATCTTCGTGCTCTAGAACAGCAGAATCAAAGAGAAGTTGGATACGTTTCTTGGGAACTAATCAAAAGTTTGGGTACAATGCAATTCCTGCATCAAAAAATGACTGGCTCTGAGCCCAGGGTTAAATCCCTTTAGTGACTGTAACAAGAATTTCGTGTTTTCTATCAGCAAGTCTGAAATCAGAGAATATTAAAGCAGGAGATGGAGATGAACCGAAAACATCAGTATTGGGACATTTTCAAGAATCACAATGTGTTCATGCCTGAATGGTATTTCAGGGACAGACTCAGACTAGTTCCTCCTTTATCTAAACTGCTCCTTACACAGATGCTCTCAGGAAGCATTACTTACCTGGGTGACAGAAAGAACATTACCCAGGTTTTGCACTGCAAGAACAGAAGTACTCTTCTCTCACTAATGTCCAAACATTTACTTATAAAAGAAATAAAATTGAAAAAGATTCTGGTTTTTTTCACTGGTCTGCAGAGTTCCAAGTGCCACTCAGATCTAACATCCACTTCAAATATGCATTACTTAGTACAGTTCAACTAAGGTACAGCTGGAACATAGACTGCATACAGTTCAGAGCTTGTGGGTCTGTTACTTACCTTTTTGGATCAACTTCTTACCCTTCTGCACACCACAACAGTCTGTCCACAGTGGAGAAAAATGTCTGTTTGCCACAGCTCCATGAGACTATACTCCAGCTATTACAAAGCAATCCATTTTCCAGCACACTTAACCAGAAGTAAATTTAGGATCAAATTATTAGGCTTAAATTAGCCTCTCTGCCTGTTATTCCCAGCTGATATGAATTCTTCTTAGACTATCAAGCTAGAGAGCTAAAGCCTGATTAAAAATAAAAAATGAGCATACACCACTTTCTCTATGATAAAATACCTCTCTCTTCGATGAGTTTAAACTTGCAATTATGTTTGAAGACTGATGTCAGATAACTGCTGAGCTTCTCTTCAGGCAGTGAGCAATGACTTGATATTCAGTAGGTACTGCACAGATCCACAAGCCAGCATCTTGAAAACTATCTCAGCTGCTGACAAAGGGGACTAAGGAATTTATGGGATGTTTCTGGGAGGAATCCTTAGACAGGAGTCTTAAAGTTTTCATGAAAAAACAAAGGCAAATACTTCCTTCTGTTCCACGGTTTTGTTTCCTCTCTCATCAGAAGTCTGAAGTACATCAGGATATGAATGATACATAAATATAAATAATCTTTTGTTTATGTGATATTAATTACCGGGATGGAAAATGCACTTGCCAAAGAAATCTATATGGGAGCCATGGGAGTCAGCCACTAGAACAGAATCCTTGTCTAAATAAATGTAACTACACAGCAATAAATAGCAGCAGCATGCAGTGGAATAGGAGGAGTAGAATAATATGTTCAATTGTAAATCACTGAGCATAGAAATTTAGGCAAGCATAATACAATTACCCAAATGGAGGTCAAATGCAATTTCACAGGGTGAATAGCAGACTATGACCATGTATCTGTATAATTTTTTTTTAATTTCAAAATGATTCAGACATTATTTAACATTTGGAAATATCTTTCATTTTTCATATGCTATTCTGATGAATGCAATTAATTAATTTAGCAGACAACTGCAATTTGCATAATTTTCACTAGGAACACTTTACTTATGTTTGGAGTTTTTATTCTGGTCTTCACATTTGAACTAGAAAGGGAAGCAAGCAAAGTGAACTGAGACTATCAATCATAGCACTGAGCTGAGAAGACCTCAAAACACTACTTATTCATTATGACTTGGGATAGATAAGTTTGCTGGAGAGGAACAGTATTATAAAACATAAGTAATGGAGATATAACATTACATTTATTTTTCCAATTTAAATATATATACATATGAGAAAAACTTCAGAGACATATCACTTCTCTATAAATCAGACATAAGAAACAAAACAAATTAAAATGGCAGAGCCCAGGTTTTACCTTTCAAATTTATATCAATGATCTCAGCAGGAGTTCTATTTTGAGATCAGTCTCAAATTGGGTCTCTCAAAAACAAGGATCCTGCTCTTTAAGTTCTTCTTCATGTTTTATAGCTACTATTTACCACCTGTATGTTTATTTTTATTTACCAATATTCAGAGTTTTGCTTTTCGCCTTTAAGATCTTGATTCTGCAATACATACAAGAACAAACACAGAAAATGGCCAGGCTCTTTGAAAATGTGAAATTTCATCACCACATTGATTCAGAGCCAGAAGGAGAATTGTAATCAGAGGTCCTGGGGTCAGTTCTACCTCTCAGACAAAACTGCAAACAAATCAGTGCTCATGAAAATATTTCTGTTGCTCCACTAGCCAGTTCCTGAGCTAGCTTTCAAAACCAACTGAAAAAACCCAAATAAATCCTTTTTCTTGATGGTGAGACTGTTTAACTTGTCTTTTAGAGGCCTCATACACATACCTGAATCATGGGGTCAAAAGGGCACACTCAGCACAAGTAGTTATAACTTACAAAATATAATGCTTATCACAAAAAATTACAACAATGGTATCTTGAGTACTATCTCTGTAAATACAGTACTTCATTAACAAGACAATAGGTTAGATCAATGCTAGCTCTTCCTGGCAGCTCTGCTACATACCTGTCTCACTGCGTTAGTTTAATGAATGTGTTTCCAGCTCTCTCCCACTCTGTGTAGTCTCTGTTAAAAAAATTAAAAATATGATTCAGCTGATACAGATTTTAGAGTCACTCATCTATGCAATATTGAGTGACTTCTCTTGGCCAGGGATCAACAATGAGCAGCAGTGCAAAGCAACTTTTTCTGCTGCAGTGCTTTTCCCTTCTGAAAACTGGAAAAAAATTTTAAAATGCCACAGTTTTGTTAGTGCAAAAAGTGCTTTGAAAAATATTCACCATGCTCAGCAGCTGTTCTCTGGGCAGGGACATATACACTGTATCCCCAGAAACCAGTGAGGCCAGACAGGCGATACACAGATGTATCTGTCTGTGTTGTTTTCTGAGGCTGTCTCAGAATTAAAGATTTTTCTTCTTTCAGTGTGCAGACTGATAACATCATGGGAGTCACAAGGCTACAAATAAGTGGTGAATTTGGCAGCATCAACACTGAAACCATAGGGTAAAATTTATGTTTACTGTACGTAGCCCAATTGCTCAAAGAGCTGAGCATGCTGGCACCAAGCCAGCAGAGCACTTAGAGGAGGGCTGGGACTCCAGCCTGCCAGCAGCTCACCCTGTGCTGTAGCAGCCTGAGAGCTGAGCACCTTCTTGAGCAGAACTCATGCCAGACCAGGGACTTGGCCATCATCCTGGCTATTAAAGGACTGTTATTTGCTGATAGGAGTAATGGTGAGGATCTCCTCAGAGGAACTTGCAATAAACCAGGCAAACATCCATGAAATCCTTACCAGGAAACTCCACTGAAGTTAATAAAGTTTTTACTATAGGTTTCAACACAGATTGCATTTCATGTGGTCCCCCTGCCTGCCTTTTTTTTTCTTTCCTTTTCTCCCTTTTTGTATTTAAAGCATTTTGCACATTACAGAGATTGATATTTGCATAGCTGGGCTTTGCCCACGGAAGGAGGAAATGGTTCTCTCTGAAGCACATACACCATTTCTGAAACTTCATTAGCAGCTTGTCTGCTTGGTTTTGTTGGTACAATCACACATAATGGGCTTGCACTACAATGGTGAGAACAAAAATGAAAATGTGAATACTGAGCTAGTGAAACTACTCATTGTTTTTTAGAGAGACTTAGGAGATTGTAGGAGACCTTTTCTCTGTGCTGATATTGAAGAGTTGGTCAGAGTGAAGCAAGCATCTGGATGCCTGGCCTGCCTATTTAATGTTTTGATTAGTTACAAGGTTAGAGGTTTGAATGTGCTCAAAGATTTCAGAGTTTTGACCAGTTACACACAATCTGAAGCTTTGCATTTAAGAGAAGGCATGCTATTGAGTCTTAAAATATTTGGGAAAATGATAACCAATGGTGAAAGAGAACAGATTCATGAAGATATGCTACACATGATACAGAATGATCTGATGACCTCAGGAACAGGGGCCTCATGTTACTCATCCTAAAATTTCTACAGCCCCGAGGTCTTAGAATTTAGAACATTCATCAAATCTTTAACATTTAGTACCAGGGTTTGCTACAAGACAAACAGGCAGATATCCCAATAGCAGCACACTTTCTCATCTTGATCCTGATAACTTGTTAGCATTAAACCACAGAAGACATGCAAAGGAAATATGTGAAAATAAAGAATGATGGGAAACAGCGGATTCCTAACAGCAGTGAAAGAGCAAACATGACTGGTATTCTAATTTCAGGTAATGTTTTCCTAGGAAGTCACACAGAACAGCAATTGCTTTGGTATACTTTAAAAGGATAAAATTCTACCAAACAAGTCTCTGTTTCTCAACCTCCTGCTTTACGGTGTCCCTCTGTTCTTGTGTGATTTTTTTTCTGCTGTGCTGAAGTACATAAATTAAGGTTTTATTCTCAAAGCCTGCTATTTTTGCACTGCTTTGCCCTCTTGATTTCTCTCCTATCATGAAATCATTGTTAATTTTCCTTCTACTTCTGCTTTTCAGAGGGTGTCCTCTAGCTCCACTATTGTGTAATAAATTAAATCCCCACCCACATTCTTTATGCTACTGATTTAAAAATGAATTAGTTAGTCCTGACATAACTGTATTCATTCCCATTTCAGCCTATCCCATTCAAATCTTCAGGTAGATATTGGTCATCAAAAAAAAGAAACAATAAACTGGGGTTAGATATCAAATCCACATCTGGTATACACTGACTCTGCTTAGCAAGTCTGCTACAGCACCGTTACAGGATCTGCACTCTATTTTATACTTCAATAGCCTCTCTTCATCCATACCTCAAAAGGTGTAAGTAACCATGAAGTTTAAGGGGCTCTGCATCTTTTTTCTTGGCTTAACTGTAACTTTCAAATGGAACCAATCTGTGGATCCAATACATAGATTTATTACAGAAGACAGAATGACTTTCCTTTTTTTTCCCTCAGCTCCGTATCTTCCTCCTGTCATCATAATATCTTTCTCCTCACCCCTAAGCATATATGAACAAGACTTATGAGATTGCCTCCAAAATTACTTCTAGAAGAAATTCTTGCCTATCAGATTAAAATACTGGGGAAAAAATACTTCCACCCTTAAAATGTAATGATGCTAGATGGGAATCCTTCCTTTTACCATTTTTCAGAAAGGCTGTCCACTGCATGCAATTTTCAACTTTGTAACATCTTGCACAAGGTACAGAAGCACATCTTTCTGTCTCCATGAGGTGCTCCACAAAGCCCACAGCAGTATGTCTGAATGGTCTGTATATGAAAACAAAGTTTTATTAACTTCACTTGGTGACAGTTCCTACTGCAACACAGTGATCTGGTAATCTGCTTTAATCTTGGACTAACAACGAACTGCAACTAGAAATTCTTTGTGGGAATACAATTGCTCAGTGGTTGTGTAAAAGATACTGCTGGAGGTGAGAGTGGACAGAGCCCAGAGGAATACAGGCAATTCAATACAGCTGAGAAAAACAATGGAGAGCTTCCTAGAGGAAAGGGAGCCTAGATGAGAGCCTCCATTTGTCAGTCCTTTACAACATTGCTGACACAGCAGTGAGCCACTGACTTACCCACAGACAGAAGGAGAGGAGCTAATCACCACACAACTTCTTTATCTGTGAGGAGAAACCAAATGAGAGATGCACAAGGCAGAAAAAAGCACCTAAATAATACATATTGCAAGGTTGTACATCACCCTTCCCTTCCCTGTTTCTTGCAAACTTACTTCCACCATCCTATAGGTGATAGTCAGGCTAGTACTGTCAAGAGACAGGGCTTCCTCCCTTGACTCAGAACCTGAGCTGTATGTTGTCTTAATTTAATCACTGCAATTTAAAAAAAGCAAGCATGCTGTATGGTAAACTATAACTTTCATTTCCTCCTATAAAAAATGCAAAAGCTTATTAAAAAAATTCTCATTCTGCTCTAGAGCCCTGAAACTAAATCATTGATTTCATAATCTTTAAATTTTAATTAAAACTAAACTCTTGCAAAACAAATTAGAAATACATAAATATTATGTGTTAAGAATTCCAAAGAATTATTCTGACAAGGTACAATGTCAGTCCCTCTGTCTCTGTGGATGCAGCATGGTACATAAATGTGTTCTGAGATTTCTTCAGTCCTAGCTTCAGTTCATGATCAAAGGAGCTTGTCAAATAAATGTCACGTAATTGTCACTACATTAAGAATTAACATAATGTATTTATTTATTTATTTATCAAAACTGGCTACGGTTATTGCCATCAAAAACTATTAAATGTCCCACAATGCACTGAAGAATCTCCTTCAACAACAAAAGAAGCCTTGTTACCCTGTGTGCTATCTTCCCTCTGGTTGGCTGAAGTGGTGTGGATAATGCCCCACGGGGTGTTCCAGCAGCCTCTGCCATGACAAATGCCAGGAAAGTCTGCCACAGGAATAATGAAAACACTTTTTTCCTTCACAATCCATTTGTCAAGTTTTCAGTCTTATCTATGTGACACAAAAAAACCCCTGAAGATTATTTTATGTGCAAAATGTTTTCACTGGCATGTGTATTGTACAACTCTTTGCACTCAGAGCAGTAGCAGTTTTTGAACTATTTCACAGGATTATGTGGAAAATCATTAGAAAAGTTGTAAACATTTACTAAGAATTACTAGGAAACTCACACAAGACTGAAGTTCAGGGAAATCAGCACTGTAAACTGGGTAAATACCTGGAGCAGCTTAATGTAGATGTTAATGCCCCTCTCACTGACAGGAAAATCAAGCATAAGCTAATATATTTTTGCAGACTCAAAGCTAGACATGCCAAGATACCCTTGCTGGTTTGAACCTGTGAAAGGACATTATGTACTTATTTTCTTAGATTCCTTTGTTGTTAAGATCTGGATACTAACAAGACATGTTTTGGGTGAAGATATAGCTGTCAAGTCACAGAATAAGCTGTGAACAAAATAAGTGGACATCTCTATGCTACCACCAGAAAGCACTCCACTGGGACATTCACCAGCCCCCTACACTATTAAAAGATCTTAATTTGTTAGGATCTTGTTTTAGTTGCTTTAACATTTTATGATTTCCATAGGGAGGACTCACTCCACTCAGTCCCCAGTCTTGGTAGATTTTATCTTGTACTGGTTATCATTAAAAAATTTTAGAATGCTTTAGTAAAAAACCTCCCACTATTTCAAAGTACAAATTTGGCTGATATACTTTTTAAAGCCACAAAGACTTTTGTAGCCATTTTCTTCAAAAGCCTTAAGCATTTCCAGTTTGCAGAAAAAAAGAGACCTGAAACTCATTTGGGATTGTCTCTCAATCCAAGGACTCATCTTCTGCTGGATACAGGGAAAAAAGCAAATGCTAAAGCCCCTAAGACTTTGATCACACTTTGCATATGCTCAGCATTTTGGCAGATGAATTCTCTAAGGAGCCCATCTGCCCTGCCCTGCTCCAAACCAGGACTGCACAGACTGTGTGGAATTTCAGCTGTAGCTGTGGCAGCTAGATGCCACTGTGGCACAAAGGACTGTAACTGAAAGCAAAGATCCTTTTCCTTCCCTGCTCCCTGGCTGCCAGGCACACAGGAGGAAGCTGGAAGCAGCAAAACTTACACAAAGACAAGACCAGGAGCTGGACAGGCTTGGAAGGTTTAGCATATGGAGAGGCCAGGATTCAAAATGGGGACAAGTTGGGAAGGAATGAGAGAAGGAATTAGGCTCAAGAAAATACTGAAAAAAATAAGCTGAGGGGAAAGACTTGGAAAATAAAATGAGCAGGAGGCAAGGAGTGGCTCAAGACACCATCATTTCATATTGCAAAGGGTACTGGTAGAAAAGGTTGAAGCAACAAGGTCTGAGTACATCAATCTTGTTTCTCTAGAGCTTGGAATAGAAACTGAGTAATTTGGTAATAAACGTTTCTCTCCTGGCAACTCAATACCTTAATGACTGAGAGAAACATCCTGTGGATCTTGCTATTGAGTGCACACAACTATTCTGCTGAGAATCTGAATTTTCAAAAACTGAGTGAAGAACAGGAGTTTGGAAAAAAAAAAAAAGCAAGGCAAACAATAAGGATCCTGGTCATTCCCACAGCATGCTGGCTAAATAATAATTCCTTCACTTGCACTGCTCTCTTTTTGTTGCAAAGAATCATTTATAACATCAAGCTGTGTGATGTTTTCCAAGATTACATAAACTACAATTACAATTTTTAAAGTCCCTCCCAACCCAAACCATTCTATGAATCTCTGATTACTTAAATGAATAATAGAAGTCTTGAGCCCAGCGTGATAAAGTTTTGAGTAGCTCATTCTGTATGAAGAAGGCACATGTGGGGAACAACAAAAGAAGTAATTGTACAATGCAGCTGACTTCTGTGAAACACAAAACTGTATTAGGAAGATGGCTGGAAAGAATCTGGAAAACTTGCTTTACACTATGCAAAACAATGCTAACCTGTGACAAATGTGCCCCTGAAGAGAAATCAAACATCTTGTCTTAGAGTTGTTGTCACAAACTGAACTTCTTCGAATTACTATTTGATTGAGGGAGAGAGCTCTAGTCATTTCATAAAGCTAAGCCACTCAACAATATTTCTCTTCTGAATTTGACCTTCTAAATTTGACAACTGAATATTTTTAAGGATACTTGTTTGGCTTTAGAAGTTTCAGTCCTTATTATTGCTGATCCATAAAAATGACAAAAAACACCACAATATAAATTTCCAGGAACCAAAGAGATGGATCCTGATGATTTCTGTTGAATTTAAATTTTTAACATTGCTCTGAAAATCTCAGAGATCCATTTGGTGAGTACTCCCCTCAACACAAGTGTTTTTACATCTAAACTTACTCCAGAGTGCCTTTCTTCAAAGGAAAGAAACAGCAACAGAACTGAACCAGACAGGCACACTGACATGTGGTTTGTTGTACACCACCAGGAAAGACTCCTGTTCTACCACCAGGAGCTGCAGCTCCAGCTTTGTGTATTCCCATTGCATTCCCCAGGGTGTTGTCCAGTGGCAGAACTCTTGAAATTTATGCTTGGAGGGAGGCAGGGGGAACCACCATACAGACAGATAGATAGATAGACAGACAGAGAGATACCCTAGACAGAACACCACACCCTGCAGATTCAGGAGAGCAAAATTCATTCCTGCTGCAGCTGGGGCAACACAGAGACTGTGCATTTCCCCCATCTTGGATAAAGCCAGGAAAGCTTGCTGTCCAGCACTCTGCTCTCTGGCCTTGCACCATCCCCCCAGAAACAAGTCTGGCTGAAAGCAGGAGTTTCCTGATGGAAAAACACTATCAAAAAAAACCCAACAACCCCTTCAGTGAAAGGAACTGGGCTTGCTTTTTCAGGTTTCTTCCAAGATTTTTTTGCTGCAGAACATGTTATGCCACCCACGTTAGACAGCCTCACAGTTATTAATGTATTGCAGAGACCTTGAAATCTCAATCTGATATACAGCTACTTCAGTCTGTTCTTCTTCCTACCCCATCATAAACTTGACCTTAATTAACCCTCTTAGTGAAACAGAGTTTGTTGACTTTCAAGGACAGTCTTACTGAAAAACAATGTTGCAATGTCACTCAAATAAAGGGATTTGTACTAATAACCCTTGAATATTAATAGCTTCTTATGCTATGTGGTTTATATAAACTTATCTATATAAGCTAGAATTGAGTTTTGCCTTTCTGAGACTTTAAAAAAGTCTTTATTTCCTTTAGCAAAACCCATTTCCCTTTCACTACATTAATTTTGGAAAAAAAAAAGAAAGAAAAAAGTTTAAAAGTAGATTTAAAATCAAAGACGGCAGATTAATTTCACCAGCTGTAAACCAAAACACTCCCTGTCAGACCAGGATATCCAGTTAACACATTAACTGCTACTATGACTTCCTAATGAAAGTGTTTAAGAAGTTTTATGAGGAACAAATATATAAGTCCTTAGGCTGGATATTTAATTTAAAAATGTTCTATGGCAGAGCTGGGTGTGGCAATGCTACCAGCTGCCCTGCAGCATTTGGAGGTCTTGGAACATGCTCAGGCCCTATGGTGAGATGGGTCTGTATTAGCATTTGAACTGTATGCTGCAAATCTGACATAAAATAACAGCAACTGGTCTTTTACAATTGATTTTAAAGGGAGCATATGCTTTCTTATGAAAATAAGTCCAACCACTCAGAACTAAATTGCTTTCTCTTTCCAGATTTTAAAGGTACAGGCTTCTCAGCTGATGGTCACCTGTTTTTTTGTCCTTCCACACCTCTGTGCCAGTCTTTGCCTTCAAGAGTTACAATGAGTTGTCATTATCTCATATTATTTAGGGGCTGAACAAAGATTGTAAGTTAGTTTAACAATGAAAACACTCATGCAGAGCATGGAGGTAGCTAAAGTTATAAAAACACCCAACTGGTAATTTCTGAATGGTATTTGAACATAAATGTTTTTTGCCCATAAATTACAAACTATTTTATGGATGTGCAGTACATTTATTACCTTGTCATGAAGAGCATTTTATCCTCTGAATTCTGAAGAACATAATGCATATATAGCATTAGTGCCAAACAAGGGAATTTTAGATATTTACATACCAGGCAACCAAAAATAAAAGCTATTATTTACCAGTGGGTTAGTATGAAGCAAGTAGTTGGCACTGTACTTGAAATTTGCATAACCTTACATTTTCAACCAGGTCTGAAGTATTTCTTATTTAGTTTATTTTTCTACTACTGTGCTGATGTAAGAAGTAAAACCCAAAACATTTAAATACTGTGTCCACTATAAAGCATCATGCAAAGTCTACGGACTTGGTAGGTGATGAGAGACACACTCCTTAGCATCTAAGCAGATGAGACAGTGGTCAACACTTTGTATCACACAAGTTTCTGGTCTTCCAGCAAAGCAAAGTGCTGGTGGATGCTGATCAATGTTAAGGGGAAGCTCAGAGCACAAAAACTCTGTGCAAACAGTCCTCATCCCAGTGTTCCAGCATGACCAATTGCACAGAGTAGCAAGGGTGGTTCATCAAACCTCACTTGCCCTCTTGCAGAGACTCTTTTCTCTTACGGACATTGCAGAGAGAAAGAAAATTCATGTCACTGTTTTGTCTAAGATTCAGAACAGTAGCAAGTGTTTTGCCTTGCAAAACCACCACTGTCAGTCCCTGTTTCCTTCACCTGTATTGTCCTGTCATTAAAGTGTTCAGCCATTGAAAATTCCAATAATGGAGGCTCCTCTGATATGCCTACTAAAATAATTTACTTGAAAATTATTAAGAAGACATTAGATAGTACCTTGTTGATGTTAATACATCAGCAAAGACAGAATGATGTGTTGTTGAAAGGGGAAGAACTCTAAAACATAAAGCCAAATGCTGGAATTAGTTTACAGTCAGCTGCTGGAGAGGTTTACAACTATCACTGTGTCGACCTGTGACTGTAAAATTAGTAACTCTTTGTCCTAGTCATGCAGCCATATTAGCACAAAATTTGAATTATTTCTCTCATACCAAAGTTGCACGCCAGGACCACAATACAAAATACTCAATTAGAGAAACCTAACATTTCTTCTTTTTTTTTTTTTTCTCCCTTGAAGCTCTTCCAGATTTTGTGTTCACAGTAGCCTGGCAAAATTATTTAGTGTAAATTAGTAATTTTCCCTACAGTGTATGAAATTATCAGCTGTTCGAATAAGCCCTAATAAAATTTCTTTTGAATGAAATTGTTTTAATCATATCACCAAGACACCTGCACTGCTCTTCTGACCATTTTTAGTACAAAATAGTTTACAAGCCTGTCACGTATTTCATTGTTCAAATACCACAGGAGAAGATGGATTCAAGGCCTACTTTACCTTAACTAGTGTGCCTTTGAAAACAAACAAAAAAATCCAAAGAACTCCACCCGAATAAGATTACCCAACACCAAACCAACTCCTTGTTAAAAGGATTCAGCATGGTGAGCATTCAAAATTTATTATAAACTATTTGTTCCCCTCTCTACAACTTTCTGCATGAAGTTCTTCCTGGTACTGACCCTGTTGTACCAAGTTATGTACCAGTATAAGCCAAATTAAACTACAACTGTGTATGATGTAGCTGAGAACTATGAATCTTACTGGTTTATGTATCCAACTCAAGATTTATCATCTTTATGGTATTTATTTGCCAGTCTGGCATACACAGAGCATATTTTCTCCTTCTCCTGTGACAAATAACCTTTAGGATCTCGGACTCTATTTTTCAAATATGTCAAAGTGCTTAGCAATGCTTAAAAAAGGTAACATTTCTCTGTGTGGAATGTGAAACTTTTTGATTGATGACATTATTCTGGAATATTTATCCAAAACAGGAAAGCCTAACACACTGCTGGAAGTGATCTGCTGGTCAGCTTTGGTTTTCCTTCCCTCTAACATCATATGAATTGTGCAAGCTAATTTTATTTACTGTCTCAGATAGCCTATTTACAAATACACTCAAGAAAATATTTAATTTTTCAATTCACTCTGTATAAATTGTAGAAGGAAACTTTTACTTTAAAACCTGAAACGGTGGAATATGCTACGCATGTGGGCAAGTTGCATCTCTCTCATTTTTGCTGTTCTAAGATGGAAGAAGTAGAGATTTTTCCTCAGGTAACAAAATCATCACATTATTTCTTTTAATCATGACGTTATTTCTTTTAATAGATAGACTCTATCTATTTTTGGGTGGTTTTAGCTTTGAAGATGTTTTTTTTCAATTCGGGTATCTCTAAGAGTTTCATCTGATTTATCCAGTATTAGATCTAGATTTAGTTGCATCCAAAAGTCAAACATTCTTCTTTCAACAAAACCATAAACATGTAGAGGCTGGTAGGCTGAAAACAGTGTTTTATCAATGAGAAGTCCATGCCAAGCTCTAGTTGTTTAGTATGAAAACAATGACCCCCTAAAATTAATCAAATACAGGGCACGTAGCTTGCTAAAATTGTAAGAATTTCAGCTAGTACTTTCTGAATGATACCTGACCATTTTTTCTTTTTTGCCAAAAGATCATAAACTAATTATTTTATAGATGGACAGCACATTTACCATCTCATCTGGTGAAGAGTATCTCTTGAATAAATATGACCAGAAAAACAAATGGGGTAAATATTAACTCATTTTATGGCATAGAAAGGACAGCCAGCACACGTAAGAACTTCTGTGGGAATGAGTCTGTCCTTCTGAAGCCACTCCATTAGAAAACAGAAAGTACAAGTGACTTCTACCAAAATAACTCAGCATCTGCTCACTTGCCTTCTCAATCTCCGTGCTGAACAAAGCACGTGGAGATCTGAGAATTAGGATCTACACTGTATTATGCTACGTGTATCTATGTGTGTGTAAATGGAATGAGTACACCGAATATATTATTCTAAATAAATCTAAATTTCTGTCTTTAAAAAATCCTTCTCTATGATCACAATGCCTACCTTATTTCTGGGTGTTGTAGATACAGAAGGTGAAGAAAAGGTTTTGTGTTTCCAGATCCGTTATTGTAATCAAGTCAGGCAATGCATACAATTAAGACATTTTATATTAATCCACTGTTAGACTAAGAATTGCATTATTAATAAGGATTTTCTTCTTGTTAAATACCACACTTCCATCTGTGATACATGGCCACCTAGTGACTAATTTAAATTGATCGAAACATTTATGTGATATATACTGTTAATTACATGTCACCTTCACCACTTCAACATGTTCTGAAACAACTGTCACAAATGTGGCACAAACCTGTAACTGGTGGCTGTGAAATATGTTAAAGACTTGGTGAAAACTGTGTTTGCAATTATATTAAGACATCCCTTTAGAAGAGTCAGAGGTAGCCAAAACATTTTAAAACAGATGCGTGTGCATTCTTGTTTGGGATAAAAAAATAAAACTCATTTAACATAATGACATGGAACAGGGAGATGTTTGTTTGGCATGCCTTTTGTGTTTGATTTTAAAAATACAGGTTAAAAAAGAAAGCTCATTTTTTCCCTGGTTGAAACTAAAACAAATTCTCTCTAAAATATAAACTACTTCAGTCAACTTCAGCTGAAACCAAGAAATTAGGTAAACATATAGGATTATTGTTATATTATTACCTGCAATTCCAGGTTTTGTCCAGAACTACAAAAAATTACACCTTCCTCAAACACAGCTGTATTCTTGATGCTGATTCTTTTTTTTCCATGATATCCTGTAGTATATTTCCTGAAGGAAAAAAAAAAAAAAAAAGCCCCAGAATCAGTGTTTTGAGGTGCAATTGAGTATTTCAATTTTGCACATTTAACTGTCAGGTCACTATCTCAGAACACTGAATGCTCATGGTTCTCTACTCAAATACAGAGAGATTAAAATCCAGACAGCTGCCTGCTTATTTTGCATCCCACCATCCTAATTATGGATGCACATCAACAGGAAATTTTGTTTCCAGATACCAATTCTTCGTAGTGTATTTTGAAGTGGACACAACAACTAGTAACAACCATGAGTAAAACATGGAACAGAAATGGGAAACACTTTTGTTAACCTGTTCTAACTGATTTTCTTGCTGTAATTCCCCCATTCTCATTAGATTCAAGAAATTCACCTTTGTTCTTGGTAGTGAACTGAACAGAAACCAGAGATGTAATTTGGAAAGTGATGGTGACATTTGGATAGGTGAAATCTTGGACTCCTGCTTCCTATAAAATAACTGCACAGCAGCAAAATATGAAGAAGGAATAATATCCAAGACCTCCAGGAAGAGAAGATGGAGAAGGGAGATAAAAATAAACAGATGGTCCCAACAGTTCTTTATCTATTCCTGACAGTTCAAGGCATTTGAAGGTTTTTGTATCATTAGTCAGCACACTTCCTTTCTTTCCCTCTCTCTCTCTTTAGCTTTCCACGCATTTTCCAGCTCCTTTCTCACTTGTAAAGTTTAAATATACAACTGCTTTAACATTGCTTTTTAGGGTTTTAAATTAAGCTCAAGGTTTGCTTCATCTCACTGTGAAGTCAGTGTACCTTTCCAGGCTGGTAATGAATGAAACTTTGACACTTCTTGCTACTACTGAACACTGTTGAATTTTCATTGAAGATTCATTTGGTAACATTACCTATTCTCTATTCATAATTACAAAAAAACCACAAAAGCTCTGGTGAGGGTAAAAACAAACAGCCCTTACACCCAGCTAATTATATTTGACCTTTACTAGCTGTGCAGTTTGCAGCATAAAATTGCTAGAAGTAGCAGGAGTCATCCTGCTACACCCTATAATGAGTGTTGCTAAACAAAGAAAATAGTTCAGAAGTTGCCAGTGGTAACAAAAGAGTGTTTGCTATTGCATGGCTGGTATGAAATATAACTTCATCAGTACTAGGCTGGGACCAGTTCTGGTGCATTATTCCCATTTTCCTGAGGTAGGTTGGCCCTCCAGCTTTCTTGGAACTACTTCATGTGGAAATCTAACACAGTATCAAATAACATGTGGGGAGCTTTCTTAACGAGTATGGAAGAAAAGTGTACCTCTCCATTTGGGGAATGACATATGGTGATAACTGGGCCACTGAGGCACATCAGTAACAACTGCACTCTTTCTTCTCTTCTTTCCAAACACACTCAGACAGAACTTTTCAGTGTCCTGGATACTTCTCTTCTTTGAGGACCTGCATTGTTGTAAGTCGGCAGTACAGTACAAGACCTCTGTGCAAAACTGCAAAGAGAGAAAAAAAAAAAAGGGAAAAAAACAATTTACTTTAAAGAAATAAATCAGGAATACTACTTTCTACTCAAAATATGTGTCTAAGGTACAACATGAGAAAAGAACATTACATACATTACTCTTATTTTCAGACTGAGTGTTTGATAACTCATATTTTTGTATGAGTTATATTTATGAATCCATCCAGCCTGTGACAGCCAGGGACAAGAGACAGTGGACTTCATGCTTGGTCAGTCATGTTTGAAGAGGCAAGGGTCCTGCTTCCTTTCTAGGGAGGACAGTATCCTAACAACCTCCTTTGATGTCAGGCTCCCCAAGCATCATAAACACAACCAGTTGATGAAATATTTTAGAGCACACATATATTTAGAATCTACAACACACCTTCCTTGGCTCTGATTTGCATTAACAATGTATTTTTAAGCACACCTGCATTACAGACAGTGCTTACAAGGAATACAGAGACTATTGGAGGAGACTGGCTGTCACTTTGCTTTTGGTAAAAGGATTCCAGAGTTAAACAAAAGAGGTTATCAGGATCTTGAGGGAGTCATTTGCTGGTCAGAAGTCTTGAAAATCATTTGGACAAATCTGTAGAATAAAACAGACTTTATGGTCAATCCTTCATATTTTTTTGTGTTAGTTTTAGGGCAGTGAGTAATCCATCTCCAGAATGTTAACTTCTATAAAGTCAAGCTCTCTAATCATTTGCAATTATTGTTCTTCAGAGCACTCACTGACTATCTCCCCATAAATTTCTTTCTGAGAACATAAAACATTCTGCCTTTGCATCTATTTTTTGCTAATGCAATTAATTGCAATATGCATTGCCTATTCTAAAGGATTTCTATATTCCTGAAGCATTACAAGTGTTGCTTTTGCCATCTTTGAGGTACTGAGTGCTGCATGGGGATAATGGTTAGGGGCAATGGTTTTAAATTAGAGAAGATTTAGATTCAATGTCAGGAAAAAGTTCTTCACCATGAGGGTAGTGGAAAAATGGCAGAGGTTGCCCAGGGAGGTAGTTGAGGCCTCATCCCTGGAGATATACAAGGTGGGGTCTGACGAGGTTTTGAGCAACCTGATCTGGTTGAGGATGTCCCTGATTACTGCAGGGGGGATGGACTGGGTGACCTTTACAGGTCCCTTCCAACTCAAATTATTCTATGATTCTATGACAGTACTCATAATCACACAGTGCAGAGTCAAGATCACCAAGAAATATTCAGTCTTCCACTAAAATGCCAAGTAAAAGTTATTGACAGAAATTGCAACAAAACGAGTGTAAAGTATAAAAATGAGAGTACAAGCATCGAGTCCAATTTCATTCTGTTTTAAATGCTGTATCACCTGTACAGCTCATACACAAGAGGCTTACTTGCTTGCACAACAGTATAAGAATACTAAATGTTTCTAATGATAATCAAATTCCTGAGCACAATAAAGCATTGCTGTGGGTACACTGGTTACGCAAGGCCCTTCCTTGGAATGCATATTTATTTAGTGTTTGCCACATAAATTATTCTAATGGGAGAATGTTGTTTCAACACAGTGTGCTGAACATTCCATCTTTCTGAAAGCGAAATGCCATTGCAGTTCCTAATTAAGCTATTTTCCTTTTAAGATTTCCAGAGGATGATGTGAAGGGTGGCAATATTGATGAAGATTAATTGGATTGAAACTAACTGTGATACAGCTGTAGATAAGGTTATGCTGCTAGTTAGCAAATGAAAATTACAGCCATTTAGAAGCTGAGTGTGTAAAGGCTTGGCTTTCTTAGTGTTCAGATGGCATGCAAGAGAAAAAATCAGGAGCTACAGGAAACATATTTCAGATATACTGGCAGTCTTCCCCCCTATTTAAGAACACTGTGAAAATGCAATGAATAAATAAAATATAAATGTGTAATAAAACATACGTATTATGTTACTGGCTTATCCAGTTTTGTCTGGGAACTCGATAGACCTGTTTAGATACTATAATTAAAAAAATGTCAAGGGAACAGTTTGGCTGAGCACTCTCACTACAGTGTTTTTAAAGGTACTAAAACAATTGCTTTGGAAAGTCAGTTTTTTCAGAAGAAACGAAACAGACACTTTCTCTGCTCCTTGAGGTCAATGAATTCAGGTAGAGTTCTTAACCTACTCAAAGCTTTAGGTTTGTCAAAATCCTGCTGATTGCATGACTTATAAACTGGCTCAAAACCAAAAAATTACAGCCAAAATGATACAACCTCGAAATCCATCAAGTAAACTGAGATTCCAGATGCTGATTAATCTTTTGTTAAAAAACAAATAAGGTCTACTCAAAATTTATTTCCCGACATTTGATGACATCACTCCTGGTTAACAGCAACTACAACACTGCATTACGACTCCCCAAAAGCTGGCTCACAGGTTCTTCAAAGATTACCTTCTCAACACTGGACAAAGTAACTACAGTTTCAATTTTATCAAGAGATTTAGAAACAACCATAGTAGAAATCTTTTTAAGCAGTAAGGAAATAACATGTTTCTCCCATTACACAAGTCAGATGGTGTTGAACATAGTGTGGAAGTCAGTATTGCAACCTCATTAACCTCCTCTTACTCCAGCAGTCACACAGAATGACTGGTTAAATAAATAAAGTTTCACATTTGCAACAGTTCTATAGAACTGTGGCATCAGTGTTCATTTCCTTCAGGTGTACAACTGTAGAACCTATTCCATCAAGTACGATACATAGATCTATACATACTTATATACACGTTTATACTCATTTTATACTTAGCTCAAGTATCATTAAAATCAATAAAATCATTCGCTATGAGTCATTATGCTTCTTCATAAGCAGTAAGATTACAATCCCTATAGATCCTCATATACTGCATCTATATGTGGCTCATAATGCAGAGATATTATTTACTACCCTGAAATAAAAATATCTCAGTCACATTTTTACACAATCATACAATACAACCTGTAAACTGGTAACACTTGCTACTTGTAAAATCATTTATTTCTTAATAAGACATGAAAGGGTATACCTCCACTTTTCAGGTTCTTCACTTGTTTGCAGAATTCGTCTCATGTTGATTTTTTATTTTCTAATTAACATTATAGTTGCCATCACCATAGCCCTCCATTAAGTCAGAAATCATGTCCCAGTCACCCACAGACCTGCATGCCTTCATAATGCAGTGTCTACAGAAGCATCCAGGTTTAGCACAGAACCATCTCAGAGCTTCCAGAACTTGTCAGAAACTGTGAGACAATGTATTTGTATTACATAATTCTGAGTTGAAACTAAAAATCTCACCAAACATGGCACTTGGCACCAGGTTCCAGCAAGCAAACCAGATGGAGACAAAGTCAGTTATGTGCAACAAACAAAAAATTTAAAAATGCAAAACCTATTGTTGACCTTTCTCGAGCCAAGATATTTCTGGAGCTGCCAAAGACTAGGTAAGCACTCATGGACTCCCAACTCCTGGGAAAGGAGGCACATCTGTGAGAAAAGCTGAACATGGAAGGAGTTGTGTCCAACAAGCCCTGTCTGAGCTGAACTGGCACCAAACTCTGTAGATTTTCCTGAACTATTTAAACAAACTAGCTGAAGTGTGGCTTGGGTTGGGATAGTGCAGCCACGTTACTCTACACAACTGGTAACTATACAAGATATTTCCCTGGGAGGTGGCAGGAAACCTGTCTTGTTTATAACAGTAAATTATCTTGACTGGTATATGATATTGATTTTTGAGTTTATTGTACTCAAAAAAGGGAGATCTTTATTTAACTTGTTAAATAAGCTAAACCCTGTAGGAGGATGTTCAATGGATTTCATAGGAAATAAGAATACTTCATGAATAACATTAAGTTGAGCACAGAAATACACAAGAAGCCATTTAGCATAATAAAGCTTCAGCTCTGTTAAGCCTCTTGAGGCTTACCACAATTTTCAAACAAAAATACTTATCCACTCCCATAAAATACCAAAACAGAATACAAACAACACAGAGCAGACATCCATCCATCAATCTAGTTCTCTCTCAGATAGTTGCCATTTATAATTCCCACTCTGATGAAATTCATGCTAGAAAATAAAATGGTAATTAGCATGTTTGGAAGTCAAAAGAAAAAAGTGTCTTTTTTTCCTATCTGCCCTATTTTCTTGATTGTTCCAGAAATCATACTGAAAACCATGCTTGTGCCTTAAACCTCTGTGAGGAGTTGGCTTTCCACGAACTCTTACTTTTCTTTTCCAGGGTGAACAAACCCAGTTTTCTCAGCCTGTTCTCATATGGCAGCTGTTCCAGCCCTCTGATAATCCTCATGGCTCTTCTCTGGCCTCTTTCCAACCTGTCTGCATCCCTTTTGTACAGCAGGGACAAAAACTAGATGCAGTAATACAGGTGCAGTCAGAGAAGCACCAAGGAGAAGGGGATGATGACTGCTTTATCTCTGCTGGTGATGCCCTTGTTGATGCAGCCCAGGACTGTGTTGGCTCTCTTTGCTGCTGCAGATTAGATAATTTTATGTATTTTATAACTGTGATTGTCAATACCTCTGGCTGAGTAACAAAGATGATAAAATTTCTAATTTCATCTATGTCACTATGCTCACATCACATCATCTTTGACACCAACCATGGAAATGTCTTAGTATGGTGTCCATACTAAGCAATTTGTTTCCAATGCACTGGGTAGGTCATAGTCTGAGGAAGAGTGACTTCTCCTACTCAAAATACATTTTCTCTGAGGCACTATGTACTTCTCCCTCTTGTGCAGACAGAAAGCAGCACACCATGCAACTTGTGAGCAACAGTTCATCTTGGAAGCTGCATTTAGATGGCCTCTTATCCTTGCTCTCCACATGTTGCAAATTCCTTGGCTCAAGCACAGCTCTCATGAGTTGCTGCAATGTCATTATGAATGTTTGCTTATTAAATGAAAGACTTGATTTCAACTCAAGATCCTTTTTATTTAAAAAAAAAAAAAAGCAGGCAGCCAAAGCCTTGGCTTTCCATTACTGATCAATTTCACCAAAGCACTTTCCCCCAGCTCAGCGGGACAGAGAAATGTCTGTCTCTATTTTCATGGGAAATCCAGTTATCTTTTCACAAATTAGCAATATTAAAGTGTTTCTATTATGATTACTAGGACAAGGCAGGCACTGATGCCTCATCAGCTCTTTGTCTAACTCCTTCTACTTTAAATACACAGATGCTGCCCAGTAAGGCTGAGCGAGATGAGCATCTGCAGCAGCATTGAATCACAGAATCACAGAATTAGCCGGGTTGGAAGGGGCCTCAGAGATCATCAAGCCCAACCCAATTTGGACCTGTGGACGATAGAAAGGCAGCTGAGGAACTCTCTGAGATGCCTATGTACAGAGAAGCAACATATGCTTGACACAAGCTAAAAGAAAAACACGAAGCCTGAAGAACCAGCATTGCTGAGTACAACTGGTACAGAGAACAGCAGCCAGAGGTGAGAGGCTGGCCCATGCAGACCTCACCCTCCTTTCCATTTCACCCACACTAGGCAAAGGTAACACCAATATCAGGCTAAGAAACACCCAGAAGTGGAGGAACAGCGAGAGGTTTCTTGTCAGAAGGCAGAGACCGAACACAGCAAGGGGACAGCAGACAGCCACACCCAGGGTAAAACCAGCCAAAAACCTTAACATTAAAGAGTAAGGAGAAAAGAGGGAGAAAGTTTTATCTAACTTACCTCATTTTGTGACTCGAAGCATTTTTCCAAAGCAGCAGTTCTGCTTTGCTTCACTCTTGCCCCCGACACCAGGAGCAGCGACAGCCCCGCGCAGCGGCCACAAGATGGCGCCTGAGGAGGCCTTTGCCCCTTCCCCCCTCAGCAAAACACTGAGAGCGCAGCAGCTGGAGAGGCCGCCAGGCCGTGACCTGACAGGAAAGAGGGCTGAAGAAGTTGGGAGCTGCAGAGTCTGCAGCCAGGCAGCTCTCATTGGTATTGGTGCAATCATGCACTAAAAAAGCCTCCAGCTCAATTACCAACTCTGGTAATTTACCTCTACTGATGCTATTTAGATGACTATCAGCACAGACTCCACTTTTTTTCCAGGTAAACAATGTAACGACTCCACAAAATAAAAAAATATGTAAATGCCATGATTTAACTTCACACAGCAATTCTGTACTAAGCTATGATATGTCCCAGAAGCTTTTGCCACTACATCATTATTTACTAATGGGCTGTAGGGTAGCAATAGAACATAACCTCCAAAGGCACCAAGATGAATATTTAATCCAGAGTTTCTGCCTGTTAATATTTTATTAAAGCCTGGCTATTTCCCACCATCCTGAAAATACTAAATTCCATTAATGAAAATTGTGAATCTCTATGGAGTCAGATTTTAGCAGCTTCTGGATATTACAGTGAAATAACTCCTATGCTGTTCATTAACACCAAAGATGGTGCTACTTGCAGCTTCAAGCCCCAGTATTTATTTGTTAAAAATTTTTCTTTAACCCAAGCAGTACAGGGTAGAAGGTGGGTTCCAACCTCACATTAATAATAATACTAGAAAAATATTTCCTTTTTTGAAATACTAAAAGTATCACTTAGGCTTGAGTTCCCTTGTGGTGTGGGAAATAAAATGCAGGCTCTGTTGTGAACTGAGCCAGCTCTTAAAAATGATAGCTCTTCACTCACCCAAGTAACATTACTTAGGTATCACTGCTTTTTTTCTGGTCCTGTGCAAAACAAACACAGGATCGTGGTGCTAGCAACAGAACAATGAGCACTAAATCAAATCTTCAATATTAAGCCCAGTAGAAAAACCTTCCCTGTGCTTTTTTATGACTAGAAAACTAATCTCTGATGACTTTATTGAATGTCTTTCACAGATATTCGATCATCTAAAACAATAAAACAAAGCAAGGCAGTTTACTGCCTTGGAAACATCAAATCTCCTTCCCCCTTCATTAGAAAATTACTGGAAACAGAAATCTACCTCTTGCAAGTCCTGTAGTACTGGTATGGAAAGATGTTCAGGATCCCTACACACAGAAAAAAAATCTTTCACCTCCTTAATCAATAAAGTTGCAGAAGAAACTGAACTAAGTTTTCTGCTATTCTTTTTAAAAGTACTTCTTCACAGTTTAGAGAGCTTTTCAGTAAACGTAAAGGACTAGCCAAGATGAATGCAAGTGATGAAAACCCAGCTATATGGGCTGCCTGAGAACTGGAAACCTTTTTAAAGCAAAAGTTACACCATCTAGAAAACAAAGGATTCAGTATCATGTCCTTTAATTCCTACCACGAAAAGGTTTGTTTACAGTTTCATTCAGACAGTGATGGAAACTGTGGAGAGAGACATCTAAGCTGCATTTGATGAGCAAATGTTTATCATCTCTGGTAGCTCTTGAACTAAAAACATACACTAAAAAAATTTTCAATATCTATTTGCATTCATGCTTACCTGTCAGTTGTAGTATCATTAGTGAACATAAAATTAGCAACAATTTGTTTTTTAAGGCTAAATTTTCAAAACTGTAACAAATGCAAAAGCTACATAATTGATACACAGGTTCATTAATGAGCTTGCTTTAGTAACAGATTTTACCATATAATGCTTACTATCCAAATAACAGTGTATTTACTATTTTCATTTCCTTTGGGAATGTAATAATTCAAAATACACTCTATATAGAATATTATGTATTTAGATAGTAACGTATTTTGGATATTACATGTGTCTACACCTATGTATTTAATTTTTATATGCAAAACCAACCCAAGATAACTTTTAACTCAAACTCATCTATATGCAAGACTAATCCCACTGTGAAGACATCATTAATGTTTTGTAAACCTTTGAAGTATCTTTGTTAGGTGTCATGACTAAATAAGCTCATTTTTGGTTTGTTTCATCTGACAGTACAGGTGTTTAGGCCTTGATCTTATGTCCACTTCAGTAAATCAAAGCTTCTATTAACTTAAATGAAATAGTAAGGCCAGGTCCATTGTCTAAACTGTCCTTCACTCACTACAACTTGAGTTTCAGCATGTAGCAAGAAGATGCTTTATTTCAGAAACCTTTAACATTACCTTTTGTGAAAATGCTTTCATCTTGCAATTAAAGCATTCATACACTTCCTTGAGAAATTATTTCATTAAAAAAATAAAAGAAGTTTTCTTCAAATTTTTCATATTTTTCTATGTTAGTTGGGCACTATTTTCACACTTAATTTCAGTGTCAGTGAAAGATTCTTCTCACATTATAAGTAAAAGCATTTCCCCAGGCACCGAAAGACAAAATGGCAGGGAAGATGGTCGGCCTGGCTGAACAGAGAGCTTTTGATGGACTTGGGAAAAGAAGGAGAGTTTACCTCCACTGGAAGAGGGGTCAGGCATCTCAGGATGCGTAAAGGGATCTAGTTGAGTCATGTAGAGAAAAAAATTAGGAAGGCAAAAGCCCAGCTGCCAATTTTGCCACTGCCGTAAGAACAACAACAAGTTTTTACAAATACATCAATAACAAAAAGAGCCAGGGAGAATCTCCGTTCTTTTATTAAATGGAGGGGAAAACATTGCAACCAAGAGTGAGGAAAAGGCTGAGATACTTAATGCCTTCTTTGCCTTCACCTTCATTAGTCAGACCAGCCACCCCCAGGGCATTCAGGCCCCTGAGCTGGAAGATAAGGAAGGAGAGCAGCACAATGCCCCCTTAATCCAGGAGGAAGCAGTACAGGACCTGCCACAGCACCTGGACACTCAACAAGCCTATAGGGCCAGATGGGATCCACCGAAGAATATTGAGGGAGCTGGCAGAGGAGCTCACCAAGCCTCTCTCCATCATTTACCAACAGTCTCGGTTAAAAGGGGAGGTCCTAGATGGGAGGAAATGGCCTGAAGTTGGGCCAGGGGAGGTTTAGGCTACATATTAGGAAGAATTTCTTCACGCAGAGAGTAGCTGGCATTGGAACAGGCTGCCCAGAGAGCTGGTGGAGCCACCATCCCTGGAAGTACTTGGCAACCCTGTAGATGAGGCACTTCAGGACATGCTCTTGTGGGCAGGGTGATACAGATATTGATATAAATATATATTATTTATTTTAATGGGAGGGATGCTGACAGTTGGACAAGGTGATCTTAAGAGGTCTTTTTCCAACTGTGACAATTCTGTGAAAAGATTTCTTTCCCAGTCACACACAGACACAAAAATAAACTGACAACTTGTCTTCAAAAAGAAACAAGTAGCAGAGTTATTTTCTCTCTCTCTGTTCTTCTCTGTACATCACAGAGGCAAGGGAAAAGGAGATAGAGGATGGTACTGGGAACTATTCTGTCTCATTTCAGGATTCAAAATGTTTTGAGACTAGTGACTGTGACCAGATGAACATCAGCAAGTCAGACTGAAAGGGGTAGGGAAAAACCTGATAATGTACAAAAATAAAGCAGGACTGCAGGAACTTACATGTTTTCATCACAAGCTTAAGACATTCAGCAGAAAATGATCTTAAACAGCAGTTCTGATCTAAGAGCTGATTGTTTTACCAGATGATAAACATTCTGCCCTGTTGTGACGAGTCTTTTATGCCAGATGAGAACTGTATTTTTGACCACAAAAAGGACTCGTACAAAATTCCACATTTAGGCAGACTCTTAAATGTGATATTCTATTAATTATTCAGACAAGGCAGAAATCTGAAAAGGGTTGCATTAAACACTGTCAGAGCATGCGTGTGAGTGGAAAACATATACCAGTATTTGACTGATGATAGGCAGGAAAGCTCTCATATACACTCATGAAGTAGAGAGTTGATAATGGCTAAAAATGCTCATTAATTAAAATACAGAACCAAAAGATGCTTATCTAGAATGCCATTAGCTGCCAAGTGTGTGGGGTGAATCTGAAGGATATAGTATGAAGAGCTAATGGTCTATGGCTGGCTCCTGCTGATCTTGTGATCACTGATAAGGATTTTGCATCTGAAAGATAAGGCAGTAGCTGAAGACATAACTCACTTAATGGGCACTTTTCAGTTTGCTTTCTGACTAGGACTACTACAATAGAAAATAAATATGGAATGGATAAAATGCATTACAAATTTGGAGACACATGTAAATGTTTTCCTATAAGACATTTTTTCTTTAAATACTAAGAGTAGTAAATGCCATTCCTACCATACATTCCTTCCAACATACCCATTCCCTGCTGAGAGGTCTTGGAGATTTACCAAAAACACAGGAGAGATTCATCAAAGTAATTTCTGCCAGAGAAATGCCATGAAATGAATGGCTAGATCCTGTCAGCATCAGAGAAGTAGCACCAAAAGTAAGTGCTTGAAGCATCACTCTTTCTGTTTTAATATCAAACTTCTCTGGTAAAAAACTCCCAGGAAGGCAGAGGTTTTAATTCTTCCCCATTTCAAAGTTGAAATATTAAGTCAGAAACTTAAACAAGTCAGCCCAACCTATCTTCATAACTGAAGTTCACTTTGGGTACAGAGACGTCTTTTTTCAAGAAAAACTGAATACTCTGACCTAGAACTGTGACACTGTAATCAAAATAATCTAAGAACAAACATGCAGAGATTTTGCAGATCTTGAATACAATTCTGTATGAATGGACAGTGATATTAACAGATTCCTCAACTAAAATACCAAAAGCCAAATGAAAGATGAGGTGGTATTTTCACCAGATGTACACAGGGCACAGGGCAATTTGATGGGCTGATTACACCAAGATTCCCTTGACATGAGGGCCTTGGTTTTGGTTATACAAACTTCAGCATGGCTTGACCCTTGTTTTCCCAGGCACCACTAGAAATGCAGTGCTGGAGCACACAGGAGTGTAAACCTCCCTGACTGCACCCCACTGGTGCAAGGTGACCCCGTGCACCACAGGAAGAGCTGTGGAGGCTGTGCCATGAGACACCAGGAGCACAAGGAACATGGCAGCCACTCTGCTATGAGGTACACTGCTCCAGCTCCACACTTGCTTTTACATTTAGTTGTCTGTGAGACACAAAGGACCCATCTTAAATTCAAGAAGACAGAGAGAGAGCAGGATCCAAGCAGCAAGACACAAGAGGCAATTTCTTTATCTTGCCCATTACCCTGGAGTCATGGGTTCAGTCACCCATCCCACCTGGCACAAACCTTCTATAGCTTTCAACAGAAAGGAGCAGCTGCACAGCTGTTGCTTCACAATCTTTACTCCAGACACATGGACCCAACCATGAAATAGCTAAAGGGATGTTTAAAATTTGCCAGCTTGCCTATGGAATGCATAGCTTCCTATGTATTTTTATTTTGTTTAGTGCTTTCCATAATTGGAATATATTGTTGCTATGTACCCACTGATAAATACAAATAGGTGGTTCAGCAAAAAAGTGTTTTGAAGATGTTACGTTTTAACTAATAACAAAGTAAAAACTGTGCGATTGATTCCTTTCCTATTTATTCAGGCATTATGCAACTGTAACACATTACCCGTCTGTTCCGAGAATAAGAAAGTTTCTTGGATTCATGCTGGCAGTAAGTGGCCCTTTGAGGATTTGGGTGTTTTCCTCCCCTAGACACTCTCCTTTTTTTCTGGCTGATCTAAATCTTATCAATTTCTTCCCCTTGAAGTAGAAAGCAGACCAGCTCTCAGATGGCTTGTGGTTTCTGAGATTGAAGTGGAGGGAGAATGACAGTCTGTCTGTCTCAAAACCTATTTCTGAATTCGTTCATAAGCCCTCATTAAAGATGTAAGAGAATTATGAAGGCAGAGAAATAATGAAATAGAAGTATCTTGCAAACTGGTCTCGTTATCCCACCACACTCAAATATCTGATATCCACTGTGACATACTTTCTTCCGCACTGATGAATTTTAAATTTTTGTTGCTCAAGGGTAACACTTCAGGAACAGTGCAAGTGGTCATTATATCACACACACATTAGAGTCTGCCTCTCTTTAAACTAGATGCCTGAATTAATAAGGTCCTTTTCCTGTACTGTGTTGCCATACTGGCAAATACTTTCTGACTGGGTAAAAGTAAAGTGCAAAAAAGTGCTTTCCCAGCTGTCTGCTGAAGTCAAGATCAGAGAACATCATGCGGGCATTTGATACTCACATCAGGATGCACATTCTCCAGAGCTCTCCACTGTCAGTGGAGATCACCATCCTTGACAACCTTCACCTTGAAGAGGGGACAAAAAACCCCTCCTGCCTCCCCCACCCCAGTGCACCCCACTCCCAAACAAATCACAAAGCACTGTGATCACCCACCACAAAATATTCAATGACAAGTTACTTTAGCCACAACACAAAATTTGCTCAAACCTGCACCATCAGGTCGCTTGTAAAAATTATTTGTTCATCTATGGACCATCTATGAACATATATTGTTCTTGAAATGCAGATAATATTTTAGGATCTGGTATCCTCAGTGATGTTTTTTCAAGTCTGGCAGGACAGACAATACTAATACACTCTTGATAAAGTTTGCACTCTTACTTTAGGATTCCCAGAGTAGAGTCTCCAGAAATTTGACTTAGATACCAATTATTCTTAAAAATAAGTGTTTACACCACACTTTTAAGCTACTTGTTATTAATAGTTGAACAATAACTAATTTCAACAGTGTTATTCTATGTGGTTGAAATGTTATTCCTTTTCAGGTGACAGCAGGCTGCAATCAAAAAAAACAAGTTTTGTTTGAATAAGACATTTACACTGCTATTATTTAGCATGTTCTTCAGCTCTTTCAGAACCTGAACTGTTGACAGCTTTCTGGAAAGCCAGTTTTGTATTATGTACCAAATACTAGAAAGACACAGATGTATTAAAATCTGAGACTGACAGACAGCTGGCTGGATTTAAAGGGAAAGCAAGTGGAGTGGCAGTAGCAACTATGTGAACTTAATAGCAGAAAAGTGAGATTCGTGGGATGTCTGGGACCAGATTGGGCTCCATCAGCCAGAAGGTGCCATTACACCTCTAAGGCCATCAGGGCTCACAATCTGGTAAAGAAAGAGATTTTTAAAACAGCCCTGTCTATTGTCAGGGGAACCCAAGGTAATTTGAGCTAGCAGAAGGATTTGTAAAGTTGCATCAGTTTAGGATAAAGTTTGGTCTGCTCTTCCTGGCTAGTTGAGAAATAAGGTAATGTCATCAGAACATTCAAATTCTTTTTTGTCTCTCTTTTAAAATTATTCTTACACTGGTTTTCAGATTGCACATATTTAGTATGGATTGGCATGCCTGAGGGTATTTACCTCCATTCCTCTTCTTTGTAGCTAGAGTTTTGTTTTTCCTTAACACCAAATGAAATCAAATAGTGATCCCTCCCCAAAGTCACCCTATGGAAGAAAGCACACAAGTGTCAGAAATCCTCTTGCAGTCACAGATACCAAAGTGTACTGAGAAACAGTTTCCCATACTAATGAAGTTACCTCTTTTATCATGGATTCAATGTTACAGTAGAGCAATAGTATTACATCAATAATTTTAACTGCAGTGTTACCAAGGTGTGGACCAAGTACTCCCCTTCTTAGGGATTTACATTTCAGGTAACAGGTAAATCATATAAAACACAGAAAAAAGGAAAGCTAGTGGAATTAATAAAAGAGATTACCATTGGAATATAGTCTCCAAATAATTAATTCCACAACTTCAATTTTAGAATTCATTACCTGAGACTACCCTCCAAAATTATCTGCATTTTTGACCTAAAAAGTCCTTCCTTTCAGTCACGTACTTGAGAAACTTTGTTGGACTTTGAGATTTGCATAGATTCTACATAATTTTTCCATGCCAACTAGTTATTTAATTTTTTTAGTCTGTTACTGATGACTTTAAACAGTACTTCTAAAAGTTTCCCTTGTGCTGAGAAGTTTTTCTCAGCTATCTTTTACTTTAATGATTCATTGCTTTAAGTAAGGTAAGGAATGCACTATTGTCTTCAAGAGCTCACCATCTAATTTAATACCAGTAAGAAGCAATTAGCAAGCTCAGTGATGACAGTTGGTGTCCAGCTGACACAGCCCAACTGTTGCTCCTTGCCCCTCCTTCACACTTGAGTTTCCCTGCAAGTAACAGACCTTGACAAAAGTACAACAGAAATGCTTAAACTCCTGTGTCTAAGCAGGGAAGGAATTATTAAAAAAGTGTCAGAACTTTCCCTAGGAAGGTATTTGAGTGATTTGGAATCCTAGAGAGTAAAATTAAAACGACCTAAACATAAGGAACAGCATTCATTAAGAATAGCACAGAGATGAACAATGGTGCCAGGTATGGTCCCCAAACCAAATAAATACTCTTCTCTACTGAAAACAGAGGCAAGGACATTGCTGATGAACAAAGGTAAGATGGACAGTGGAAATACTAGGTTGTGAACCTATACCCAGACAGAAAACTGAAATCACCATATTAAATGCTCTCAAACAAGGAACATATTTACACATTGTTCTCTCACTATGAAGAGCAGAACAGTAACATTTGTCAGGAACACTATCCATCTTGTGCCTCTCCTTAAAGAAGGAAGAGAAAAAGAAAATAACATTGAGCAAGAAAATGAGATTAGTCTGACCTCAGCTGACCAAGACTCTATCCCTCAAAACTTGTCTATAGAAGACAGACATTTAAGTTAATGGAAGTTTAGTAAAGTTGTGCTGAATTTTATTGAAAATAGATTGTTTCAGACTAATACAATAAGCACTTTATAAACAAGATGAATTGACATTAAGTTCAAATAAATTACTGTATGTTCAATACAGCATTAGAACAAAAATCTTGAGTTCAGCTACAAAAGACAAACTGTAGTACAACAATGGTAAACTGAGCAAAGAATGAACTAAAGAAAAGTAACAGTGATTTGCACTGGACTGGAATAAAGTTGTTCAAGTATTTTTCAAGTAGTTGATAAGTCTTGTAACTAGTATTAATTAGCCAATGTTAACAACTTTGTGGAAGAAAAACCGAATTACTTGAGAAATGTGTTGACCAGGAGAAATTATCAAAATAAAGTTGGATATAACAGCGAATAACTCAAAGAAATGATGGGACCAGCAAAACTGTGATGATATTCAAAGTGCACAATCATTTATTCACCAATAAAAAGCATTTCTAGTTTCAGATATGTATTATTTGGAAGTGACAAAGGAAGACAGACTTGAGTTTCAGACTGATTGACTGAGCTATTAATTCAGAAACAGTCTTGTGAAGTGCCAGTTGGTGTATTTCCATTTTATAAAGTATCATTAATGTCATAGTACAAAAACCCTTGAGAATCAAAACAGTTTAAAACAGGGACATCTACCCTGCCCACAGCACTGAGATAATGAAAATACACCTCTCAGAAAGCAGAGGGCTTAGCTGACTACTGTGCTGTCACTTTTCAATGAGTAACAAACTCATAAAAACTAAAGATGATATGGCAATATATTCCTATGCCTGAAGAATTCCTCACCTCAACCCGAGAACAGAAATGTAAGCTTCAGCCAACAGAAGGCAACTGGGAAACATTAATCCATTTGGCTGCTATCATGTGCTTCCTGTTTAGATCTTAAAGGCAGAATTTCTAATGAAGAACCTCCACCTGAATAGCAATCCATCACCAACTAAAATATCTAATGGCCTAGAGCAATTTGCTGATTCAACTGCTGACTTTATACATTTACCTCAAATGATTATTTGCTATGATACTTTTCTATTGCTGTTATTACGTAAAGCTTGTGTTGCATTTATGAAGACTGCATAGAGGACTATAAGACTGTAAGTTATCTCATTAGATACTTCTTCACTGTTAGTATTCCATCTGTAAGCAGATACACATTTCAAAGCTTGTTCCCATCTAATTTCAGTGGAAATGTTGCTCTTTTCTTTCACACAATAAGGCTGGGACCTCTCCACTTTTACTGCAGATTCCCTGGTCTGCAGGGTTATGAAATTTGTTACCCAAGAACTCCAAAGGATTAAAACCAGAAGCCAGTTACACCATGGCAAATCAAACCAGAATTACAGTAATCATCTCTTTTAAAATTTGTAATTTAGGTTTCTTAATTTCCCATATAACAATACACATTAACTCTTTTTTGCCCCCTCAAATTACATGAAGTCCTTTTTTATGGAAAGGTACACTTTTTATGTGTCCTGGAAATTAGGTATATTCTTTCTACTTATGAAAAAAAAAGAAGGAAAAAGCAAAGTATTTCCTGCTTTTGAACAAATGTTTCTGTTTAACCATGAGAGCAGCTTCTCACAGATTCAACATCTACTACCTTGCTATGGGAAAAAACCCTGCTAACACAATTTTACCATTAGGATTTCCATCACTTTCTAACCTCCTGTATTGCGCATTTCTAAGCATGTTCTCAGTACCCAGACCTTTCACCAGAAGCCACCAGCCCTGCAACACAGCTTTACCTCAGTCACTGCACTGAATCACAGTAGAAAACTGGCCAAAGCTGTATCCACAAGTTTGCCTTTCACAGGCTGCAAATTTGTCTAGATCCTCTATCATTATGCCAGGACAGGCTGGCATTATGTCACCTGCAGTACTGGATACTATTTTTCAAAAATCAATAAAACCCTCCTTCTGCTACAGGAGCAAGAAGCAGAAGCACAACTTTAAAAGTGTTAACACCAATCTTACATGACCTCTGCACCTAATGCCATGTAATCACAACTCACTCTTCCCAAACAGGCATCCTTACACAATTATAGCATTGAAAAAGAAACTTAATGGCAGCCCAGACTCACACGGTGGAAAAGGAGCTGAGGGTTTAATCACCAACCTAAAGGAAAAAGCAGTGCATTATGCCATTAGATTTTGAAAATAGTTCTACTGATTTCATATCAGGGGTTAGATAGATGTGATCACCTTTTTTATGGCATGCCTCAGTGCACTGCAATGGAGATACGCTTGGAAAGAACTTGACCTGTTTTGAACTGTCACTCAAAACTGAAAAATCTTCCTGGAGTGATCCAGAGAATTCTGATTTCTATCATCTTTACATTTGCTTTTCAGTACTTCCTGTCTGCTATTTACTTCTGTAGAATATGATGTGTCTTAATGGGTCTAAAATCAACAAAAAAAGACACCATTTAAATGTATTAGTAAGGTCAAGCACACTGAGCTGAATGTTTCTGTATGTTTGTTTGTGGGGGGTTTTTTTGTTGTTTTGTTTTTTCAATGATGCGTTTTTAAAATGTTTTGGAAAATACAGCATTATTTACCAGTTACATCAGTACACTGATTGTAAAACTCTCTCATGTATTGTTGTATCTACAGTTTTTAAGTAACAGCACTACTATCTGGCACTTAAAAAATATCTGACATTGCATCTGTGATAAGCAATTTTCTAAAAATCTCAGGAGAGAAGAAAAGGAAGAAGCAGCAGCTAAGGTGGGAGAGGTAAAGGATATTTTTTTACTCAGTACATTGGCACCAGCTTTCATCTTAAAAAATGAATATAGGGGAAAAGATATGGTCTCACAGATGTTTTAAGAAAATAATATAATAGTAACAAAAAATTATAGTAACACCAACTGGAGACCTTTTGCTTGCTTGCTTTCTATTCTTCAGATATTCACAGTAAATACTCCAATACCAGAACTCCTGCAAGTGAGGACATTGCCTGGATACCTGCAAGAACAAAGACTTGAAGTCTCAGTATAAAATTATGGCTTGATCTTAATATTGTTCAGATTCAAGTGTGATCAGCTTAATGATGTGTAAAGGACTCAAATGGTGTGCAGGACAAACAGAAAACCTTTTATGCAATTATGCCATCAGCAAAGAGATTCCTTTTCTTTTTTTTTTTATGAGAGGAGACACTACAATGGTGAAGAGCTCTTCCTAAATTCTCCCTGGGGCTCTAAGTCCACTGCCACAACAGTGTTTTTACCCCTTCTGCCTCTTTCTGGCACAGGAACTCCTACTGAATCTGCAGCTGTTGGGCTGCTTCACTGTCTGCACAGCTGTCTGCAGCCCCTAGAAAAGATCTTTGTTGTTGATGACCTGGCTTTCATCCTCTTCATCCTATTCCCACCAAAAATAAGCAAATGCCTGCAGCTGAAGTCAAGTTCAACCAGATTACAAGTGGGGAAAAAAGACCAGCAGTACAGTGCTCGTCTGCCAGTGCACATTATTAAAATCAGTTACAGCACACAAAGGGAAGGAGTTCTGCAAGTGAAAAAGGCAGACACACATCACAGACTTTTTTCTACAGGGTTCAAAGAGAGCAAGCTCCTTGATTCCTGGCCACAGGTCCCCTCTGACCTCCTCCTGGTAACGTTAATGATAAAGGTGATAAAACTCGATGAATGCCTCATAACCCTGAGCATAACCTCTGGATTTAATTCAGCCATTCTTGTCTCTTCCACTTTCTGCCACAGTCTTGTTCAAGAACTATGTTATCTTGGCTTATAACTTTGACCTCTGAAGGCTAGGGGCATGGAGTCAATCAATTCTTCATACTTTACACCTACCTGAAGGACTACATTTCATCATGTCATTGTATTCACTTTCTGAAATATTCTCTTTGAATACTGTGGATGTGCTTTAGCCCCAAAAAACTGCTACAAAAGACCTGAATGAATTCTCACACCCTTTTCCAGATGTAGTCATGCTTTTCTATTCCCTACTTTGGGGGTGGGGGGTGGGTAAACCAGCAAAAAAATGTGTGACACATTCAAGTGTAAAACACCAGCATGCTGGTCTATACAAATGAAGGAAATCTTACTTTTTTTACTTGCAAACTGAAAATCTAATGCTGTTTTCTGTATCTATTCTCACAGGTCATGTATTACTTGAAGCCACAAGGCAACAAAAGAAAGAGGAAGGAAAAAGGCTTCTAACAATTCATGTTTTCCTGTCCCTGCTTACAGGTTTTTCATTATTGGCAGCCCTTATTTCCATTGTATATCCAGATATAGGAATGAATGACTTCAAATATCAAAGTAGGCCATTATATAGGTAGTCAGTTAGATAATCTCCACCACAGAAAAATACTTCGTGCTAGAAGCCACCCTCATATATATATATCCTGAGGACAGATACTAAATGACTATGGCTGCCAACTTTCACAGGTATACAAATGTATTTCTCAGAGAAAATATAGAGGGACTATTGTGAGATTTACTCTTCTTAAGTTCACAGGATCCAAACCTACCTGAAACCCATTCTCTTGGCTTATGTTTGTGTGTAAGGGAGGAAATGTTGGCCAGTTTCCAGAAGAGAGGAAATCCCTCTCGGTCCTCTTCAAAAGAAGATACTTAAACCACTAGCCAGCTCTGAACAGTCCATGGAGATTCCAACTTCCCTGGCACAGACACAGCTTTCTCACTGACTTCCTTACCCCAGTTCCTCCCTATGCACACATCTGCCCTTCCACCTCCTACATTCATGCTTTTTCAAGACAGATTTTAGTTTTCCTCCTGATTAGGAAAACTACACAGAAGGACTCACTGACCCTTAGAAGAGCCTGTTAACTGCCATGCACAGAGTTTGCTGCCTAGAAGCATAATTTATTTCTCATTATATTTGAACTATTGTTAAACCCAGAAGAAAGGAAAGACCAAATGGCATCATTATTTTGCAAAACAAAATGAAGTTTGCCAAGTTTTACGTAGAACCTGAATACTCTTGCAAAGTTTCCTGTAAATTTACACAATGTAGCATTAACAACTTCTCCCAGTTGTTCAAGTTGTCTATAAAACAGTTGTGTGAAGACAGACATCATGCCTAAAAAAACCTTAACTACATTATAAACTTTTCAGAGGAGCAAAGTACTTCTGCCTAGTGATTCAAATACAGATTACATTAACTAAGTTTTGACCCAAATTATGCTGGGTTGAAAAGATAATTAGAGACTGGACTGTTCTTCTAAAGCCAATAGTTGACAGAATCACACCAGTAGGAACATTTTCACAATGTGGCTCAGTAAAAGCCACAGTATCCTTATTTTTCAAACACAGAAAGGCTAAGATCTGTAAGGATGATGCTATAAAACTGAAAACACCAACCTCAAATCTCTCCCAGCTACCAGAATGAGTACAATTAATAATTCCAATATGGGAATTTCTTGAACTGTCCAGGGGAAATCCTCCAAACCAGTTTCATACAATGTAATTTAAATAATTTTTACAAGTTGATGTATCTAACAAAAGAAAACACCAGATGAACCTCTAAGATGTGTGCCTTTGATCCACAGCATACAGGTGTTACTTAGATTCTCACTGGCAATAAAAGATAATGGATCATGTATTTTCCAAGGGACGAAAGCATCCCCAAAACCTGAACATTCAAAGCTAAAAAATATTAAAAATGAGAACACCTTAAAAGCTTCATTCTGTTTTGTTTTTCAGGAAATAAAATTTTGCTTCACAGCTTGCTTGAAGACCTTCAATAAACCCACTATGTAAATTTGGTAAGGCACTAGCAAGAGCTGTCTTTGAAACCCAGGCATAGCTCATATCCTACTTAGCAAGCCTGCCCTGTAAACCTGCATCATCTCTTACTACAAATAATCTTGCAGTTGCATGCACAGATGATACTGGCTTCTGCAGTGCTTTCACATGCTTCACAGTGCTACAAACCACTTTACTAATAAACATTCCTAACACATGAGGAGGGAAGAACCTCCCTGCAGGAGACTCTGCAATACAAACATTCTGCTTTTTCCTCGAGCACATTTTCTTAATCAATCATGGCATATATAATCATATAAAAATGTGAATATGCTCACACCACCTCCCCCTTTAAGTTTTGATGTATTACAACAAAGCCTGATAGAAGTCTCGGAGCATCAAGATTGATATTCCCAGAAACTTCATGACCACTGGCCCTTCAGCATGACCACTGACCCACACCCCTTCCTGGTGGGGTGCTTCTCTGGAAAACCATGGACTCTAAAGCAGAAAATGCCACAGGCAGAGCCAGAGCCACCCACCTGGGCTGTGGCTCAGAGATGTGACACTGCTGGGAGTGCTGCATGTGCAACAACCAGTAATGGGACATGTGTCTCGTGGCCACGGGCAAATCGACAGCATTTTGACTGAGAAATTAAACTTATTGAGGTGAAAGCAGATCAAGAAGGTTGATAACCAAAATGAGATGTTACACCTCTGTTATATTAATGACAAAGTCCATCATCAGGGGATAAATGTTGGGCTGGGACATTGTACAAATGCAAACAACTATTCAGCCAGGAGAAGACACAATTTCTGGGATAAAGTTACCAAGACTTCACTGGAGCATTTGCCTGAGAGATCAAGACTTCAGAAGAGCACCTGCTTTCAGCTACCTCATTCCAAGCAGCAGGGCTTCTCTCTCTGCTGCTAATGGGACCCCCAGCTCTCCCAGGAACCCCCCCCACAGCCAGGAACATCTCAGTGAGTAGACACACTCCCAGACATGTTTTATGTCAGTTAACTGTAACCAGGTATCCTCCCAACACAAAGATTTGTGCACCCAAAAGAAAGGAACCTGCACACTAGTTTAAAAGATATCTCCGTATTGAAAGAAAAAAAAAAAGAGGAGGGCTATTTCTCCATCCATCCATCCCCACCTCCCAGGAAACAAAAGCAAGTGGTGTAACACTTTATAAATTCTAGAGCTTTTTCTGTGCCTAGTGACTGCTGTTTTCCCCTCACAGCATATGGTCTTGTTTAGTTTCTCTCTCCTAGAAGTGAACTAATAAACAAGAGGTAGGCCTCTGTCTTTTCACCAAGGGAAAAAGAGAAACGTACTTCTAACAAAAGGTAGACACTTGTCTTGCTGCCAAGAAAAAGTGTTCATGCCCCATTAAACAGAAGGTAGATTCCTGTCTCTCTGGTTCTTTTTTGTTGCCTCAGATTGTTAAACAGAGCAAGGGCACTCCTGCTTCCAAGCACCTGCATTTAATTGCAGCTTATTGCATTCCCCACAGGGAGGCAGGAACAGCTGCAAAGGAACACTGTACTGATGCAAGAGCAGAAAACACTTTTTTTTCTCTGAGCAGGAAATGTGCTCTCATAAAAAAAAAAGGCACACTACTCAAGATGAAACATTAGGAAAAACAACTAGTACAGTTTCCTCTGTTTTCTCTCATTTATCTTCGCTCAAACAAGTTAATAAACCACTATTATAAAAAAAAAAATACCAAGACCCTATAAAGAATTTATTTAAAGCTCACGTTTCAAGTAAAATAATGTTTTTGGCTGAACAGTCTGCTTGTTTGTTAACAAAGATTTTCCACAAAGCCTTGGCAGGCCATCAAGATTCAAATTTAAGTGAATATAACTCAGTAAAATGAATCCTCAAACCAAGTTTAGGACTATCTTCTAAAGAAAAAGAAAAGAATAAGGATTTCTCCCCATTCTGCATGGTATTTTAATGCTTATTTCTGGAAAGCTTTATACTGAAACCCCAGGAAAGCATGCACATTTTTCCATTCATAAGAGCTACATTCAGTCCCTCTTTCTTTCCCATATATGTTTCATTTATTTGTCTTTTGAGTAGAATATTTTTAAATAACTCCCTCCACACTCCGATATTTTTATAGTATTTTTGCTGGATTTTTCTTTCATCCCTTTTAGAAACTACCTAGTATGCTATGAATGCTAAAAACACCAAGCCCAAAACCCAAAGGCTGGCCACCAGTTTCTGCTTCAAACTTAAGAGATCTTCATCAGCTGAGAGGACAACCAGCAAATTGCCATATGAAAAGGAAGGCTGTGAGATCTCCTCCAATGCAGGAGCAGAGAAAATGCAGAAACCCCATCCCCCATTTTGGTGAAAGTCCACAGAAAGCAAGTTCCAGTGATGCAAGGAACTACCCCTGCTTGTCTCACACTGAAAAGCCAGCAGCAAAGCTCTTCCTTGTACATTAAGCTCCCAGGGCTCTCTTGCCTAACTAGGTCACCTCTACCAAAATCAAATGGAAACAATAACAATAGGGTTTGGAAGCCCTAGGGCCACCCAGCATGGTCACAACAGCTCTTTTAGACTGCAAATATTTTCCAGGTCCCAAGTTTTAAAAGAAAAACTTGCTTTCTCAGTATCATCTTCCATGCCCAGAGGCAGCACAATAAAGAGGACTGTCACAGCATCATGCTCTGTCAAGGCCTCCTAATACAACAGAAGGAAAAGAATAATTTTTGTTTCTTCACATACCACTCTATTGCTTGATTGAATTAAAAAGTGGCAATCTTTTTTTTTTTCCCCCCAAGTATTAAAGAAATAGAATAGTTAACCTCCCACCTGTTTCCCCAGAATAAAAAGAATAAAAATGGAAATGTTTTCTTATGCTCTTTGAAGTTCATTGGATTTAAGGAGACTGTAATATTGGGGTTTGGTTAGTTGCACCCACTGCATGCTTCCTGCTATGTTCCAACTTATTTATTTTAGGTAACTAAAAGAAACTTGCTTGTAGTCTAAACCATAGACTAAAAAAAGTCAATAAAAAGGAGACAATTTGACAGCCTCAGTAGTTGAAGCCTTTGACAGAATAGGCACAGGCTGAAGCAGTGTTTTTTCTCTACCTTATTTGCATCAGCCCCAACTTGGAGACACCTGATTCAAGAGCAGCTCAGCTTTAGTAACCCTTTGCCTTAGGTCTTGCAACAACAAGGAATAAACATGAGGAGTGAGGTTTCCACTCAGAAGATAGAAAACTACCACACAGAATCACAGAATGGGTTGGGTTGGAAGGGACCTTCAAGATCATCCAGTTCCAACCCCCCTGCATGGGCAGGGACACCTCCCACCAGACCAGGTTGCTCCAAGCCCCATCCAACCTGGCCTTGAAATGCCTTTGGCATGTGTGGTTAAGTGAAATAATACAAACAGGGCATGCATAGTGCTCCAGAGTTCATGGAAACCAACCAAAAGCAAATCCTCTAGTAGACTAAATGTTTAAGTCTCCACTGAAAGCAGTTTAATACCTAGAAAAAAAAATTATTCAATAACTCTTCTAAACGTACATGTAATAAACCATTTGTCTGACTAGGTTTATATATGATTATCTGAACACTTAATATTTAATTAGCAAGATGGTGCAAGCATTTACTCTGTGACTTATCATCATCCTCTAAAACAAGCACTAGAAGAAAATATACCATAGAATTAACAGGATTTCAGAAAGGGATTTTATCTTAATTAACACAATGAAGAACAAAAATCCTTACTAGCTACAACACTTGTTACGAAGTAGAATATTCTCAGAGTGCTAAGGGGCATATGATTTTTAGTAAAGCCATTGAATGAACACCCTATTTTTTCATTATCTACCTAATGAGAATTGGATTAGAGTTCTACCAATTCCATTCATCACTTGTATTAATAATTGTAAGGTGACACTTTGCATCTCTTCTCCTTATTTGCTATTTGTCACATTATTTTTTATATTGACAAGCCATGTCTTGTCAGATTCTGTGAGTATTATCTACACACTGGTTACACACATTGACAATTTTGAATAATTAATCATGAGTCATGCTTTCTGCTCTTAGTCAACTCGTGTCCCTTGTTCCCAGCTTCCATGGAACAGTAACCATGGCTCTGGTATCTAAACACTTGAAATCACCTGAGGCTAAGAAAATGGACAATTATTTGGCAGTCAAGTAAAAACAGCACCTTCTGCTAATGCATGCTGTGCCCAGCAGCTCTAAACCCAGACTTTTTAGTCAGAATTAAATGAATTTGTGTATACACACACATTATTAAAATACATTTAAAATTTATCTAAAATCTAATTGCTTGTACATCAAATGGAGTTCCTATTGCTCTCTGCAACAGGGTATCTAGATAACTGTTGTAGTTTGTTTCACTATTTTCAGTGATAATTATCAAATTTGGCAGGTACTCCTGGAAAAATTCAGAAGAAAAGCTATAAGCTATAAAAAATAGTATAACCTACAAACAGAAGAAACTCTTCACTGATTTCTCTCCACAGCCTGAGGCCAAGGAGCACAAGTGAGCCTGAAGAATTCACACAGTGTTTAATGCACATCCTTAAAAATCCCACTAAAACACAGTATAATACATTTTTAGCAGAACAGGACAGAATCATTCACTCTTCCTTCTTGAGGAGTCAGAGCACTCTGTTCACAAGTTGGCTGAACCTTGCTTACCATTCAGATACCATCAGGAAAACACAGACAACTTTGAAGATTATTCAACTCTTTCCTCCTTGCCCACATTATTACATTATATCAAGCATTATTTTATTACAGAGAGCCATGTAATTTTCCAGTTGTGGTTCTTACCAGCAGTGCCATGACAAGTTACAGAGTTGCAGGTAGCAAACCTCAAGAGACCAGAATAAATCTACATTCTTCCCTCTAAAGCTTCACACAATCTGAGTTATACAGCCCATTCAGCTTAGTCTTCAGTTACACATCTATGGTTTTTCCTGAGTGCATATTGATAAAACTGCCTTATTTTACATACTTGTTTTCACCAAAAAAAATATGGTAAAAACTTAAAAAGCCCAAAAGTATTAGACAGATTTTTGAATGTATGAATAGCTGTACTTGCAAACTCATACATGAAAGACACCCTGAAACTCCTCAGAGAACTCCAAACCTTGGGCTACCTGTCTAAATAAAAGAATAAAACAAAAACCTTAACAGGTACCAACCCCGTGACTAGTAAATTAAATTCAGAGAGCTGTCTTTCTCTGGAGATCAGTGCTTTCACTGACCTTTCACAGATTCTTTAGCAATAATCCCTTTACACAGGCATGCAGATTAATTTTTACAGATACCATAGCCCTCCAAGAGTCTCAACTTGAGGCTCTCTTTTCAGAAGACAAAGGTTAGTATTTCAGATTTCTTCAGAAAAAGTAAGACCAACAGATGACACTGATTAGCAACTATCTTAATTCATATGAATGCTGAGATGTGGTCTTTTAGCTGCAATAGTAGTTACTACATATATTCACTGGTATTTTACCTTTTCTTTGTATTGGCTGCAGTCTGTCTGCCTTTTCTTTCATTTTATTCTCTACCTCTTCCACCTGTTGTGTCTTTTATCTCCATCTATCTGGTGGAGATTTACCCACTACACTTCAAAAGCTTCCGTTTGACAGCTGTACATGATTATTTAAATCACTTTTTATTTGCACATATGCTGGCTTTGCTATGCCAAGACTTAGAACTAGTCCATCCTTTATTTCATGAGAGAGACCTCTTTTAAAAATTATTTTCATCAACTCAGAATAATCAATGGATTAACATGAGGTTCAGATAGAATGGATTTTCAAATAGGATTGAGACCATGTTTAGCTGTGTTTCTGTTAATTTTTTTTCCTAACACCATCAAGGTATGCAAAATGATTGGATTTATTACATAAGAACTGTGTTTAAAGCAACACACAAGTTGCTCCTATTTATTGCATACTGCTCCCCCTAATCATCAGCCCATACTGGTTACGTCATGTGCTTGGTTAAATCAAGACATTGGCTGTATTAGCAGACATAAAAATTATCTAGCTGAAACATATGCAAACATGAGCAAATTTAAGAAATTATATTTAGGATATATGTTGTGCTACATCTGTTAGGGGGAAATTTTATTTATTTCAATGTATTTATTTCAAAGTGATGCTAAAACATCTTACATACTAAGGAAGATTAGCTAAATTTGTTTTTCTACCAGTAAAACAGACATGCACCTTTATACTTAGAACTAACCCATATGTATTCCCTACATATGCACACATAATTAACACTGAATTGAAGTAGACTACACACAGGCTTATTTGGTTGCTTACTTAATAGATTTCCTCCCTTCTCTACCAAGAGTACATTTTATGTGAAAAGAATTAAAAACAGACTGAAAATACAGTCTATCACATAATTCATTCTCATCTTCCATATGTTTTGAGCATAGCATCAGAATACCCACTCATTTCACAAAGGTCCTTCACATTTAATGGCTTCCCTCTCTTTTTGTATTTTAGTTTTTCAAATCTTAGTGATTGGTTACTTTGTTCTCAGTCCCACTGGGCCTGTTATCTGTAATTAAATATAAGCCTCCTTGATATTAGTAGAGCACTGATGGATTGTTGCTTACCTATCAGGCAGCACTTAGAGAAATGGAGGTCCTTGAAAGCAAACAGCAACAGAGCATAAATCAGCCAGAATGAAGACAGGAGTGAATATAGATTTTGTGGTAAGAACACTCAGGAGTTTGTTCTTCGAAGTCCACAGATTGGAGATTACATTCATATTGATTTATCATCAGACATCTATTGATCATTGGCTAAATGACTGCACAGATAAACATATGTATCTTTCCACTTCTGCCACCAGACTTAACCTTAGTGATTATGCAAAACTAAAAGCATAACCCTCTCAAACCTAAAATGTTGATGAAATGCTGCATAAAGCTTTGTGCAGTATAATGGATCAGAAAGAGAACACAAAATCCTACCCCACCTACTTCTCCCGTAAGACCAAAGAAAAACTCAATTAAAAATATTCCAGATTTATTTTCAACCTTTTAAATACTTCATTGATGACTCCCACAATTCTGAAATCCCTTTGCTACTTTTCTTGCAATCTCAGACACAGCTATTTACAGTTTTCAAACTGCAGGGCAGCACTATGAACAATAGATACCACAAGCAGAATACAACTTGGCTGAGGTGTAGAAGCTGCTAAAACTATATTCAGTTATTCTTATAAATTCACACCCTGTAGTATCATAAAAAAGATGTTATGATTCTAGGGAGCTGGGAGGTAGTTTACTCTAGTTGAGCATAGGAACTTTTTTTTTTAAGTAGTTAAGGTCATAACTTTTTTGTTGGTGGAAACACTCATGTTTCTATTTGGAAGCTGCACTTCCACAAAATGTGGATGTGATTAGACCACAGATCTGTTTTCACAGCATGTGTAATTCCAGTCTTTCAAAGATATTGGCAAAACTTACTTTCGTTGTGGTCTGCCATTGATTTGGTGAAATCCCTACGAAGCTACACTCGGTTCTTGTACTTACTGAAGAGTAACCAATACACCAGCAAATTTAATAACAGTTACTTGACTACGCTTGCATAAGCAAAAATGAAGAGAAGGAAGAGGTAAAAGAACAGTTAAATGCAAAGATGAAAGCAAAAACCAGTGAACTGGCAGGCTGATTTTAACAAGCGCATCAGTTTTGCTGTGGACATCAATACTGGTTTCTCCATGCCAACAAACAGAAAAGTTCACCTGAGCTGAGTCTTTGCTAATCAACACTCTCACATTCAGAATAGAAAATGACATGCAGATATTTAGCACACCACCAATTACCAACGTCCCAGATGGAGATCTCCCATCAGTCTCCTGATGGCTAGCAGCAAAACATTTGGAAAGGAGAAAGATCAAAAGCCTCTGCAGCTTCGAGGCACTCTTCTACTCCATCTCCCTCCCAAGCTGGTTGGTGCCTGAACAGAATCATCCCTACTTTGGAAACACAGGACAAACCCACAAGACATACTTTCTATAGTCTCCCACACAAAGAGTTTTTCTTTCTCACATCCCATGGTATTTTCTCTCAGATTGCTGGGGAAGTCCTTTGAAACCTGTTGCTGGAAGAAAATCCCCTGCACCTCCCCAAGCCATCTGGCCTCCTGATCTTTCTCTCTCTAGCTGCTGCAGCTTGTAATTAGTCCCAGCTGAGCAGATAGTTAATCTCCTTTAGCAGTCAGGATCACATGGGGCATATCCATTTCATTGCAGGGCATGGACCAATATTTACAGATTAAAATGAGGCTTTCCATTATCTCCCTTTCCTTGTCTTCAGAATCCATACAAAGAAGATTACATTGGAAGTTCAGAGACAGAAAAAGCATTCACCGCATTTTATTGATAAAGCAGTAATGAAGAAAAAAACCTATGTTTATTATTAATTCAAAATTAAATTAATATACAGTAGAGCTTTCCCACTGGAAAAATAAATCGTTAACTGTGAAGAAAAAAAAAACAAACTTATTTGCAAATAGCAAATACTGTTTTTGTAGAAAATTAAGTTAGAAACCTAAGGTTTACCACTAAAAAATAAGACTTTAAATTAGGAAGTTTTAAGTCAAGAGAAATTGTGCTGAGCTGCAACTCTGAAAATGAACCATGTGACAGTTAGGGTTAACTTAATGTATATTATGCCACTAGAATGGAAGTACCCGGATTAACTATATTGTCAGGAACATTTAAAAGATAACTGTAGCAAATGAAATACTGAAAAACAATGATTACTTTGCAACAGAAAAGCCTATTGCTTATATTTATTTTATGAAAAAGCAAACTAATGAGACTGTATAAAACTATATTTTCATTTCATGGTTATAGCTCCAGTGAAATGTCTAAACCAAAACAAATTCTGTTCATTATTGTTCATTATTTATGTTGCTATGAGAAACCAACAACAAAGTTGGCTAATAAGTGTTAGTGTAAATTACTCTCACCACATCCATATACCCATACTATTACAACTGTGGACAATTCACAATGAATAATGTGATTTTTTTTTCATATTTACTTCACCATCACCTTGAGTATATAACATAACAGCAATGTGAGGGGAAAAAAGGAGGAGGAAAAGAAAAAGGAGAGGCAATCCTAAGGGAGAATAAAGAAACATAAATGTCAGTCATTCCCTGACTAACAGTTACTGGGCTCTGTCCATCTATGCACCTCTTCTTTCTCTTCCTTTTGTAGAAGTGTAATTTCAAGACAGAAGAGGTAGAAGGTACCTCCATTGGATGAGATGCAGAAAAACATCCTGAGGAATGCTTCCAGGTGCCTACCTCCATGAGAGGTATCTCAGCTCCAGGCAGGGGAAGTACCAATGATCAGGGGGCAGAAGCACCAGCCCCTCCTGCCCTGCCCTGTGCCTGCCCTTGCCTAGCTCTGCCTGTGAGGATCAGCATCACCCACTCCTGTGGAGATCTGGTCCTGATTCCAAGCATGTTTTTTGGTTTTTTTGTTGTTGCTGTTTTTTTTTATGGCACATACGTATTTTTGATACTTTTGGGTTGAATTTCATATTATGATGACCAAGATGTAATTACAGAGATCTATGGCAGAGATTGATGGACTCTTGGGTGCCCCAGTGGGGCCCCTGGGGGAGCTAATTCCCAAGTGATTCTCAGGTCAGCAATACCCACTCTCTGCAGAAGCAGAAAGAGTGAAACACATCAAGTGCTTTGAAAAGCAATGGTCTGACATCACCTAGGACAGATGAGATCTGGCTTTTTGGTAGCTGGCACACAGCCTTCATTCACCAAGAGTTTCAAACATCACCATTCAGAAGTATCTGAATTAGTATCTGTGGATTGATGCTGTGAGTCCTCAGTACTCACTTGGCTCCACATGGCACAGCTTCATCTCAGTGTGCCTCCATACTCCACAATGTACCAAGGCTCATGAGACCATAAATGCATCTAAAAAAACCAAAACCAAACCTTCCCGTCACTTCTATTTCAAATGTTACTAGTCAGACCCACAAAGACTAATATAACACTACACATGGCATAGAATGGTAACTGATGAAAATGCTGATTGGCAGCCATGTGTCCCTAGTTCTGCTCCTGCAGTGCAATACTAAATGAATCATTTTCATCACTTCCTGCCTTTGTTTGCCTATCTAGTAGATAACCAAGTAACCAAAACTTGCTTTTCCTTTGAAAACACTTGAAGATAGAGTGAGGAACAGTAAAATGTACACTGTAAGAGTAAAAAACTTGAGTGTGAAGCTGGGCACAAAAGGCCACAGTCTGATGAATGCCTTCCTGAATAGGATCTTCATATCATTTCTTCATCACCCTAAATAACTATAATAAAGTAATTCTTCCACAGAACATGGTATTTGGTGATACCATTTAGTTCAGTAATTTCTGTGAAGAACCATGTCAATTATGCCTTTGACAAAGTCAGGCTAATATCTACCAGTCAACCAATTCTGCTCAGATTTTCTACCAAAAATGTACTCTAGACGTATGTGACAAAGAGGTACAAATATTAGTTAGTAGGTACTAGTGAGCCAAAAACATTTCACTGTGAAGGCCTTGTAAGTGCAAGACAAAAAACATCTTTACATGAAAATTTGTTTCATATTGGGGAAATCTTTATATTCTAAGCACTGTTCTGCTTTTTTACTTATGCTTATACTCTGTGTGTTACCATGTGGCTAAGTAGTTTTCTCAGTGTTAATTTCTTAGTCTTCCTTCGTATTTGAGTAACAGCTGGGAATGCTAGCTTATTATAAACTGCCAATCTCTTAGGAAGCTGCAGTTACAACCATTAAGTAAACATCAGTTATTAAAATTAAGTCTTCAACATGCTGAGATGTCTGTGTTTTTATTGCTATTACAAGCAAATGTGTTAAAAGATGTGCTCCTTTCCTGCTTACTTCTCCTGGTAATTCTAAAATGCACCATTTATAGTAGTTAAACCTATCCACCCCATTATGACCATCAGAACAGTTTCTTGTTAAAAAGAAATGCATCTGGACAAAAGATGGAGTTTTTCTGTAATATATCTTCTCTACACTACTAACATTTTACATTATTTACATTGCAGTAACATATTGCATAAATACCTGTGTTCCTTTTAATGAGGAAATGGAGTTGGCACAAAGGGATACATCTAGATACTTCCAGAGGGAGAGAAAAGCAATACTAATTGATGAAACTGTATTTAAGACCTTGATAAAGTTATAATTAAGGAGACACACAAAACAGGAATAGGAGCTGGATGTGACTAAATTGATGAAAGATTGAAGGAAGAAAGCCAAGTTTAGGTGGATGAACTACAGAAGGACACAGCTAAATCTGGTGATGGAAAACATGAGTGGGATATGACTCTTCATCATTTCCTGGGATCAGAGAAGAACCTGGCCAAAACTGAAGGAGGAAATGCTAATAATCTCATTATAATCTCTCAAGGGGCATCAACTGAAGGGTCCCACTTGTTCAATAAAGAGATTAATCTCTTACTGAATGAAACCTGCAAGCAAATTAGTAGAAAGAGTAACTGAGTTTTGCCCCCTACCCTAACATCACTGAAGATCAGTCCCTTTTGTCTGTGTTCCCAAATTTCATCCACCCACAATGAAAGACTCTGCCAAAGATCATACTGAAAGCTTAGAAAACAGTATTAAGGGCAGTGTCCATTATTTTTCTGTGCAGTGTATAGATGTATAGTAAGTAGCACAATCTATATAGTAGTCACACATATATAGGTAATAAATACACATTTGCAGCCTAGTTAAATCACAGTCCTGTTTTCTTAACTCTCTTCTGTAATGTGCTTCAAAATTACCCAAGCCTTCCTTGCCTATCATTCGTGCTTCAAATCATGGCACAGAGTAACTCAAAAATAGGCAGCCATGTTGTAGGTTTGACTTAACACAACTTGATTTATCCATGTGCTTTTTCTTCTGTATTCTTCCCCCCGTTTCCCCAACAAGCACAAAGTGAATCAGATGCCTGGTACGTGCACTACAGCTGAAAGTCCTGTTGTGCCTCAAGAAAATCTTGTTGATCAATACCAATTCCATGTAACTTACTGTGCATTCTTTGATCCTTCTCAACTAGTTATTAAAAAACCATGTCCTTGTGTTAGTCATCTACACACAGCATTTCTGGGTTTGAGTTCTCCAATAGTGATATGGACACAGAGAGCACAAAAAGGAAAACACAATTCCATCTGGACAAATAACAGTGATTGAGAGTTATTTTTGAAAACACTTATCACCTAGGTTTTTTTATGAGATAACAGACCTTTTAATATTTCTTTTTACTCTGAGAAACATTCTCCAAGTCCAAAGAGACTGTGTTTCAACAAGTAATTCTGGAGTGATGTCTCTGCACTGTGATTACTCACACTCATTTACAGTTCTGTCAGCTATGCATTACAATGTATATATATGAACAAGAACCAGAAGATAGACTATCAGCAAAAGTATAAATATTGTATTTATCTTGAGAGTTTTCACTAGATCTGTTTGTTCACACATTCAGACTGGAAGCAGAAGACATTAAGGATAAAGCTCTTCAGATCTAATGTAGACTGCATGAGAATCTTGCCCTTCAAGTGTGTGAAGCACTATTAACACCTGTCACACTTCTATAAAACAAATCAGATGCTGTCAATCAGAAAGTCCTACAGGCACAGAGTACATGGTTTCCATTTTCTTTTAACTTTTTCCCCCTGCTTCCTTCAAGTAGAAAATCATTCCTTGGGTGAACAAGGTAATTTTAATTTCCCACCTAACAGTATATCTACATCTAAAAAGTGAGAATATAGCAGGTCCTGTTATGACCTGGTCACTTATTTGAATGGTAATGCAATTTCAACTGGTTACCGTGCAAAATTGCATCATCTAAACCTTATTTTTATAGAAATTTTGTATGTGTGGAGTTCCTTGGAGTTACATGCTGTAAAGATCAACCAACCAAATTCACCACTAAAATCAAAACTAAAATATTACTTTACTTTAAAGATCTTGTATTGCACACCAAGAAAAGCACTGCAGTTAAAACTACTGTGAATGGGTCTCCTAATCAGAGAGGAAAGGAGCCAAACCTTATGTGTCCTTCTTAGTGACTGATCATTCCTACCTTCTGTTGGACGTACTGAAAAAATATTCATTTCCATTCATTATAAGCCTGCTGAACTAGAAAGCATAATGAAACTCAACACCTAAAGAAGAGAGATTTGAGGAGAAACTGAATAATTGCACCACACTGAAGAATTAAGTGCAGAATATATCTATCTGATACATGTTGATTCATCAGATATACTACTGATCATTTACAAAAGAAGGCTTCACATTGCTGCTAGGGGAGTTTCTAGCATGCATTCATCAGATCTCTGTCCAAAAATATTTTTTGGAAATGTTTCTCATTTATATGTAGAAAGTATATGAAACCACTGTGCATATTGTTCCTTATTTTTAATTTTCTATGGGTTATAAAATGCACACAGAGCTCAACACAAATAGCTTCCTCTTCAGTGTTGCTGAACAAGATATAAGATTCTTAATGAGGAAAAAGAGAACATCAGTTTGTTATGCATCTTATTCATGAGTACATCCAGAAAGGATGAATAGATGGCTGACTGTAATAAGGAATAGCTAATGATACACAGCACAGTAGACATTTTCATTATACATCACTTCTCTTCAGTTACCAAAAGTATAGATTAGTGATGATGCTGGGGAGAGGAACACACCTGACATTTTTGGTGTTTGATTCAGCTCATACAAATGAGCTAATTTTCAATAGATTGTTGCAAGCTCAACAGAACTTCCTGAACATCTTATATTCTTAAATTAGGAGACACAGGGAGCAAAACGATCGCTTCCTTTCCTTTGCATTTAGTTGTAATAAAAAAAAAGTGAAAAATACACATATATGTATCATTCAAATGAGTGAAATACCATGAATGGTAATGGGAAAAGACAATAATATAAGCAATACGTTCACTGTAAATTATTCTCATGTTTCTGCTTTTTTACCTCTTGCAGTCCTAAAAATAGCCCTTGTATAGCACAGGAAGACTTTCAGCACAACAGAAAACCCACTGAAGTGGGTCTTTTTGCTTGTTTTCAACCTGTGTGTGAAAGTAAACCACAG